>OX155902.1:36847576-37324957 GCA_944588485.1 Phosphuga atrata | reverse complement strand
AGATAAGTAGCCAGGTAGAAAAACTGTTCCCGAAGAAACCCAAAATCAACTAGATGGTCCCAGTAGTAACTGAAATAAAGACCTTTGACTTGGAAGATATTGTAAAAACTGCGCAGAGAATCAAGACCGGAAAAACTCCAGGTCCAGATAGTATACCCACAGATGTGCTCAAAGAAATAGCTACCAGGAGACCTGAAATCGTCTTGAGAGTTATGAACAGCTGTCTAACTAAAGGAGAATTTCCAGACATTTGGAAGGAGGCACGTCTAGTACTCATTGAAAAACCCAAAAAAGATCCAGCCGATAAAACATCATTCCGGCTGATTTGTATGCTAAATACCCCAGGTAAACTATTAGAAATGTTAGTTAAGACACTCCTGGAGAACGAGCTAGAAAGCAAAGGAATTCTACACGACAGACAATACGGATTTCAAGAGGGCAGGTCAACGATAGATGCCCTGTCCAAAGTCATGGAGATACCTAACAAAATTAGAGAAAAGGCCTTCAAGAACCAAGAGCTCGCGGTACTTCTTACTATTGACATAGAAAATGCCTTTAATTCAGCTCCGTGGGACCTCATAATTGACGCACTAAAAACTGCGGAAATTAGCCCATATCTGATTAAGATGGTCCAGTCGTACCTCAGCAATCGATATATCATCACAAACAGAGGCTCAAAAATAGAAACAACATGCGGTGTCCCACAGGGCTCCATTCTAGGACCTACATTATGGAACATCTTCTACAACAGCATTTTAGAACTCGACTTAGGAAAAAAAGTTACCTCTGATGCATACGCTGACGACCTAGCAGTGATTGTTTGCGGTAGAAATAAGTCACAATTGGAAGAGTCCGCGAAAAATGCCGTAGCAATAATACACCAACATCTAACAGAATTAGGGCTTAAAATGGCACACGCGAAGACGGAAATGGTAATCCTTGTGGGTAGAAGAAAACTTAAGACTCTGTCGGTAAAAATTGGCGACGCCATAATAACGAGCAAGCCGGCAATCAAGTACCTAGGGGTATACTTAGATAGAAATACCCGTATGACTACCCACATCAAAATCAAATGCGAGAAAGTCGAGAAGTCACTAATGGCTCTGACTAGGATCACTCCAAACATCTGGGGACCGCGCGAAAGAAAACGTCGAATACTAATGTTCGCGGCGTCTTCAGCCATCTTGTACGGTGCACCCATCTGGACGCAAGCGCTTAAGCATTCTCTATATAAGAATAAACTAGAAGCCCTAAACCGAAAAATGGCACTAAGAGTTATTTCGGCATATAGAACTGTCTCCACTGCTGCGGCAACCGCTATCGCCTCACTGCCGCCTCTCGAACTGAGAACCAAGGAGATGGTTTACATATACCGACTTGGAAAAAACAGTAGGTCTGATGCTAAAGATAAATGCATGGAGGAGTGGCAGCAAAGATGGGGAGAATACAATGGTTGGACCAAAAATCTTATAAAAGATGTTAGGTTGTGGAGCAGGAGAAAGTGAGGTGAAGTGGATTACTATGTTACACAGGCCTTCACTGGGCACGGGGTATTTGGAACATACCTTTACAAAATTAAAAAAAAAGAAAACCTAATCTGCTGGTTCTGTCCGGACATTGATTCAGCCGAACACACAATTTTTCACTGTGTCAGATGGATGGACCTTCTTGAAACAGCAAATCAATTATGCGGCACAGTCATATCAACAGCTAATGTGGCAGAATTGCTTCTAAGAACAGAAGCAGATTGGAACGTAATAACAGAAATGATGAGGGATAAAATAAAAGCAAAAGAGAAACACGAAAGAGAAAACCGAATTTAGAAACGAGGAGGGATAAATCATCCTGAAGTAATGCCTAGGGGCGGTTTCCGGGAAGTATCTTCTCCTTTTTTTTAATATTTATTTATTTATTTTTTTTTAACTTTTTGAATACTTGTCTTTTATTATTATTTTATTAAAAAAAAAAAAAAAAGTCTTGTCAGTCTAGTCTTGTCTGTCTAGTCTTGTCTGTCTAGTCTTGTCTGCCTAGTCTTGTCTGTCTAGTCTTGTCTGTCTAGTCATGTCTGTCTAGTCTTGTCTGTCTAGTCTTGTCTGTCTAGTCTTGTCTGTCTAGTCTTGTCTGTCTAGTCTTGTCTGGCTAGTCATGTCTGTCTAGTCTTGTCTGTCTAGTCTTGTCTGTCTAGTCTTGGCTGTCTAGTCTTGTCTGTCTAGTTTTGTCTGTCTAGTCTTGTCTGTCTAGTCTTGTCTGTCTAGTCTTGTCTGTCTAGTCTTGTCTGTCTAGTCTTGTCTGTCTAGTCTTGTCTGTCTAGTCTTGTCTGTCTAGTCTTGTCTGTCTAGTCTTGTCTGTCTAGTCTTGTCTGTCTAGTCTTGTCTGTCTAGTCTTGTCTGTCTAGTCTTGTCTGTCTAGTCTTGTCTGTCTAGTCTTGTCTGTCTAGTCTTGTCTGTCTAGTCTTGTCTGTCTAGTCTTGTCTGTCTAGTCTTGTCTGTCTAGTCTTGTCTGTCTAGTCTTGTCTGTCTAGTCTTGTCTGTCTAGTCTTGTCTGTCTAGTCTTGTCTGTCTAGTCTTGTCTGTCTAGTCTTGTCTGTCTAGTCTTGTCTGTCTAGTCTTGTCTGTCTAGTCTTGTCTGTCTAGTCTTGTCTGTCTAGTCTTGTCTGTCTAGTCTTGTCTGTCTAGTCTTGTCTGTCTAGTCTTGTCTGTCTAGTCTTGTCTGTCTAGTCTTGTCTGTCTAGTCTTGTCTGTCTAGTCTTGTCTGTCTAGTCTTGTCTGTCTAGTCTTGTCTGTCTAGTCTTGTCTGTCTAGTCTTGTCTGTCTAGTCTTGTCTGTCTAGTCTTGTCTGTCTAGTCTTGTCTGTCTAGTCTTGTCTGTCTAGTCTTGTCTGTCTAGTCTTGTCTGTCTAGTCTTGTCTGTCTAGTCTTGTCTGTCTAGTCTTGTCTGTCTAGTCTTGTCTGTCTAGTCTTGTCTGTCTAGTCTTGTCTGTCTAGTCTTGTCTGTCTAGTCTTGTCTGTCTAGTCTTGTCTGTCTAGTCTTGTCTGTCTAGTCTTGTCTGTCTAGTCTTGTCTGTCTAGTCTTGTCTGTCTAGTCTTGTCTGTCTAGTCTTGTCTGTCTAGTCTTGTCTGTCTAGTCTTGTCTGTCTAGTCTTGTCTGTCTAGTCTTGTCTGTCTAGTCTTGTCTGTCTAGTCTTGTCTGTCTAGTCTTGTCTGTCTAGTCTTGTCTGTCTAGTCTTGTCTGTCTAGTCTTGTCTGTCTAGTCTTGTCTGTCTAGTCTTGTCTGTCTAGTCTTGTCTGTCTAGTCTTGTCTGTCTAGTCTTGTCTGTCTAGTCTTGTCTGTCTAGTCTTGTCTGTCTAGTCTTGTCTGTCTAGTCTTGTCTGTCTAGTCTTGTCTGTCTAGTCTTGTCTGTCTAGTCTTGTCTGTCTAGTCTTGTCTGTCTAGTCTTGTCTGTCTAGTCTTGTCTGTCTAGTCTTGTCTGTCTAGTCTTGTCTGTCTAGTCTTGTCTGTCTAGTCTTGTCTGTCTAGTCTTGTCTGTCTAGTCTTGTCTGTCTAGTCTTGTCTGTCTAGTCTTGTCTGTCTAGTCTTGTCTGTCTAGTCTTGTCTGTCTAGTCTTGTCTGTCTAGTCTTGTCTGTCTAGTCTTGTCTGTCTAGTCTTGTCTGTCTAGTCTTGTCTGTCTAGTCTTGTCTGTCTAGTCTTGTCTGTCTAGTCTTGTCTGTCTAGTCTTGTCTGTCTAGTCTTGTCTGTCTAGTCTTGTCTGTCTAGTCTTGTCTGTCTAGTCTTGTCTGTCTAGTCTTGTCTGTCTAGTCTTGTCTGTCTAGTCTTGTCTGTCTAGTCTTGTCTGTCTAGTCTTGTCTGTCTAGTCTTGTCTGTCTAGTCTTGTCTGTCTAGTCTTGTCTGTCTAGTCTTGTCTGTCTAGTCTTGTCTGTCTAGTCTTGTCTGTCTAGTCTTGTCTGTCTAGTCTTGTCTGTCTAGTCTTGTCTGTCTAGTCTTGTCTGTCTAGTCTTGTCTGTCTAGTCTTGTCTGTCTAGTCTTGTCTGTCTAGTCTTGTCTGTCTAGTCTTGTCTGTCTAGTCTTGTCTGTCTAGTCTTGTCTGTCTAGTCTTGTCTGTCTAGTCTTGTCTGTCTAGTCTTGTCTGTCTAGTCTTGTCTGTCTAGTCTTGTCTGTCTAGTCTTGTCTGTCTAGTCTTGTCTGTCTAGTCTTGTCTGTCTAGTCTTGTCTGTCTAGTCTTGTCTGTCTAGTCTTGTCTGTCTAGTCTTGTCTGTCTAGTCTTGTCTGTCTAGTCTTGTCTGTCTAGTCTTGTCTGTCTAGTCTTGTCTGTCTAGTCTTGTCTGTCTAGTCTTGTCTGTCTAGTCTTGTCTGTCTAGTCTTGTCTGTCTAGTCTTGTCTGTCTAGTCTTGTCTGTCTAGTCTTGTCTGTCTAGTCTTGTCTGTCTAGTCTTGTCTGTCTAGTCTTGTCTGTCTAGTCTTGTCTGTCTAGTCTTGTCTGTCTAGTCTTGTCTGTCTAGTCTTGTCTGTCTAGTCTTGTCTGTCTAGTCTTGTCTGTCTAGTCTTGTCTGTCTAGTCTTGTCTGTCTAGTCTTGTCTGTCTAGTCTTGTCTGTCTAGTCTTGTCTGTCTAGTCTTGTCTGTCTAGTCTTGTCTGTCTAGTCTTGTCTGTCTAGTCTTGTCTGTCTAGTCTTGTCTGTCTAGTCTTGTCTGTCTAGTCTTGTCTGTCTAGTCTTGTCTGTCTAGTCTTGTCTGTCTAGTCTTGTCTGTCTAGTCTTGTCTGTCTAGTCTTGTCTGTCTAGTCTTGTCTGTCTAGTCTTGTCTGTCTAGTCTTGTCTGTCTAGTCTTGTCTGTCTAGTCTTGTCTGTCTAGTCTTGTCTGTCTAGTCTTGTCTGTCTAGTCTTGTCTGTCTAGTCTTGTCTGTCTAGTCTTGTCTGTCTAGTCTTGTCTGTCTAGTCTTGTCTGTCTAGTCTTGTCTGTCTAGTCTTGTCTGTCTAGTCTTGTCTGTCTAGTCTTGTCTGTCTAGTCTTGTCTGTCTAGTCTTGTCTGTCTAGTCTTGTCTGTCTAGTCTTGTCTGTCTAGTCTTGTCTGTCTAGTCTTGTCTGTCTAGTCTTGTCTGTCTAGTCTTGTCTGTCTAGTTTTGTCTGTCTAGTCTTGTCTGTCTAGTCTTGTCTGTCTAGTCTTGTCTGTCTAGTCTTGTCTGTCTAGTCTTGTCTGTCTAGTCTTGTCTGTCTAGTCTTGTCTGTCTAGTCTTGTCTGTCTAGTCTTGTCTGTCTAGTCTTGTCTGTCTAGTCTTGTCTGTCTAGTCTTGTCTGTCTAGTCTTGTCTGTCTAGTCTTGTCTGTCTAGTCTTGTCTGTCTAGTCTTGTCTGTCTAGTCTTGTCTGTCTAGTCTTGTCTGTCTAGTCTTGTCTGTCTAGTCTTGTCTGTCTAGTCTTGTCTGTCTAGTCTTGTCTGTCTAGTCTTGTCTGTCTAGTCTTGTCTGTCTAGTCTTGTCTGTCTAGTCTTGTCTGTCTAGTCTTGTCTGTCTAGTCTTGTCTGTCTAGTCTTGTCAGTCTAGTCTTGTCTGTCTTGTCTTGTCTGTCTAGTCTTGTCTGTCTAGTCTTGTCTGTCTAGTCTTGTCTGTCTAGTCTTGTCTGTCTAGTCTTGTCTGTCTAGTCTTGTCTGTCTAGTCTTGTCTGGCTAGTCTTGTCTGTCTAGTCTTGTCTGTCTAGTCTTGTCTGTCTAGTCTTGTCTGTCTAGTCTTGTCTGTCTAGTCTTGTCTGTCTAGTCTTGTCTGTCTAGTCTTGTCTGTCTAGTCTTGTCTGTCTAGTCTTGTCTGTCTAGTCTTGTCTGTCTAGTCTTGTCTGTCTAGTCTTGTCAGTCTAGTCTTGTCTGTCTAGTCTTGTCGGTCTAGTCTTGTCTGTCTAGTCTTGTCTGTCTAGTCTTGTCTGTCTAGTCTAGTCTGTTTAGTCTTGTCTGTCTAGTTTTGTCCGTCTAGTCTTGTCTGTTTAGTCTTGTCTGTCTAGTCTTGTCTGTCTAGTCTTGTCTGTCTAGTCTTGTCTGTCTAGTCTTGTCTTTCTAGTCTTGTCTGTCTAGTCTTGTCTGTCTGGTCTTGTCTGTCTAGTCATGTCTGTCTAGTCTTGTCTGTCTAGTCTTGTCTTTCTAGTCTTGTCTGTCTAGTCTTGTCTGTCTAGTCTTGTCTGTCTAGTCTTGTCTGTCTAGTCTTGTCTGTCTAGTCTTCTCTGTCTAATTTTGTCCGTCTAGTCTTGTCTGCCTAGTTTTGTCTGGCAAGTCTTGTCTGTCTAGTCTTGTACGTATAGTTTTGTATGTCTGTCTTATTATTATTATTATTATTTTTTTTTTTCTCTGTAGTTTTAGAATAATATTTTTTTCTCTACAATTTGTTTGTTGATTTTCATTCGGAAATTTTGTAATTTTAATTTAGAAACATTTTAATAATCCATGAAGCATGGAATGATTTTCATATATAAAAAGATATTGTTTCGTACGTGCGTATATCAATGTGTGCAATATACAAACAAAGCGTATTTGGAATATATTTGAATTTCACTTATTTACGTATGTCGTAGTATCTTGAATTACTAATTGAATGGGTGTCCTTCATTATCTATTATTCTTATAAATCTATTGGTTGTTAAAGATTTTGACGCGAGTATCATCTCTAACTTTCTTTTTATTTCTAGCATACAGTGGATTTGCTTTCAGTGGACTTCACATGTAAACAACCAGACCTCATTGCCACTTATGACAGCTTGTATCCAGGCGGTTACCAGTATTTCCTTATGAAGATCTTAGATTTACTAGATACCGTAATTCAAGAAAAAACGGAAAGAACGAAATCAATTGACAATACGATTTTTCTAGGTTTTCTTCGTTTTAAGAAAGAAGAAGAACCAGATTACACACTTACATGTATACCATCACGTTGCTATGTTTCTAGGAAGTTACTACTTCGCACATTTCGTTCCAACGACAAAAATTGGATTCTTGGTACTTCTTAACGTTTTCGTCCACCTTCTAATGTACGGATACTACCTATTAACAGCTTACGTGGCCGACCATCAGAAAATCATTTGGTGGAAGAAACATATAACACAGTTACAAATGGTGAAATTGCTTGAAAAATATTTGAATCCTCAACTACTTTGGCTTCTTTTCAGCTGCAATTTCTGTTGATCTTTCTGGTTTACGCACAAATGTTCTTTAGGGAGAATTGTGAAGTTCCAGCACATGTTTACGTTTTGCTTCTCCCTCAAAATATTTACATGCTCTTTTTGTTCGGACAATTCTATTACAAGAATTATATTAAAATGAAACAGGTGAAGATAAATTAAAGCTTAAAAGAAGGCAGATATTTTTTCAATTTATTTTAAAAATAAATCTAGGAAATAAATTTGTTTTCTCATTTTTTTTTAAAATTATTTTCCTGCATGATCTTGTGAGTCGTCAGCTTAAAATGTTGTCTAAACTCTACAATTTCCATTAATAAACCTAATATATTGGTGGCTAATATTTTCTTTAGTTTACAATAATATTAACTATATCAAATGTTCTTATTTATATTTCATTGGTAAATAACATATTTCAACTAGATAATTTATTTTCTAGTGAATTAACACATATTATTACATGTCTAGTATTGTTATAGGAAAAGTTAATTTTAAAATCGAATTATTTGTCAGACAACATAATCAATACTTACAAGACTTTGTAAGTTACAAATTGTGTGAAAATCGAATTATGTGTAAGATAACATAGTCAATATTTACAAAGCCTTTTATCTTTTGTCTGGTTGTTTTATCAATATAAGTTGTGGGGTCTGTTGTCCTGGGTAGATAAGCTGGATCATCTATGATTGTGGTGTTTTTTCAGTCAGCACTGTTCATGAGTCATGTTCGGCAAGTGTGCGCAGCGGGTAAGTGTACGATGCCAAGTATCTCGAAAATGGTTTATAAATAAGAACCAGCACCTACCCTGTTTAAATGCTCCACGTAGCGTTGTGCGAGGTAGGTATATGTCACTGACCGCCCTTGCGTCATTTTGCTTTTATAGGTGAGATACGTTTTTTGCTTATAATATTACGATATTTTATACAATTTAGCATGTAATCTTTTATTAATGTATATAGTTTATGCAAATTTGCTATATATCATCGAGCACTGCGTAATATTTAGTCTAACTAGTAGTTATGTTTGAATGGTTATTGTGACGCAATCGTGAACAATTTTCTCCGAATCTCATTTTGATGGTATGGGGCAGTGTGCGCATACACTTGTATGCATACATTTGCGCATGCACACACACACCCCGCATTTGGCTTTGAATTTATATTGCAATGTTTTATCTCAGAATATAATTAAATATTGAAAATGCCCCGAAATTATCAAAGAAAGGTCCCGGATAGATGTGTCGTCACAGACGAACAGCTAGAAGCTGCAAAACTATTATTTTCAAAGGGTGCCAGTAAAAGAAAAGCTGCATCTCATGTTGTATTGAAAGATCGTACGTACTCAACGAAAACGGTTAAGAATTGGAGGGACAGCAAAAAGTATGGGGAGATTTTCTACAACATTTACGAAGTCACAGGAAGAGGAAATCTACGGATATGTAAAACAAAATGACGATATTTTTTATGGAGGTAAATAACATTCGGCACCGGTTCAATACATCTTCAAAACTAGCAGGTCGTGACTGGGTGTATGGGTTCCTCAAAAGACATTGCGTCAACCCATCCCAACTAGTATTGCCAGAGCAATGGGATTTAATAAAATCCAGGTGCTAACTTTTTATGACAATGTAGAAAACCTTTACAACAAACATAAGTTTGCTTTATATAATATGGATGAAAGTGGTGTTAACACTGTACCAAAGGAAATTCCAAAAATGATTTCAGTTAAAGGAAAGAATTGAGTGGAAAAAATCGTTTCTGCTGAAAGAGGCCAAACCATTACTCTTGTATGTGCGATAAGTGCAACTGGAAACTTCGTTCGCTTTTAATTTCTTCAGGAATAGAATGTCATTTGTTAAACAATGCACTTGAAGAAAGGCTTTATTAAAAATAACCTTTTTATAGACCTTTATTTGCGCCATTTCAAAGATAACGTACAGCCAACAAAATATAATCCTGTTTTATTAATTTTAGACAACCGCAGCAAGCCTGTCTTTTTGGTTACTGTAAATTTGTGTCATGATAATGGAATTCACGTGTTGACGCTACCTCCACACAGCTTCCATAAGATGCAACTTTTAGATCGTGGTTTCTTTGACCCTTTGAAAATAAAATTCGTTTATGAATGCCATAAATGGCTAAGCCACCACCCAGGGCGCGTAATTAGAGAGACAGAAATAACTCAGTTGGTGAACGAAGCCTTTAAAAAGGCAGCATCGCTCAGCAATGCTTTATCGGGCTTTAAAGTTTGCGGAATTTGGCTTGATACAGCATTGCTGAGCGATGCTGCCTTTTAATGGCTTCGTTCACCAACTGAGCTATTTCTGTCTGTCTAATCAACTGTTTCAACTAATCTATAAATAGTCTACAAATTTCAACGAGTAATCAACAAATTTCTGTATGTCTATTCAACCTTCAAATATGGAAGCCCTTGTACCGACTATCGAAGTTATTTCTGCAAATACTCAAAATCTACAACAGCCACCTTTTCAAGAAAATATCACGGCCACTGAGACCTGATCAACCACTCTTAGTTTGTTGTCTCAAGATAACGTAATAAACCTTCCTTACTGGAGTCACCAACAGTCGTAACTATGGATATTGCGACGGATTATCCTCCACAATAGGCGTAGCTTTAACCAGTAAAGAATAGATTCCACTGTGATCTATTCAAGAATTACCAAAGGCCATATCTCAAAATCGATTAGGAATGAAGCGCGCTTCATTCCTAACACCTGTAACCTAACCCAACTAATCTAATGCTAACCTACCCTAATGTTAACCCAACTAACCTACCCCGATTCATTGCTAACATCCCGTAACCTAACCTAATGCTAACCTAACTAACCCAATGAGATTAAATCTGAAAGAATGAAAAGTGGACGGAAAGTGGAAGGGGTGGACGGAAAGTGGACGGAGTTTAGAGTGGGGTTACATAGACCTCACACCCTGTTTAGCGTGGGGTTACATAGACCTCACACCCTGTTTAGCGTGGGGTCACATAGACCTCACACCCTGTTTAGCGTGGGGTCAAATAGACCTCACACCCTGTTTGGCGTGGGGTCACATAGACCTCACACCCTGTTTGACGTGATGAAAAGTGGATGCAAGTAGATGAAAAGTGGATGCAAGTAAATGAAAAGTGGATGCAAGTAGATGAAAAGTGGATGCCAGAAAATTGAACTCTTTGGTATTTATATAAATGAAAAACTTTAATAGGTATTTATATAAATGAAAAACATTAATACGATCTGGTTCACAGAGAAGTTTAAGAAATTTCGCTTACTCATAGGAAATTATTCGGATAAATATAAGGTCTGTATAGTCTTGTCCGTTCTTGTTCGACCTTGTTCGGTATTGTCCGATCTTGTCCGGCCTAAAACCAACAATCTCATTTGAATCAATCCGTAATATGTTTGCAATCAATTATATATGCATACAGGATTGTCCGCTACCCACCCGCAACTCATTTTGAATTTTCTCTGCTTGTCTGTCTGTCTAATCTAGTCTGTCTAGTCTAGTCCCTCTATTCTTGCCTGGTGTTGACAAACAAATGTCATGGTGATGACTGACAAACATCCGGTTGCGTCTAATCAACTAGCCGTAAATCAAAATAAAACGTAGATAACATAATGAAAGTAATAATATAAACATTATTAACAATTTTAAGAAAAACAATCGAAAATATATTTTAGTTCAGTCCAATCTAGTTTTATGTATTTAGCATGGTCTGTCTAATCTCATGTATTTAGCCCCCCCATCTGTCTAGCTTCATCTAACTAGTCTCGTCTGTCTATTCTTGTCTGTCTAGTCTTGTCTATCTAGTGTTGTCCATTACATATAAATTGAGGCATAAGGCCAACTACAATTATTTATTCGTTAATCAGCCACTTAGCATCGAGATAATTAGTTTAGTAATATCTGCCGCGGCGGATGACGTCATCTTCTGAGGGGTAGGCGGTCGGACGGTATCTCCCTTAGGGCACATGCTAGAGCTGTTCTGACACCAGATTTCATCAGATGGTTGAAATATGGTTTAGTCTAGTTCGTCTAGTCTTGTCCGCCTAGTCTTGTCTTTTTTTTTCAGAGAGGAGGGGTTAATGCATTGTTGCACACCGAATATTCAAACCCGTGTAGTGTGGGGCTCTCTGATCGAGTTCTTCGTGACCAGTATACCCACTAAACCCCCTCCTCTGTCTCTACACTACACTCCACCCGGAACTGCGTGAGCATTACTTCAGGTGGGTGGTGGTGTTTGTACCAATTGTTTCCTTATTGTTATTTTTATTGTCCTTTACTCGTTTCGATTTCGTCTTTCGTCTTCTGTCGTATTAGTTATGTTCGTGTGATAAACCATTTTTCGGTCTTTTCGTCACATATCTAGTCGTCCATGTTAGCTTCTTTGTGTTTCGTGTGATATTATAATCGCCTTCCATTCTCTCTCCATTTGTTCTTTTCCCAACATGATTTCGGTTATGTAAGCTTGTACTGCAGCCCAGTTATGCTCACTTTCTAACATAACTTCCATGATGTTCTTTTCTTCTAGTTTTGTACCGCCTAGTGTCTCTGCGAGTCGAGTTCTTTCGTTCTCTGATTCTGTACACATGAAGATAGTGTGTTGTGCGTCGTCTGGGATATAACCGCAATAAAAACACTCCGCAGTGTCTTTTTTTAAACCGTTCGAGGTATGCGTTGAAGCACCCATGACCAGTGAGTGCCTGTGTAAGATGGTAACTCATTTGTCCGTGTGACCTTTCATACCATGCTGTTACGTTAGGGATAAGTCTGTATGTTCACCTGCCACTAGTGTCGTTATCCCATCTTGTCTGCCATCGCTCCATGAGTCTCTTCCGTGCTCTCTCCTTGGCGGCTGCTCTTTCGTGTTTTTTACTTCTTTTTTCGCCCTGTGTTGTTGCAGGTCTTCGTAGACTTCTTGTTTTTCGCGAATCAGTAAGTCTATTGGGGGTGTGCTTGCAAGTACCAGCGCCGCGGCCTCCGAAACCGTTCTGTAGGCAGAAATTACTCTTAGAGCACTTCTTCTCTGTACTCCTGTAAGTTGTTCTTTCTCGCTCCAATCTTTTTCGTTACGCCCGCCCATATTCCCGCCGCGTCTTGTCTGTCTAGTCTTGTCTGTCTAGTCTTGTCTGTCCAGTCTTGTCTGTCTAGTCTTGTCTGTCTAGTCTTATCAATCTACATCCTCCCTAATCTCAATTGAATCAACCCCTATCTGAATTTTCACCCCTCATTTTGAATTTTCCCACTATCCAACGAACACGTATCTTGCAGCGTCATCTAGACATTCTCGCTCGGACGCGTTCGGAACTATTTTGCATAGGATTCCCCATAAGGGGCTTCGTGCTAGATTTACATGTAAATCTCCATAAGGGGCATCGTGCTAGATTTTACATGTAATTCCCCCATAAGGGGCTAGATTACATGTAAATCCCATAAGGAGGTGGTGGATTTAGAACGTGACATCTTTACCAACTCAGGTTTTGTAACAATTGGATCAAACGTTATCGAACATGAATTTCACATTGTACAGGATGATTTTAAATTGGTATTCGATGGAATTCTAGGCATAGATTTCATATAATTATCGACTATATAAATAAATTAATGCAAGTAGATCAAGATGATATAGAAATATTACCACAGGAAATTTTCATAAAAAATATTGAGGTCCCTGCTAGATCTGAAATTCTTATTAACGCCTATTCATGACACAAAATAGTAACGATTATATATTTTTTACAACTTCAATCAAGTACATAGGTATCAGTGTTGATAAGTAAAATTATATTGTATTAAAAGAAAATGAGATCGAGCACTGCAAAACTTATTTTAGTAATAAATATATTTCTAGACAACAGCAGCCGATATTCTCGTCAAACCAGGTCGAAATTTGTGAAATTGAATTATTTTCTAAACCTTTTCAATTTGCAAATATTATGACGTTAGAATGACAAAGCTGAAACATAACATACATAATTATCAAATTCAAAACTCGTGGTTGTATGTTATACGTACACACTGAAAAGGTATTATACCTCAGCTACTTTTCTTATGCTATGATAATAATCATCATTATACTACACGTCTCGTTCTCGATGATTTGTAGTAAAAAAAAAAAAAAAAAAGGTGTCACATAAAAAGTATTTAGCCTCCTTACGAGACAATTCAAAAATGATTAAGTGTGGATTCATTCACACTTAAATATGTTTTTTTTTTATTTTTTCTTTGTACAAAAGCAACATGTACGAAAACTGTCTATATAACAAACTGTCCATACGACAAACGGTCTATATGACAAACTGTTTACATGACAGACTGTCCAAACGACAAACTGTCTCTATTACAAAAAAGATATATAAGTTTCCGTATAAAACATTATAACAAAAAAGTATTTAGTCTCCATACGAGACATTTACTTAAAAAATGCTTAAGTGTGTTGATTCAAACACATTTAAGTGTGTTTTTGCATAACAACTTGTAGAAAAACTGTCTATATGACAAATTGTCCAGACGACAAACTGTCTATACAACAAACTGTTTATACGACAAACTGTCTGCATAACAAAGATATTAGAGTTTCCACACGAAACCTATAGCACATAAATAAAAGTATTTAGTCTCCATACGAGACATTTACTTAAAAAATGCTTAAGTGTTCATTCACACTTAAGTATGTTTTTGTACAAAAACTGTCTATATGACAAACTGCCTATACGACAAACTGTCCATACGACAAACTGTCTGTATAACAATGATATATGAGTTTCCACACGAAACCTATAGCACATTAATAAAAGTATTTAGTCTCCATACAAGACATTTACTTAAAAATGCTTAAGTGTTCATGAACACTTAAGTATGTTTTTGTACAAAAACTGTCTATATTACAAACTGCCTATACGACAAACTGTCCATACGACAAACTGTCTGTATAACAATGATATATGAGTTTTCACACGAAACCAATAGCACATAAATAAAAGTATTAAGTCTCCATACGAGACATTTACTTAAAAAATGCACACTTAAGTATGTTTTTGTACAAAAACTGTCTATATGACAAACTGCTTTTATGACAAACTGTCCATACGACAAACTGTCTGTAGAACAAACAAGATATATGAGTTTCCATATGAAACCAGTATCACATAAAGAGTATTTAGTCTCCATACGAGACATTTACTTAAAAAATGCTTAAGTGTGGTGATTCATTCACACTTAAGTATGTTTTTTCTTGTGTGTTCATTCACACTTAAGTATGTTTTTGTACAAAAACTGTCTATATGACAAACTGCCTTTATGACAAACTGTCCATACGACAAACTGTCTGTAGAACAAACAAGATATATGAGTTTCCATATGAAACCAGTATCACATAAAGAGTATTTAGTCTCCATACGAGACATTTACTTAAAAAATGCTTAAGTGTGGTGATTCATTCACACTTAAGTATGTTTTTTCTTGTACAAATACAACATGTACAAAAACTGTCTATATGACAGACTATCCATTCGATAAACTGTCTATGACAAACAGTTTATATGATAAACTGTCTATATGACAAACTATCCATACGACAAACTGTCTGTAGAACAAAAAAGATATATGAGTTTCCATATGAAACCAGTATCACATAAAGAGTATTTAGCCTCTATACGGGACACTTACTTGAAAAATGCTTAAGTGTGGTGATTCATTCACACTTAAGTATGTCTTTGTACAGAAATAACATGTACAAAGAGCTGTCTATACGACAAACTGTTTATACGAAAAATTGCCTATATGACAAACTGTAAATACGACAAACTGTCCAAACAACAAACTGTCCAAACGACAAACTGTCTGTAAGACAAACTGTCCATACAACAAACTGTTCATACGACTAACAGTCCATGCGACAAACTGTCCATTAGACGAAGTTACAAAAATTCTTACAATAAAGGTCTATGTTATAAAACAATTTCATTTTTTAGAAAAAAAATCTGAATAAAATTTCGATAAATTTCTTCCCAAAAGCAAGAAATAGCTTTTGCTGAAGACGTAGAAGCAACTAATGCTAGGAGAGCATTCTGACTCTAAAAAGGAAATTCCAATAAAAACAAAACCTCAATGAAAGAGGTACAATACGGCAGAAGCATCGAGTCGGTAATCAAATCACCAGCAGCCGCTAAGGAAGCAGATGAGTCAGCAGGCTGTCTAAAATACTTTACGCAAAACTAGGAATAAATTACTTAGGATAAATTTCTCCTAGATTGTCTGAAGGGTTATAAAATACCGTCCAGAGAAATCCGTATCAAACAAAACCACTAACAGACCAAAATTGGGCTAAAAATGGTATTCTAAAAAGTAGGCATGAAATAAATAAGCTCTTAGCTAAAAATGTAATAGAGCCTTGTCAAAATGAAGATAATGAATTCATTTCTTCTTTGTTCTTAATTGACAAGCCAGATGGCTCCAGTAGATTTATTATAAATTAAAAAAAATCTAAACACATTTATCGATACTATCCATTTTAAAAATGGAAGATATTAAGTCCACCAAACACTCGATATCTATTGGATCATATATGTGTTCGATAGATCTAAAATATATTTACTACATTATTCCTATTTTAAAAATTTTAATTTAAGAGGCAGCTCTTCAGTTTTTTATGCCTTCCTCTTGGTTTACGCACAAGTCCTTTTGTTTATACAGACAACTAGGAACTTTATCAATTATTTACCTTGATGATCTATTAATTGTGGGAAATTCGTATGAATCCTGTAAAAATTCATCAAATTTGGTGAAAAACAATTGGGCCTTGTCATAAACCACCAAAAAAGTTCACAAACACCAAGTCAGATATGCTTTTATTATAAAAATCAGTAGATTTTAGACTTGTGTTGACAGACAGCAGCTTGCCCAGGGGTGGCATATGCATCCATCTACTGTAAAAGACTAGAAAGGCAAAAATAACTGGCCTTAATTTTAAGTGACAACGACTACGACAGTAGAAATTATGTTAATAAACTAATAATGGAAGTATTGTATTGGTGGAAAATAAATACACCAACAGGTTCTAACCTAAATAGAATACTTCAGTTTAAACTTGAGATATCTTCAGATGCATCTCTGACCGGGTGGAGTGCACAGTGTAATGACGTAAACGCTCATGGTTTCTTGACGAAAGTGGAAAGAAAATTTATCATAAACTATCTACAAGTATTAGCAACGTTCTTTGGTCTAAGATGTTTCGCGAACAAAGTATCAGACGGCAAAATTCTCTTAAGAATTGATAATATGTCTCCAATTCCTATATCAATAGGACAGGCGTCATTCAATATCCCCACTTAAATGCATTAGCAATAGAGGTCTGGCAATGGTGCGAGAGGAGAAAAATCTGGATTTACGCGTCATACATCCCGTCAGTTATGAATAAAGAGGATGGTTTAGCATCGAGAATCACTAATATAGATACTGAATGGGAGCTATGTAAAGAGTCATTTGAAAAAATCAATCAAGTTTGTAATTTTCTCAATAGACCTTTTTTACATCAAGGTTGATTCAAAAATGCCCTAGATTTTGTTCTCGTTTCCCAGATCCATACGTGATGACAGTAGATGTATTTACTATTATGTGAACCATTGAAAAATCTATGTTTTTTTCCGCCTTTCGCACTTACCCCTAGAACTCGCGAAAAATAATAACCGATAAAGCTGAGGGATCAGTCATGGTACCATTGTGGTCAACCCACCCTTGGAACCCGCTCTTTAAATCACTACTTACCGAACAGCGTTTAGTTAAAACAGGGGTCTCCAAACTTTCCAGCCTTAGGGCCATACTGATTACTCCAGTAAGTTCCGAGGGCCAAAACCATATTATCATTGTTGCCTGTGGTAAAAAGTGAAATAGTCCACTGATGAAAAAAAAAGTCCGAAAAAGTACGCAACGTTTAAAAAAGGATGCAAATCGGACTAAAGTCCGCAAAACGGCAACACTGCATATTATTAATTTTCCTGTCATTATCTGTAATTTCTAGATTAGTCGTAGAGTACGAGCCATAAGGAGTAACGTGACACGACATCTGGTGGACACAAGCCGAAATAGGTAGTACCTTCTATCGCTAACAGATGGCGCTAATAGCACGTACAGAATAATCTCGTTGGTTCTAGAAAGTTCTGGTGTCTTCCACTCACTTCTAGATGGCAGTAATTGGAATATATAAGAAGGCTAGTGGCGCAACCACAAGTCAGTTCCTATGACACTGTTCTGAAATAAAATAGTGCGTACCTCATTAAAACGTGTTTGAGCGTGTTTAAGTTTAAGACATCTTTGTAACAGTATTTTGATTTGAATTGTTGCTTTTGTGTGTGATTTAGTAGTATGGAAAAGAAGCGAAAAATTAATAGTGAATGCAGAAAATTCAAAGATCAGTGGAACATTCAGTATTTCGTAATTGAGTCGAGTAACAAGGCGCTATGTTTGATTTGCAATGAAAGCATAGCTGTTCTCAAGGAATATAACATTAAACGCAATTATGAAACAAAACATTTTCAAAATTACTCAAAATATACAAGAAGTTTGCGGACAGAAAAATTCTAAGCTATGAAGCGCGGATTGAAATCGCAGCAATCTTCATTTACAAAACCCAAAACTGAACAAGAGCTGCAACCCGTTCCAGCTTTCGTGTGGCTCTTGAAATTGCAAAACGTGGAAAACCATTCACCGATGGAGAAATGATCAAAGAATGCATAAATGCAGTAGCCGAAGAAATGTGCCCTGAAAAGGTAAATTTATTAAAAACTATCAGTATGTCAGCAAACACTGTGGCTCGAAAGGTAGAAAACATCGCTGAAAATATATCCTCTCAACTGTTCGACAAAAATGGACATGTTGAGTGGTTTTCTTTGGCCTTGGATGAGTCAACGGATGTGTCAGATACTGCTCAGGTGTTGATTTATATTCGAGGAGTAGATAATAGCTATGAAGTGCATGAAGAACTTCTTGATATGTATAGTATTCATGGCAGAACTACTGGTACAGATATTTTTAAAGGAGTTGAAATGGCCATTAATCAAAAGAACCTTCGATGGAAAAACTTGAAATGTATTACAACTGATGGAGGCAAAAACATGAGTGGGAAAGATAAAGGAGTGGTCGCTCTTGTGTCAAAGGCTGTAGAAAATGACGGTGGTTCAAAGCCATTAGTCTTACATTGTATCATTCATCAACAGTCTTTTTTGCGGAAAATGTTTGGATATGTCTGATGTTCTGAAACCAGTCATATCAACTAATAATTTTATCAGATCTTTTGGGCTGCATCACCGACAATTCCGACAATTTATTGAAGAGATTGGAGAAAATTACTTACCTTATCATACTGCCGTACGTTGGCTTAGTTGTGGGAAAGTCCCTAAGCGCTTTTTTGAACTTTTTTTGAATGAAAAGCATCGCCCTCTTACTGAATTACAAAACAACGCATGGCTGTGGAAGTTAGCATTCTATGTTGATTTGACAAAACATGTGAACGAACTGAATTTGAGATTGCATGGAGAAAACAAGCATCTTCCTGATTTATACACTAATATCAAATCATTCCGGAAGAAATTGATACTGTTTCAATCACAACTACGAAGTAAATGTTTTTCACATTTTAAAACATGTGAAATATTCAGCCACACAACTGAGACTGAGTTTTATATCGATTTTGCAATCGAAACTTTGAGTGCTTTGAAAATAAATTTTGATACTCGTTTCTCGGACTTTGATGCCATTGCGAATCAAATTAAGATTTTTCAGAATCCTTTTGATACTGACATTGAAACCCTAGCCCCGGAACTTCAAATGGAAATGATTGATCTACAGTGCAGTGATATAATTAAGAACAAATATCAAAACTCATCTTTGTTGGAATTTTATAAGAGTCTTCCACTGACACAATTTGATAATTTGCATAAATTTGCTCGTGGGCTGTTTTCTGTTTTTGGTACTACTTATTTGTGTGAGAAGACCTTCTCCAAAATGAAGTACACAAAAAATGTTTACAGATCTAAATTAACTGATGAGCATCTTAAATCTCTTTTAATAATTGGTACAAGTAAAATTAGTCCACAACTACAAACTATTGTCAGTGGAAAATCTCAATTACATAAATCTCATTAGTATTTCAGATGTCATTATGCTTGTTATAAGTTATGTTTTTATTTAAAATGTATAAAATGTTAGTTGGATTCATTTAAATAATTTGTTAGTTATTATATACAGAAGTTAAATTTTCTGCATATTATACATGTCTTTACTCATTACAATTCTGTGTTTCTTTATCCAACTTATCACGAAAACAATAACAATAAGCCTACAACAATGTTATGAGTAGTTAGCCCATGACCATATCAATGTAGATGTCATATTAATAATTATTCAACATAAAATTAGAATACTTCAGTAAACTAAATTTAATTTGCTATAAAAAATATGTTCTCTAAAAGGAGTTTTCAAGTATGCTAGCTCTCCGCGGGCCGGACAAAATCTGTCCGGTGGGCATGTGGCCCTCGGGCCGTAGTTTGGAGACCCCTGAGTTAAAACCTCACAAAAATTTATTATTGTCTCCTTCCAAGCAAGAAATACATCCACTGGCACACAAACTTTCATTGGTTGCAGGTAACTTGTCCGCAAAGCGCTCCTAAGTAAAGGAATAAATGAAGCATCTACAGAAATCATGATCAAGGCCATAAAACCATTAACACTCAAACAATACCAAGGTACCTTATAGCGATGGCGGAATTTTTCTACATCAAAAAATATTCCAATATTTAACGCAATTACAGTAAATATACTATAATACGTTTTCTAACGAAAAGTTAGACGTTTAGTTAGCTCCGATCGAAAACGGAGCAAGCTATGGGACTTTGAACTGCAACAGATCAGCTATATAACTCATCTCTACTCAAGATCTCGGTAAGGATAAACTGCTGTCCCGATTCTTCAGGGGAATATTTGAGGAACGACTACTAGGTTTAAATATACAAGTACAGCGAACACCAGTCTTGAATGACTTGGCCTGGTTAAATCAGCTAAAAGTAGCTAAAATTAGCTAAAGGGTGCAGCAGAAATAGTATCAACGATGCTTATTTTATCTACAGCACAGCAAACGATCGCACTAATTAATATAAAAAACATATCCATGGACAAATAGAAAATAACAATAAAAATACCAGACCTGATAAAAATGTCCAAGCCAGGAAGAAATAAGTCAGAGCTTATACTACCTTTTGTATAAAGAACAACCTGGCCTATGTGCCACTACAGCTGTAATTCAGTACTTGAATAAGACAAAAGACCTAAGAAATGAGCAAAACAACAAATTACTCATATCAAACATCAAGCCATACAAAAACGTAACTTCTCAAACGATTGGTCACTGGGAAAAATCCTTGCTGTCTAAAGCAGGCATTGATACAAATCACTTCACAGCACATAGTACAAAATATGCTGCAGTTTCAGTGGCTGGGTTTGGAAGTGGATATATACACAACCAGATGTACTGCTGGTTGACCTCGACGGACACAGACCTTCGCAAAACTTTACAATCGCCCGATCCAAGATAATAACGATACGTCCGCAAAATCTGTATTATCTAACGCACGGTAACTCTTTATGGTTTCCAGTTATGTAACATGATAAATGAATGAGTTTTCCTATACGCTAAAAGTCTACAAATCATCGAGAACGAGACGTGTAGTATAATTGAACGATCAAACGAGCCCGCCGAAGGCGGGCGAAGTTCGATCGTGATTATACGAAACGTCCCGTTCGAAGATGATCAATTTCCCTCCCTACATGTACCCGTTAATAAACATACTCTAGATCATCTTGCAGTTTTGCAGAAAACTCAACTACAAAAATCTCTAAAAATATGACTGTACAGGTCCGGGCCGGCTCCACACTAGCATAGGCGCCAAATTTCAAACTCTGAAAAGTGTGAAATGTAAGCAATGTCCAGCATACTACTACAAATCATCTTCGAACGAGACGTTTCGTATAATCACGATCGAACTTCGCCCGCCTTCGGCGGGCTCGTTTGATCGTTCG
The DNA here is from genome assembly GCA_944588485.1 of Phosphuga atrata. Lineage (NCBI taxonomy): Eukaryota > Metazoa > Arthropoda > Insecta > Coleoptera > Silphidae > Phosphuga > Phosphuga atrata. The sequence goes on along the minus strand of OX155902.1, from coordinate 37,303,730 downwards.
ATTATTAGTACATTTGTTGTATGAGTTAAAGACGAAACCTATTGTTTGAGCGATGTTTTTCGGAGGTATACACCACATAGCACAGATATGATAATTGGATACACACCAACAGCACCAACCACCGAGAAATTGACGAATCAAGAAAGAGAGAAAATCGAACTATGTGTAGGGAAATGACTGAAAATTAGATATAATTTGTACAAAAAGTGAAAAAACTATTATAAAACGTAGACGAGAAAATTATTTTTTGTATATTGTTATTGTAAATAGAATAAAAAAATGTTTCTTTACATTAAGGGGGGTGTTGTAATAAAAACCAGGACTGGACATCTGTGCCATTAGCGCACATTTCAAAACGTGCCGTTTGTCCCAGGTTTTGGATAAATGCAATTGTTTTATAGTTTTATAGTTTGTCCAGAAACTAAGGGTTTTTATTACTACGCTAAAATCAACCTCCCCCAAACATATTAGAAAACGTGCGAAGACCTATAAAAACCTTGTTATAAAGATGAACCAGACATTTTCAGGTATTTAGAGAATTTAAGCCTCGATTGTTCATGGGAGGAGCCAAGAAAATTCAATCTCCCCCTTATTTGAATTAGAGGGATGATTTAACCCCTCTTACAGCTATATTATACTAGGAATGGTATAAATACCATTCCCCAGTTGTCAGTAAGTTGTAAGTAACTAGTAAGAAGTAAGAGAAAAGAGAGTTGATTGGAAAGCTATAAGTTCTTAAGTCTTAAGTTATATCGTTGTATTGTTGTTTATTAAATAGTTAAAACCAACTCGACTTTTATTCGACAATCTACGTGCCTTGCGAATCCCGGTGAACATAACATTACAAGATCCCGAGATATTTAGATATATCTCAGAGTCCGAAGAATTGTTGGCCAGCAGTCCTTCCCTCTCAACATTGAAGTCGGCGGTGGTTCACACCATAACCACCTGCACAACATTGGAGGCAGCCCCACAACATTGGTGGAGCCAAACAACATTGGTGGCAGCCTCACAACATTGGTGGCAGCCTCACAACATTGGTGGCAGCCTCACAACAACTGGATCAAATTTATTGTATGTAACAGCTGGTGGCATCTAACTTTGAACGTAGCAACTTTGTACATACTACATATAAAATACTTTTATCTACGACCACTATTATAATTGCCCAATATTGTACAGTTCGTGGATTATGTAAATACATCTTACAACACACGTATGTAACAGTCCGCGATTAATGTTATTTAATGATTCAATAACACACTAGTGCGTTTGGTTTACAATTCGTTGATTGGTTGAGAGCTGCTACTATCATTAATATAGGCAACCCAATACATTCCGTTATTTGTCAAAAAAAATTAAACGTCAAAATAATACATAAACACTATATTTTTTTTCAATTATAACAATTAAAGTCCTGTGATGTCCAGTGATAGCGAAATAGAAAATGCTACTCCGCCCGAAATTGTTGAAAAAGCGAAACAAGCTGCCCATAATTTGCTACGGATTAAATCTCGGGATTGATACGAGGATGCATATAGAAAATTTATGGACCGGAGAATGAAGCATAAAGTTAAATCCTTTTCAGAAAATGTTTTATTATACTTTGATGAGTTATCTCAAACAGTGATCTTCACTTTGGGCAATTTATTGAATGGTTCGGACATCAATTAATATAAAGCACAACATCGACATTTCAAAACATTCAAAGTTAATAGCTTTACTAAAGAGAAAATCTGATGGATTTAAAAGCAACAAATCAAAAATTTTAACCATTCAAGAAATTCAAAAGTTTCCTCAATAATTCACCGGATAACAAATATTTATTGATGAAGGTATTCATTACTTTTTTATCTTATAATGCTCTCTAATGGGCATAACGACATATTTTTTTATATAATTTTAGATTATTCTTATCATTGGCATTAGTGGTGCCTGCAGAAAACAAGAACTACGAAATGTCAAACCCTGCCATATAGAAGACACCGGAACATCTCTGATCATTAAAATTCCTGATTCCAAAACAAAAACTTAAAGATCTTTTGTGCTACCGAAAGAATTTTACCAAACCTGTAAAAAATATATTAACGTACGCCCACAAAATATGGACAAAACTCAGTCTTTTTTTTCTAAATTAACAAAATGAGAAATGCACTAAGCAATGGAATAAATAAAATTTGCTCTATTCCTAAACAAATTGCCAATTATCTTCATTTGCCGGAAGAAAATCTTTCTTTACACAGGACATTGTTACAGACGTTCGTCAGCCACCATTCTTGTGGATGCCGGTAGTGATTTATTGTCACTAAAAAGGCATGGTGGCTGGCGTTCGTCTGCAGTAGCAGAAGGCTATATAGACTGCTCCATGAAAAATCAAAACGATACTGCTACAACACAGTAGGTATTAATAGGTATTAATGAAATTAAACAAAGATTATAAATTATTAAGTAAATATAAATTATTTCATTTGACACTGACACTGCGTACATTGTGTTGCCTATATCGATGAATCTATATCAGTTACATCAAACATAATTTTCTTATTAAATAGAAAAAAAATAGTGTGGTCGTAGATAAAGTATAGTACATAATTCGAGTTGTAAGGCAATTACGTACTCGCGGAATTACGCGCTCCCCGCTACGCGGGTCGCGCGTAATTGTTCCGCTCGCACGTAATATGCTTCTTACAACTCTCATTACGTAATATACTATTACGTTTTCTTATAAAAAAGTTTTAAAACTTTTATTTACTTATATCCGAAATTGATTCGACAGTTTACGAATTAGATAATAAGCCAAACCGTACTGCCTTGGGTGAAATTCTTTTGATTGCTTTTTAAGCATCAAGAGATGAAATGTTAAAACATTGTTGAAAATTAATTTGGGTTTGTTGTTTAACTTTAGACGATCGACGTAAAGTCAAGACATTTGACAAGACGGAATGGGGCAAACAGGAATTGGGAAGATCAAGGAATTGGCCAGCATTACTTTCACTGTTTTTGTAATGGTTTGATCTCTCCATACTTTTATGAGTTTAGTTGTTGCTGATCTGGCCATTGCCAATCTTCTCTTTATTTCCTCTGAGCAGCCTCCATCTTTGGTTAACAATGATCCCAGGTATACAAACTTGTCCACCACATCATATCTCGCTACGATTTTAATATTGGATGTGTCATTGGATCGATCGATGATCATTACTTTGGTTTTTGTTTTGTTGATTTTTAAACCATATTCTCTACTATAGTTCTCTAATTTGTTCATTATGTTTAACAGTTGTTCTTCGTCTGCTGCAATAATCAATGTGTCGTGCGCATACCTCAGGTTACTTATTTTTCTTCCTCCGATTGATATTCCACCTTCCCAATCGTTAAGGACTTTTCTCATGATGTATTCGCTATATATGTTGTAAAGGAGGGGCGAGAGTATGCATCCCTGTCTGACACCGGCCTCTATCTTAAAAGCTCGGGACACTGTTTGTCCTGTTCTGACCTTGACGTTATTGTGTTGGTAGAGTCTCTTAATTAAAAATATCAGATGCGTTGGAACACCCATTTCACCCATCACTTTTCACAGAAGAGACCAGTTCACTGAGTCGAACGCTTTCGTATAGTCCACAAAACACAAATATAATTTTAAGTTGTGTTCCCCCGTTTTTTCAATGATCTTGCGGGCATTGAGTAGCTGCTGTCGTGTACCTTTACCTGGTATGAACCCTCTCTGCTCGTCCGATATTTGTGGGAGTAGAAATGTTTTCAAGCGTTCATTAATGATGTGGAGTAATACTTTGCTTGCGTGTGAAATGAGAGTTACTGTTCTGTAGTTATTACATTCCGTCGGTGATCCTTTTTTATGGATGGGGATGAATATAGATTCGCACCATTCCATTGGCCATTTGCCCGTTTCCCATATTTTAGAGCATAACGCGTGCATTACATCTGTTCCGTAGTGTCCCATGGCTTTAAGTATTTCAGCTGTGATGCCGTCTGCCCCAGTTGCCTTCCCATTTTTGAGTGTTTTTATAGCCTTTTCTACTTCTGATTTTAAGATCCAAGGTTCTCTTTCTTGTGGTGTTACTTGTTCTTCGGATGTTGTCGGGCTAACTGACTTATATAAATCTTTGCAGTATTGTCTCCATTCTTCCGCTATAATAATTGGATCTACTATAACCTTCTCGTTTTTGTCCTTTATAATTTGTGTTCGTGGTTTAAATTCTCTAGCTAGATACTTTATTATACAGATCGCGAGACTCTCCGTGCTGGGCGTGGTGTTGTAGTTCCGTGCATATATTTTTTAAATGGTTGTTTTTGTCCCGTCTACATTCCTGTTTGATTCGTTTGTTAAGATGTTTAATTACTTGTCTTTTTTCATCTTCTTGTATGTTTGAGTTGTTAATTTGTCTTCTTTGATCTATCAATTTTATTGTGTCATTGGATATCCAGTGATTTTTTTTATTAATTGGTATGTTATCGGATGTGCAAAATTTTACTGCAGCTTGTATCCAGTTCTTCGTGGACATCCATAGAGTGTTGGGGTCTGTAGAGGTGTCATGCCTTTGAGTTGTTCTTAAATGTTCTTGAAAATTTTCTGTCTTGGGAGTTTCTAATTTAGTATTTTTTGTTTCTGATGTTTTAGGTGTTCGTAGTTTGAGGGATATTGAGGCTAATAATAGTTTATGGTCTGATCCGCACACAGCACCTGGTTTTGCTTTCACGTTTCTTACTGATGTTTTCCATCTAGTTTCTATTAGAAAATAATCGATTTGGTTTTTGTGCTTTCCCTCGGGACTTGTCCATGTCGATAGTCTTCGTGGGTGGTGCTTGAAAAGGGTGTTTGCTATAGCCAGGTTATTGTCAACTGCAAAACGGATCAGACGTTCTCCTCGTTCATTTTTATTACCTAGTCCGTAATTACCAATGAAGTTGCGTACATGGTTATCGAGATCTGTCCTACCTACTTTAGCATTGATATTGCCCATCAATATCAGTATATCTTTCTTTGGTGTTTTGCTATTATATCCTCTATATTGCCGTATATCTCTTCAACTTCGTCTTCCGTAGCTTCGGACGTTGGCATATATACTTGTATTATGTGACAGTTATTTGGTTTTGAGTGAATGGTCAATACTAGTATTCTGTCATTTACTGCTTCGTAAGATTTTACCCACTTGCTGATTTTTTTATTAACGATGAAGGCAACCCCATTGAGTCCCGTTTTTTCTGCTCCGGATATATATACGGTACTATTTGATGTTTCAAAATGTCCCTTGTCCTTCCAATAAGTTTCCGATATTCCACAGATTTGCACGTTGAGTCTTGCTAGTTCTCTTTCTAGTATGTGTAGTTTTCCAGTTTGTAGTAAGCCTTGAACGTTACATGTGCCTATATTGATGGGTTTCCGTAATTGAAGGATGTCCTGTCTTCCAGTAGCACATTTCGCACGCGATGCCTGGTTGCTCACATCTCCATGCCCAGTATCTAATTTCACACTGGTTGGCCCGGAATCAACACAGCGCCGGTCGCTAGCCGGATCGCATGGCAATCTAACATTATCTTTGTCTCTGTCCATAATAGTATTCTCATGGGAAAATAATTAGGTGGTTTCTCCTTGCCTGCCTGATCCTATGCCGTTGACCTATTAATTGTTGGTTCATTCGCCTTTAGAGACTATTTCTAGCCTCAAGGGCAAGAGGGTGCCCTGAACCTATCAGAAGACAGGCGGAGGGCTTATCCCGGCCTACACTCGGTCCCCATCTACGTTAGCCACCTAAGTGTTACCATACACATTAGAATACTATACATAATATATCATAGATTAATGTTTTGATGATTCATTGTCTTCTAACCTGTATTGTAACTTGTAAGAATTAATAAATTATTGTAAAATTGTATTTTATTATATAACAATTATCTACGCATATCACGCATTTATTAGTCACAATAAAATTTATTATGATTACCCCGTTTTTTACTATCTTACAATAAGTTCTAGCAAGAACTATATCGGACGAGATGAGACGAGACGAGGCGAGACAAGCGGTTACGAGAGCGAGAACCAGACGAGACTTACGGTTACGAGAGCAAGAGCGAGACTGAGAAGAGAGTAATTTTTTTTTTCACAACGAACGAGAACGATACGAGATTCTGCATCAAGAACGAGCCTAGTCTCGTCTCGTGTGAAGCCCTAATGTTATGACTATCAAAAATTCCATCCCTTGTAAGCTCATCGGTAGAAAGTATCAACTCTGGAAACCGTTCATTCTGCTTTGTGCTGTTCAAGTACCACCTACAAAACTGTACTGGTGGAGCAAAGTCATTACAATACAGACTTTTTGAATTAGAAAAGGGCGAAAGAGATGTTCTCGAAGAACTCGCCACACTGTTGAAGCACTAGTTCCAAGTTCGTGTGCTACAGTTCGAACACTACTTCTCGGATTATTGTCAATATTATTATTAGCGGATATTGGTATTTATAACAAAAATGTGTTTAGTAATGGATACAAAATATTTAATCTTTGAACCCTATTTATTCAAAAAGGAACAATGGATATAAGATGCAAAGTTTCAATTTAAATAGTTTATTAAACCATGTTAATTAGAAGGTTAAATTGTTTTATAAGTGATATATAAAGAGCAAAAATATTTGGAGCTTTAATATTAAAATTCGAACACTGAATGAAGGATATATACAAATATAATGGCGGAATATGTTACATTTCAATACACAGGCAGGTAATGGATCTGCAATGAAAAGTTTGTAATGCAAATTGTGTTCTCTTTTGCAGAAAATTATGTGAAGGATTTGTTCCTGAAAAATAATCCGATAGTTATTTTTGGGATAACCGCTGTGTATTTGCTGTTTATCAAGTGCGTTGGTCCCTGGTTCATGAAGAATCGACCGGCATTTCAGTTAAAAAGAGTGTTGATTTTTTATAATCTCCTGCAAGTGGTATGGTGTGCAAAGCTGCTAGCGACGGTAAATATCTACCCTATTTAAAAAACATGCTTTAATTTGAAAGAAATTCAGATATTAATTGTTTCAAGAGAATATGAAATATTCAAGCATACACATTTTATAAGAAACAACGTATTTTAAGACACAGTCGCAGTACAACTCATGGTTCAACTGCTTCTAAAATTTTCTGAAAATTTTGAAAACTTTTCGTTTTAAATAATACTGTTTTTCATAAAAGAAGTTTGTGTTTGCCATTCTCACGTTAACAAATAGTTAAAATAAAAAGCTTTAGACTTCGTTTCAAGATTAGTTAACAGAAAATTCATAGAAAATATGTGGAAGATTTTGAAAAGCAAACTTACTTCAACTCTCAAAATTTTAAAACTATTCTCAAATTTTATTTCAATTTTTTTTCAAAATTCCCGCGCTTTTTGCATATTTTCATTATCACCAAATTAAAACACAAAAACCGCGAAGCTTTTTATTAGTAAAATTAATTATCCTCGAGTATTATTCTAACATTTTTTTAACCGTCTTTTCGGTCTGTCTAGTCCTGTCTGTCTAGTCTTGTCCCTCCAGCCTTGCCTGTCTAGTCTTGTCAGTATTTTCTGTATAGCCTTGTCTGTCTTGTCTTGTCTGTCTAAAATTGTTAGTCTAGTAAGTATAGTCTTCTCTGTCTAGTATTGTCTGTCTAGTTTTGTCTATCTAGTCTTGTCTGTCAAGTCTTGTTTGTTTAGTTTTGTCCGCATTATTTATATTATTATAATATATAAAATTGTTTTAACGAAGTTCCTTTAGGGAGGTCTCGGTATGAGTGAATCGGCAGAAAACGTGTACGCCGCGTTAGTTTCTTTCTTTTTCTCTCAGTGTATATTTTTATACCCCGCGCACTCTCTTTCGTTATCCGCCGCGTTAGTTTCTTTCTCTTTCTCTCAGTGTATATTTCGATACCGCGCTCTCTCACTTGCTTTCTCTTTCTCTCAGTGTATATTACTATAATCTGTGCTCTCTCTTTCTTTCGCAGAATGACAGACCAGCGTGGGTTATAATCTTAAAACTAAACTAGAAAATAAATATTGTTCAAATGTATTTGTTTTTTGTTGTTTATAAATAATATAATATTATAAATATTATACTCATTACGTGAATTAGGTTTTGAGAAATGGAAACCCAAAAAAATATACAAAATTCTGAAAAAAAAGTAAGTTAATCAAAAAAAAAAAACTGTATAATTTGTAGCAATTGTTTAATTAGTAGCACATTAAAAAAAACTGTTTACACTTGTTTATCGTACATGTAATTTGAGTGATTGATATTTACTATATTTATATATGTATATCCTAGTCATATAGTGAAAAATAAGTCAGATTGTGTAAAACTGAGCCATTGCATGATCCGTCGGCAGTTCGAGTAGTTCATCTAATTCGTGTAGATCATGAAATCGCCAATTTATGAGGCACTTGTTTAACTAGGATTTACACTCACTATCTTACCTACTGACCGATTCGATGTTTCAAAAAATGCCAAAGTGCTGTCATTTGATAATAATATAAAGCAACTAGTCTTAATTAACAGACCTATTAATGAAGAGATGAAATAAAGAAACATTTTTGCGATGGCTTCACGAACTAGCTAGTCATATCGAATATTTCAAATAAAATAGTTATTTGAACTGTCAGCAGATAATGCAATAACTCAGTTTTACACAACCTGATGGACATATAGATTATAGAGAAACAATAGTGCAATCACAAACTCAGTGTCAAAAAGAGTATCAAAAGAGAAAAAGGAAAAGAAGAAATTTTACAAAATACAGATTTAGAACATGCTGCAGACGATAAAATATACAGAGATAAATTTCAATCAAAGAAGAATCGTGCTGAAACTGAATCTTTACAATCACCGAAAGAAGTTTCATTACCAACCATATTAATCGAAAGTAATGACTAAATTGAAAAATTAATATTTTGTCCCTTTCTGAATAATCAAGTTCATTCATCCGTTAATGATGAAGCTCAGGAAATAATTAGTCCAAGTTCCCAATCATTCCACACCCATACGAGGAACATGATGAATGTTCAATGCCAAATGTCTTGTTGCATCATGACAGAAACATTGCTGGCGACGGTAATTTTCAACTCTTATAAGAATTTTACATCTTCAAATATTAAAGGAGAAGTTGTTCAATTCTGATAATTGCGCGAGGAACTTTGTTCCTGACGGGGGTCCCCTGATCGCATACGTTTTTTTTTCTCTATAGCTCTACTTTAATAAATTTTTCTTTTTTTGATTTTTGTTGATTTTCAATAAGAAAATTTTTAATTTTAATTTAGCAGTTTGGTAATAATATATGAAGCATTGGAATGATTATCATATGTATAAAGCTATTGCTTCGTACATGCGCAAGTCAATGTATGCAAAATACGAACTAAGCCAATTTGGAATATATTTGAATTCCACTTATTTACGTATGTCATAGTATCTTGAATTAATATTTAAATGGGTGTACTTCATTTTCTATTATTCTTAAAAATCTATTAGTTTTTGCAGATTTCGTCTCGAGAATCATTCAGTTTCTTTTTTATTTCTAGTATGCAGTGGATTTGTTTTCAGTGGACTACACATGTAAACAACCAGACCTCATTACCACTTATGACAGTTTGTTTCTATGTGGTTACCAGTATTTTCTTATGAAGGTCTTCGATTTACTAGATACCGTAATTTAAGCAGAAAAGAAAACAACGAAATCTATTAACAACGCGTTTTTTTTTAGGTTTTTTTCGTTTTAAGAAAGAAGAAGAACCAGATTACACACTTACATGTTTACCATCACGTTGGTATGGTTATAGCAACTTACTATTTTGCACACTTCGTTCCAACGGTAAAACTGGGTTTCTTAGTACTTGCTAACGTTTTCGTCCACCTTCTCATGTACGGATACTACCTATTAACAGCGTACGTGACCGACCATCAGAAAATTATTTGGTGGAAGAAGCATATCACGCAGTTACAACTGGTGAGATTCCTTGAGAAATACATATATCAATCCTCAACTATTTTGCATTCTTTTCAGCTGCAATTTCTTTTGATCCTTCTGGTTTACGGACAAATGTTCTTTAGGGAGAATTGTGAAGTTCCAGCTCATGCCTACGTTTTGATTGTCACTCAAGATATTTACATGTTATATTTGTTTGGACAATTCTATTACAAGAATTATATTAAAAGGAAACATGCGAAGACAAATTAAAGCTTAAAAGAAGGCAGATATTTTTTTAATTTATTTTAGAAATAATTACAGGAAATAAGTTTGTTTTACAATTTTTTTAAATTATTTTCCTGCATGAACTGTGAAGCGTCAGCTTCGAATCCTGTCTAAACTCTCCAATTTCCATTACAACACCTAATATATTGGTGGCAAATATTTTCTTTAGTGTACAAAAATATTAACTATTTCAAATGTTCTTATTTATATATCATTGGTAAATTAAAACATAATTCAGCTAGATAATTCATTTTCTAGTGAGTTAACACATTTTATTAGATGTCTAGATGTCTAGTATTGTCATAGGAAAAGTTAATTTGAAAATCAAGTTATGTGTAAGACAACATAGTCAATACTTACAAGACTTTATATTTTTATTAGACAACGCTAGGTTTTCTCAATCTTTAAATGTGATATCGTGCTGTAAGAATTTTAATTATCGAGCATTCTGGGACAAATTGATTCAAATATTGTGAAATATCCGGTATTGTTTGTTCTTGTTTGCACTTGTTTGGTCTTGCCTGGTCTCCTCAGTTCTTGTCTGCACTCCTGTGGTCTTGTATGGTATTGCTCTTGGCTAGTTTTGTCTGGTCTTATCTTGTCTAGCCTGGTCTTGTCTGGTTTTATGTGGTGTTATCTGGTGTTATCTGGTTTTCTCTGGACTTGATTGGTCTTGTCTGATTTTGTCTGGTCTTGTCTGGTCTTGTCTGGTCTATCTGGTCTTGTCTAGTCATGCCTGGACTTTCCTGGTCTTGTATAGTCTTGCCTAATCTTTTATCGTTTGTCTGGTATTGTCTGGTCTTCTCTTGTCTGGGCTGCTCTGGATTGGTCGGGTCAGGTCTGATCTTGTCTAATCTTTTCCTTTCTAGTCTGGTCTAGGCCGGTATAGTCCGGTCTAGCCATGTCTAGTCCGGTCTACTCAGGTCTACTTCGATCTTGTCTAGAATGGTCTGGTCTTGTCTAGTCTAGTGCCGTCTAGTCTGGCCTAATCTAATCTAGTCTGGTCTAGTTTTATCTAGTCTGGTCTAGTCAGATCTACTCTGGTCTAGTCTGGTCTTGTCTGGTCTAGCCTCCTCTAGTCTAGTCTAGTGTGGTCTGGTCTGGTCTGGTCTAGTCTGAACTAGTCTTGTCTAGTCTGCTCTAGTCTGGTATAGTCTGGTCTAGTCTAGTCTTTGCCTTATCTTGCCTAATTAATGAATCAAATTTTATATTATATGTTACACTTAAAAAGAGTTTCAAAAAAAGAGCCGCAAATTACTATTTTTTTCTCTCATGTTGATTATGTTGATTAAAACCGTTTTTCTTCTCTTTTTTTGTTTTTAAGTCGCTAGTGACGCTCTTGATGTTAATAAAAAAATACAAATTAGAGCCGCCACTTCCTAAACAAAATTTTAAGTGTGGTTGGTTGTCTCACTCTTTTTCAAGCGTCTTTCTTAAGTCTTTTTCAAACATTCCCCCTCCCCGCCCACACCCCGCGTTCGACAACTGCGTTGACGAATTTATTGTCCGACGAGAATTGGTCGAACAAGAGTTGTTGTTGCTGTTTTGATTGTTACTACTCTATTGAGTCCGTCTGATCCAGGGTGAAGAGATAAGACCCTCGCAAGTGGCCATTTTGATGGTGGAAATCTTTCGTACGTGACAAGTACCAATGATCCAATAATTCTTTGATGTGATTTGATGGATGATGCCAATTGAATTGATAGATGACGTTGAAGACACACGGAGGACCATCTGGACCAAAATTCTTGAAATTTTTGCTGAACTAGTTGTCATCGTGAAAGTCGTGATATTGGTGCAGATGAGAGAGATTGTTCCGGGAAGATAGTGAGGGCGACACCCATGAGGAAATGTCCAGGACTGAGAACTGAAAAATCTTCTGGATCGTCTGAGAGGGGACCCAGGGGTCGTGAATTCAACACTGCCTCGATTTGAACAAAAAAAGTTCATCGTAGGTTAATAGAGTATCGCCGATAGTCCGTCGTTGGTTATGTTTCACTGACTTGACAGCAGCCTCCCCTTTTCCACCAAAATGTGGAGCTGTTGGAGGATTTAAGATCCAATTGGTACCATCATTAGGCAGTAAAATAGCAAGTTCCTTAAACTCCTTGGAACTGGAGGAAAATTGTCACCTAAGAATGGTATCTGCTCCGATAAAGTTTGTACCACAGTCACTGTGTAGAAATTTGCAGATACCTCTTCGTCCGGAGAACCGCCGAAAGGTCGCAATGAAACCGTCCGTCGAGTAGTCTGAAACTGCCTCTAAATGAATTGACGAAGAAAAGCAAACGATTGTAGAGCAAAAGATTGCTAGCCATTGCTTGTGAGTCTTGGCGCCCCGACCTCGCCATGTTTTAATTGCCATTGGGACAGCGTAGTTGACTTCAGTATGGAAAAACTGTCGTGTTGCAGTAACGCGTGAGGCCGGTAGTTGACCCATGAGTTGTTGCGCTCGTACACTCCGTTGGAATACAGTGCAAGATGTGAGATCTTACTGGAGCTCGGCCACCAATTATCCAATAATACTTACAGAGATATGCTAGAGTTAATTGAGTTCCCCCATGTATTGTCCTTTTATGCGCATCATTAATGAAAATTTGAGTGAATGGAGTGTCTCTAGGTAGAATGTCAGGGTGTTTCGACTCCGTGTCTAACTGGGTGTCTTTAAGTCGTCCACCGACTCTCCAAATGCCTGCGTTGTCGATAAATGCTGTGAGACGTGAAAGACTATGGATCTTTGACAAATATTTTCCACTCGATATAATTTTAATCATGAAAGAACTATTTGGCAGACAGCTGTGATTATAAGTAACCGTGTCAAAAATGAGTATCGATAGATGAGTTCCCAAATTATCGGTTGGTTTGCTATAGACAACAATTGTAAAAGGCCAGGTCGTTCTTCAAGATCCGCCATTGAATCTGGTTGAGATGAGAGAAGGCCATGAATGGGATGACAGTGCCAGGCATTAGGGGCAGTTCCACCAGAAAGGATGTGAAGCCTGCTGGCTTACTGTTAAACCACGAGAAGCAAAGTCAGCGGGATTCTCTTTTCCTGAAACAAATCGCCATTGACTAAAAGGTACTAAATCCTGAGTTAACGAGACTCTATTCCCAACGAAGTCCTTCCAGCGTGATGGATGACTATTGATCCAGGTGAACCGAGAATCCAGAGAAACCGAGGAATCGGTTCACACATATACATATATATATATATATATATATATATATATATATATATATATATATATATGTATGTATATATGAATATATATATATATATATATATATATATATATATATAGTTGTATTTGAGGTTTTCGCGGATAGATACCTGTGTTGTTTTGTTTTCTCTGGGATTCCGCGTTGATGTTGATGGTCGGTTCTGAAAAGAACCGGATTCTCGACGTTTCGGCGAACTAACATTCGCCATTTTCAAGAGATATATGCGTCCGTGCAGGTCAACCGTTAGACGCATACTGAGAGCTCGTTCGTGGGATGCGACTACTTACAGCTGTCTGGCTTCGGGTAATGCGCGTTGTCTGCGGTGCTTCGGTTCGGTTGTTTGTTTGTCTTGTTGGTCGTACATGAGTCTGGGGTGTCTGGGATTGCATTTTGAGGGTGAATATGATCGGTGGCCATGTTGGGGGGAGCCTCAAGAAATCGTCTCTCGTGTTCATGCAGTAGTCTCGTTTTTTTATCTCTATGGCTTATCTGTATACTCGTGACATTTCGTGGCTAATCTTTGCTACAGTCCTTGAATTTCTAAAGTCCATCCAGTGACCGGTGTTTGTGTGTTGGACCAGAGCCGATGAAACTTTGTCTCTGTGTCTGACTGAAACTACATGTTCTTGAATCCTAGCCGATATTTTTCTATTGGTACGTCCAATGTAGGTTCTTTCACATGTTCCGCTGGGTATTTCGTAAATTTCATGGGATTCTAACGGGATGCTGTCTTTAACGCTGCGTAGCATGGAGAATATTTTCTGGTTAGGTTTTGAAAATGGTGTTCATATTGTGTCTTGGCGATTTTGTCAGTTGATCCATGCAGATATGGTAGGTATGCTGCACTAACGGGTTTCTGGCGTTCTTCAGTTCTTTGGCTACTGTTCTCTGTAGGACGGAAAGCTCTGCATATTAAGCTGTTTGGATATCCATTTGAAGAAAGAGCTTCTCGTAGGTTCCTCAATTCTTTCGGTAAGTTAAGCTGGTCGGCTAGTCCTTTGGATCTGGTGGTAAGAGTGTTGACTACAGATGCTAGTTGTTTGGGGTGATGGTGAGAAGAAGCGTTCAGATATCTGTCTGTATGGGTTGGTTTCCGGTACACAGTGTGACTCAAGGTGCCGTCAGGTTTCTTCTGTACCAAATCGACTAAGAAAGGCAGTCGTTGATGCTTTTCTATCTCCATTGTGAATTTAATTGGGTCGTGTTGGGAGTTAAGATGAGTAAGGAATTTGTCCAGCTCTGGTCTGCCGTGGGGCCAGATTACAAATGTGTCGTCAACATATCTTAACCAGAGTGTAGGTTTATGTGTGGCTGATGAGATTGCCTTTTCCTCAAAATCTGTAAGAAATATGTTGGCTATTACTGGGGATATAGGTGAACCCATTGGTGCTCCTAGGACTTGTTTGTATATTTGACCATCGTACCTAAAGTATTTATTCTTTAAATAATGTTCTGCCAGATCTGATACATACTTTTCTGTTTTCAATTTCGATCTTATGATGTTAAAGGCCTCAGGGATCGGTACTTTTGTGAATAAAGAAGCTCACAAGGAGGTGGTTGGGCTGGAGTTGGTGATTTTTCAGTACGTCTATGAAGTGTTCAGCATTGCGGACATAGGAATCACAATCTTCGGCGTATGGTTGTAAACATTTTGCTAAATGTTTCGCAAGAAGTTGGACCGGTGAACCAACGGAGCTTACAATTGGTCGGAGTGGGGCTCCATCTTTGTGGATCTTTGGTAAACCATATATCTTGGGACACCGTGAAGATTTCTCCCTTAGTATAAGATAATTAATTGTTTCCTTGTCAATTCTGGAGCTTAGGCCCTTTTGTCTGTTAGTTTTCTCAAGATAGGTTGTGGGGTCCGTTGTACTGGGTAGATAAGCTGGATCATCTAAGATTGTGGTCATTTTTTGTTTATAGTCAGCACTTTTCATGACTACAGAGCAATTTCCCGTATCAGCTGGTAGTCAGCTGGTATATATATATATATATATATATATATATATATATATATATATATATATATATATATATATATATATATCGCCTCTATCCCCAGTAATAGCCAACATATTTCTTACAGAGTTCGAGGAATATATAATTTGATATATACACATATATATAGATATATTTATATATATATATATATATATATATATATATATATATATAAGAACTTCTGTGAGTTCAAGAGTAGTTTGAACGTTCTTCATCAGCTTGGAGAGAAGCAGTGCAGCATTTAGTTCAAGCCGAGGAATCGTGAGTTGTTTGAGAGGAGCTACTTTTGATTTTGCACATACCAGAGAAATTTAGTATTTTATGTCCAGTGAAGTAACCTAGTAGGGATGCATCAGAAAATCCATGAAGTTCAACCCGTATTGCCGAAGTGAGATGTAAACAACGTGGAATTGAGATTTGAGACAAATCCGATATAACTTTTCTGAACTTCCTCCACCGATGACAAGTCTGAGGTGCTACGGTATCATCCCAGTCTAGTTTTTTCAACTATAACTCTTGAAGAAGCATCTTTGCTCTGATGATGATCGGTGATAAAAACCCAAGCGGATAAAATAATTGTGCCACCTCCGAGAGAATCGCTCGTTTGGTTATTTTTAATGCAGTTGAAGAAGTAGCAACAAACTTGAACTGATCTGATCGAGGTTGCTATGTAAGTCCTAAAATTTTTACAGTTGATTCTTCAAATCAGTGAGTAGAATCTAACGAGTTGTTCTCTAGTAAGACTGATTTCAGCAGATCTGGATGATTGCTTCTTCATTTTGACAGTGGAAATCCATCCTCCTTGCAGAGAGGAATAATCTGATTTTCAAAGTAATAGAACCCTAACTGCTTAAAATAGAGCTGAGCGAGTGCCGTACGTGACCGTTGTTAATTGGTACGGAACGATATTTTGTAGCTGATCACCCCAGAGAATGCGCTGTAGGTCCCAATCGTCGGGGTGCACTTTAATTTGTCAAAACATATTAGTGATATCTGTAGCAAAAATATACCGGTGTCGACGAAGCCAGAGAAGCACATCAGATATGTCGATCTGTATTTTTGGCCCTGTTTGTAGGATATCATTAAGACATATTCCCGATGTAGTTTTGATTGATACGTTAAATACAACTCTCAATTTGGTGGTTAGACTTCGTTCTTTCAGAACACCATGGTGAGGAAAATATCAGCCAGGAGAAGTTTCTGGATCCGAGAGGAGGACTCGAGTTAAGTGTGATAGCTCTTCGCACTCCCTAATAAATTTAGAGTAGAGTTCATCGTAATAATCATCAGTTGAGAGTCGACGTTAAAGACGATTGAGAGAGGCAAAATCTATATGCCGAGAGTCTCTGAGATGACTTACTTTAGAATTAGAAGGCAACCGTACGATGTAACGTCCCGATTTGTTCCGTGAATGAGTTGAAAGAAAGTGAGCTTCACATCCAGCCTCTTCTGCACTAAGATGACTGTTAGGTTTTGACGAAACTTCTTCCTGTGCCCAGAATTTTGTAAGAAGTTGATGAGATCATGATCAACTGCCACTGTGTATGTGGCAGCTTTCGATGATAATGAAATTTTGTTGGCGGGTCCGGTAATAATCCTTCCGAATATCGAACGTTGAGCTATTGGTTCGTGCAGTTCTCCTTTAATGATGTCTGGTTCGATCAATTGTCCATATGAATCCGCTCCTAAGATGATATCAATTGTGCCAGGGGTGAGGAATTGCGGATCTGCAAGAGGAAGTCCACGAGGATGTGACCAATCAGAATTTGAAACCGAGAATGATGGTAGCCGTGTAGTGAGTTGTTTCAATATGTGTGCTGTCATTGTAAAGGAAGCTGATGAATGATGAATTGATATCAGAATGAGTGAAACCACATTTCGAGTTGATCTGGATTGAGTGCCGCCGATGCCGGTTAGTGGAATGGTCGAGTGTTGTGGGATCAGCAGTTTTTTTACTAGATTCTCCGAATCGGATGAAAGTTCAGAACCTTTATCTATGAGAATTCTGACCTTGAGCAGAGCCATATAAAGATCGTACTAGAACTTGACTGGTTGCCAACAACACCATAGCGCCAACACCGAAGCTAAAGGTCCGGTGATCGAGCGAGCTGGATATTTGTCGCATCTAGTCAACTATGAGAAGAGCTGGTTGATGGTTGTACAGTTACTTGGGTTGGTAGTGGAGATGTTCCGAAAGGTGAATTTTCTATGATTGCAGTTTGAGGTGTGGTAGTATGTTGGTAAGGAGAACTCGTTTGAGATATATTCGATTGCAAGGGATTCATGGATGTAGTGTAAATTGGATTACTTTGAGATAGATGAATCAGTGTGTGATGGTTTCTGTTGCACTCCTTGCAACGGTTCGGATTCCGACAGTTGATGACATTATGATTCCCAAAGCAATTGTATCAAAGGCGTAAAAGCTCGACAGTTTCTTTCCGTTGTTAAGGATTCTTGGAACGGAAATCTTAATAGGCGACTATGTAATGTTCCTGTTTACAAAGCCTACTACAACGAGTGGGGGATGTGGATTGTGTAGCCGGTTGAGCTATATGCACTCGGGCTAAGAACCGAACTGAGTGTGGTGGCAGTGAGGATGATTGACAGTTTAAATTATCGGAGCTACGTGCTTGATTGAGTTCGAGGTTTTCGAGTCTTCGTGCTTGAGCCGTAAAAAGCTCTTAAATTCATCAAACGATGATGGTTCTGTGGATGATCCCAACTTCATTTCCCATATCTTTCTGTTTTTTTAATCTAACAGCTTAACCATGAGATGAACTAGAAGCAGATCAAAATATTGTACAGGCGCGCCCAAAGCGGATAATGCCTTTAGGGATTGTGCAGCGGAGGTTAGTAGAGAGTTCAGTTCTTTGGCTGTTCATTTTGCATTCATTTTGTTGTCACAAATCGTTTCGAGTTGTATAGAAAAGAGAAGCCGTTTATTGTCGTAGCAACTTACAAGCATATCCCATGATATTGAGAAGGAATCTCCGGATACTGAGAGGTTCGAAATTAATTACTATGCTTCGCCAACTACATTAGTTTTAAGGTAGTGCATCTTAACGACAATACTGAGATCTGGATGTTTTCCTATCATAGATGAAAAAATATCTTGAAACGATTGCCAGGAGCGGTAATCACCAGAGAAAGTAGGCATGGACATTTCAGGTAATAATTTCATAAGCAGTGATGGAACTGTTGAAACCTTCGCCAGTGATGTCCCAGATGTTGGATTAGTAGCCTCCCGCTTTTCACATTGCATTAGAAGAGTCATATATCAATATCGTCATATATTCTTTTCTTTACATATGTGCTATCTATAATGATATCCGCTTTCAATTCACATAATCGCTCATGAGTTCTTTCGAATTTCTGCCAATTCTTATTGAGAAGCTCTAATTTCGTTTTAATAATATTGTTGTTGACTTTTGAAAAAACGTCTTCACGGGATTCGTTAGCTTCTGTCTTGATATAATGGAAACGATTCATTTGGAGAGAGATCCAAGGGAGATTCGGACAAAGACTTATTCTGGCGGTGGTGAGCGCTAGTTTCGTTATTTTACATTTAGGACATGCGCATTTCAATGGGAGAGAGAGGCGTAGTGAAAATAACTTCAATCATTTTGTTACGAGTATTAAAATATATTCTGTATAATAAAATATATATTTTTGACGAGAATCGTTTCAAAATATAACAAATTTGTAAAACGTATTTTAAAACGTTATTTTTGTAAATTTGTTTCTCTGTTTGAAGTTATCTTCTAACTAAAACATCTCTAATACAATTTAACCCTCTATGGGTCGAATTTTTCTTTTACATACAAAAAAATTTATAAAACAAAAAAATAATAATAATATATATATATATATATATATATATATATATATATATATATATATGTATATATATATCTGTTGTATTGTTTTCTCGGGGATTCCGCGTTGATGTTGAGGGTTGGTTCTGAAAAGAACCGGATTCTCGACGCTTCAGCGAACTAACATTCGCCATTCTCAAGAGATATATGCGTCCGTGCGGGTCAACCGTTAGACGCATACTGAGAGCTCGTTCGTGCGATGCGACTACTTATAGCTGTCTGGCTTCGGGTCATGCGCGTTGTGTGCGGTGCTTCGGTTCGGTTGTTTGTTTGTCTTGTTGGTCGTACATGAGTCTGGAGTGTCTGGGATTGCATTTTGAGGGTGGATATGATCGGTCGCCATGCTGGGGGCAGTCTCAAGGAATCGTCTCTCGTATTCATGCAGTAGTCTCGTTTTTCTATCTCTATTTCGTGGCTAATCTGTGCAACAGTCCTTGAATTTCTAAAGTCCATCCAGTGACCGGTGTTTGTGTGTTGGACAAGTGCCGATGAAACTTTGTCTCTGTGTCTGACTGAAACTACATGTTCTTGAATCCTAGCAGATATTTTTCTATTGGTACGTCCAATGTAGGTTCGTTCACATGTTCCGCAAGGTATTTCGTAAATTCCATGGGATTCTAACGGGGTGGTGTCTTTAAAGTTGCGTAGCATGGAGGATATTTTCTGGTTATGTTTGAAAATGGCGTCGATGTTGTGTCTTTTAAGGATTCTGGCGATTTTGTCAGTTGATCCATGAACATATGGTAGGTATGCTGTGCTAACGGGTTTCTGGCGTTCTTCAGTTCTTTGGCTACTGTTCTCTGTACGACGGAAAGCTCTGGATATTAAGCTGTTTGGATATCCATTTGAAGAAAGAGCTTCTCCCAAGTTCCTCAATTCTTTGAATTCAACGAATGTTAGTTCGCCGAAACGTCGAGAATCCGGTTCTTTTCAGAACCAACCCTCAACATCAACGCGGAATCCCCGAGAAAATAATACCAACACACATATATATATATATATATATATATATATATATATATATATATATATATATATATATATATATATATATATATATATATAGTTTAACCAGTTTAAAGTTTTACAGTTTAAACAATTTCATTACTATTAATTCACTGAGTAACTTTGAAGTAGCAATGGCTTACAATGTTTCTTCTGTGCATAAAAGCTTATACAGCTTGCAGTAATGCATCTGATTATAATTTCTCTTTAATTTTTATGTGAATTTGTATCCATATTTTAAGTATATGATATAAAAATTGTAGAAGCACAAACATTATCCTAGATGCACCGAAATGTACCGCAATAGTCCATTGTAACCTGAAAGTCACAAAACTGTATCATATAAAAGTAATAACAAAATGATTATTGCAAAGCAAGAAAATAAGTATTGACGCTAATATTGACGCTTTTTCTTGTTTAGTAAACAACAATAGAAGCACAAATAATGTCAATTGCTCCGTCAAAAATGGTTCCGTTGACTCGCTTATGGGTGTTCGTAGAATTGTCTGATCATTTCCAGAAAATTTTGAAAGTATCTTCCAACTAAAATATACATTATCACTCACTAATACAATTTAAGGGGATTCTTTGAAACTCACAAATCTCTAGGGAGAATCAGCTTCTGGGTGTTCGTACAGTTGTCTGATTGCATCCAGAAAAGCTTCCATCAAATTTCTGGACTTATGTCGCCTCCTCCAAATATACTCGGACAAATAGGAAACAAACTGTCCCTTTACACCATGGTCTGGTAATTGTTTTTTGATGGCTGCCCATGTCCCTTCTATAGAATTTGTGTGCGCACCAGTATGAGGATCTATGAAATTGTAGGTGTGGTTGACGGTGAGGTGATGGAACCCGTCATGCTCCAAACAACTGTACGCCCTCCAACAGTCTGATATTATCGTGGTCCCTGGTTTAATATTGTACTTAATGATACGAGGCAAGGCATTCGAACTCCTTTCATCCACAACTTTCATAAAACATTTACCAAACTTGCTCTCGTCTTTCTTCTTTTGCCAAACTTGCTCTAGTCAATTTCTACTATCACGCCAATCCCACCTAGCATTTCTGTTTCTATCACATCTCCATGCATACCTCTCTACAAAATTGCAAACAATCAGTCACGGTAGTATGATTCACTTTACATTCATCTACTATATCAGCCGCACTGTTTCGCTGAATCCATTTATACGTCAATAAGATGATGGTGGAAAATGACAATTTACTACATTCAAACCATCCACCCTTCCTTATACTCCTTGTAACTATTTTATGCATTCCCACTTTGGCCTTGGTTTTATTACACCGCCGTGCCCACCCATCACCTTCCATCAAAATTCCCAAGAATCGGGACAGCAGTTTATCCTTACCTAGATCTTAAGTGGAGATGAGTGACATAGCTGATCTGATGGACTTCAAAGTCCCATAGCTTGATCCATTTGCGAACCTTCCTGTTAGAAAACGCAGTATATCTACTGTACTTGCATTAAATATTGGAGTATAGTTTGATGTAGAAAATTTTCACCATAGCTATAAGTAACATAACATAATCTCGCTGACCTGTGGTAGGTTTTCAGTTGCTTTTGCGTCTTCAGTAAGAACTGTATCATTTCATTTTTCAATCTCTTTTGTTTTCGGAGATTGTTGGATAAGATTACCTGAATCAACATTCTCTTTATTTTTAAATTGAATTATTTTTATAATGTAATATGGACCATTATTGTATGTATTTTTGTAACTTCGTATCCACAGTTTTTCGTATGGACAGTTTGTCGTCTTATACTCGTACCGACGAGTCTACCATTGTTCTGCGCATACCACCACATTATGTCGAGTGCGCGGTGTTTAGATGTACGTGTTTGAAAAACTGATGCATATTTCTTAACTCAAATTAACTTGCGCCTATCTCGGCGCGTGGGCCCCTCATACCTCGGCGCAGTACAGCTCCATTCTCTCACCGGTCCGAGTATAGCTTGTCGTATGAACAGTTTGTCGAATAGGTATACAGTTGATCGTATGGACAGTTTGTCGTATGGACAGTTTGTCGTATGGACAGTTTGTCGTATAAACACTTTATCGTATAGATAGTTTGTTTAACCCAGGTTAGATTAGGTTGCACATCGCGAAGCGGGAGATTAATTAAGACCACATACGCTCGAACTCTCGATACAAAATAAAATAATCGATTTTACCAAACTATTCTGCAGCTTCGCGGTGTGAAACCTAATCTACCCTGAGTTAGGATGTATAAGCTTAGTTCCTCATTAACGAAATCTATAAATATTGTGGGGTGGTTATGATCATTTTAAACAACTGTTATATACCCCTTCAAATTTATTTTCCCTACGCCTATGTGTTTTGCAGCCAAGGCGCATGCGCACAATGCGTACATTGAGTTGCCTTAATCTATGATGTCTCTTACTCCCTTGCTATCAATACTTCGGATATCTTTTTGATATAATTAACATTTACCTGCATTGGTACTTTCCTAAAATAATGTATTTCAGCGACGGTGTGCGCTGGTGTCGTTATCTTAAATTTCGTACATGCGCTTTACAATTTCGGACATGCGCATTAAAATGGGAGACAGAGGCGTAGTGAAAATAACTTGAATATATTTTGTAACGAGTGTTAAAATATATTTTATATAATAAAATATATCTAGACCGACAGTCATAGATTGTGACAGATTTTTAAAATGTCCTTTGAAATGAATTTTTTGTAAATTTGTTTATCTGTTTGAAATCTTCGAAGTAAAACTTGGAAGTATCTTCTAACTATAGATGAAATTATCAGAAATAGATTTTAAGGGGATTTTTGAAATTTACCAAGTCCTATGGAGAATCTGCTTCTGGAGAGTTATAAAGTAAAGTCATGTAGTAGTGAGTGCTGCCAGAAAATCTTCCATGAAATTATTATACTTATGCTACCTCCTCCAAATATATTCTGCCAAATAGGAATTAAATTGCCCTTTGGACACAATGGTCAGGTAATTTTTGTATGTCAGACCATGTTCCCTCAATAGAATTGGTAACATGGGACTCAGTGTCTGGATTTTTGAAGGTGTCTGGATGGAGTAGTTGACTGTGAGGTGATGGAAACCCTCATCTTCCGAACAACTATATGCCATCCAACAGTCTGATATTATGGTCATCCCAGGTCTAATATTTTCTTTAATTATTCTAAGGAAGACATTTGTACTCATGTTTCATATTCCAATCCCAGCAAATACCCTTTTTCCTTCTACATGTTTTCCTCTATGATATTTCATTTTACCAAACTTGCTTTCATCAATTTCCACAATCACTCCAATTCCACCATGTATTTCTTTTTCTCTCACACCCATCTCCATACTTACATCTCTTCAAAATTACATCCAATGACATCCACAGATTTTTTTTCACTGTACATTCATCTTTTATACTCTCCGCACTGTTTCGATGAATCCATTTATACGTTAATAGCATGATTGTATATAGTGATAAATTACTTCATTCAAACCAACCACTCTTCCTTATACTCCTTGTAAACATTTTATGCATAACCACTTTCGCCTTGTTTTTATTGCACCGCCATGCCCACCTATCCTTTATACTTTTCATCAACTTTGGAGGTTAGATACTAAAGTATGTTCCCGCCACTGGGCTACAACGTTAGTTGCATTTTCCTCCACGGACGCGGCAAACCAGAATAAGTCTTTCTCCGAATCTCCGGAGATCCGACAAGGAATAAATTTTTTTCAAAAGAGTAGATTAGTAGAAGAGACTGATTGTTCTAATTGTTAAAAAATAGTAAAAGCCACACTTATTGTTGTTGTGAAAAATGCGAGACAGACTAAAGAGAAACACTGATTGTTTACTTACTGATACTTTTCTGCACCAATCTACACCATATCCGGTTTGAAGGACCAACAAAATGTCTGAGTTGATAAGTAGTTTAGTCTTGTGTTGGTGGAGATTGGAATTAATTATACAGACACGTTACGAACCAATAACTTTTAATTATAAACTGCACAACAACCGAAAGAAAACTTAAAAACAAATACAAATGTTAACACTGGTCGGGAAAAACACAAAAAACATATAATGTTAAACTTAAAAAGAATTTCCTCAAATGACTATATTTTTCTTGTTGATTAAAACTTAATCTCAAATCTAAATTAATCTAAATTAAAACTTAAAACTCATCTTGTTGATTAAAACCGTTCTTCTTCTTTTTTTTTTGTTTTTAAGTCGCTAGTGACGCTCTTGATGTAAATAAAAAAATGCAAATTAGAGGCGCCACTTCCTGAACAAAAAAGGTCGTTGGTTGCCTCACTCTTTTTCAATTGTGTTTCAAACAATATTAGATTTTTTTAATTCTTTATACTTTGCAATGGAAATTTGATGTTGAAACAATTATGCTGTTTCCGGTTTGAACAATTAAATGCCTAGTGGATAATGATACGTTGACCTTCGATTTAAATTGGCAAAATAGTTCCGGGACTGGAAATCGTAGCAAATCAAAACCGAAATTGGAACGCTTGTACAAAATTCGGCCACACGAGCAGATCCAGCCTGTAATAGAATTGGGCAGAAACCCTACGATATCTATAAATCTGGACGGACATTAGGACCATTCTCATCGTCTTGTTTGTTTTATACGGGTTTTATGTAAATTTCGTGCATAAGTTTTGCAAATAAAGTTTCGCTATTCGAACACACAATTATAATCAGAAAATAGATAATATAGGGCTAATGTTTCACACAATTTTGTTGAAATAATTTGGAACTAATACAGATATTGAAAATATTCTCGTGGCATGGATTTTTTCCTGGCATCCTTTTTCCTGTTTTTTCCTGGCATCCTTAGTCTGGAATGCTTTATTGGTATTTTTTAAGGTACCTTCATTTTAACTTTATTGTATAGTGGCTATTGCTTGCGGTTTCGCCCGCGTGGATAATTAATTCAGGTCAGCTTTGTTTACAAAATATAGATTATCTTGTTAGTAATATGAAGACTGATATTAAAATACACAATGAGTTGGATTTGAAATTTTGTACAAGAGTCAGATAAAATCAAGATGAAATAAAATAAACACATACATAATTTATTTTCTCCAATATTTTCGAATGGATTTTATTCAAACTTTGTATACTTATTACTTATGAAATATGTTAAAAATGTTAATAAGCTTGAGTGCCATCGAATAGTTAGTTCCAAAGTTATTGCTTCTTGCATAGAAATTTTCTGAATTTCGATGTCGCTTTTAAATATTCTACCTAGTGTTAATGTTTAAAACGATATTAATAAATCATTCTTCAATATTTTAAGGTTTTTTTTAAGCTTTCTGTATTTCTAAAACTAAATACACCACTTTTATTTTTTCTTTAAATATCGATGTAAATATAACAAGGTGTTTTTGGTGGTTAAAAATAATTTAGTTTTTGAGATAATCTAACTCATTGGAGACTTAATTGCATAATACTTTGTATTAGCGTAATCTTAGTAAAATTCTGCATCTTTACAATAAGGAATTTTTAAGGCTAACCCCTTAAAAAAATATCGGATTTTTATATGTCATGGATATTAACATACAATAGATATTTACAACGAATTGCAAAAAATCTCTATATTTTAACCACACTTAAGGAGGTTTTTCGAGCGTAACTGATGAGTCAAAATAGTACTTGAATTTTTCTATATTTTCAATTATCCTAATAGTTGTTAAAATTCATTATTACATATAGATATAGAAAAAGATACAAAATAAATTGGCACGCCTTTCCGGGAGGGGGCGGGAAAAATGCGTCAAATCGGGTTTGGAGAATGAAAACGGACGTTTTGAGTGATTTTCGAAAGAAATTTTGCCGGGACACAGTGGAAAAATGTTTAAAAAATTCCAGACAATTGACTAATCTTTGAGATATTGTGGTGCCGCCGGAGGCGGCGGGGGTGCGTCGCAAAAACGAGATTTCGCTTTCTCGGATGCCAGTGGTGCTATCTGGAGCGCCGATTTTTTCAGCACAAAACTGTCATCTCGAATTTTTGAGTCTTCGCTGAAAATTTGAAGATAAGTGCGAAAAAACCGAAAAAAATATCGCAAAAAACGATCTTCTTGACGTTGACGTTGTATTGCGAACCGACCGCTAAACTAAACGCCTTCCATTTGCGGGTCCGGTTTCGCAGGTTCTTTCTCTCTAGGTCTTCGAAGAGGCCGTGCGATTTTTTGCAAAAATGACCGTGCGGTAGATGTTTTTGCGAAACCGGACGTTATCGGCTGCCGAACCGGAAGCGGGTGGAATTTTGAAATTTCTTCTAAACCGTTCAATGGAGGCCAACGATATCTTGCGTACGATGGGCCGATTTGGCGATTCCCAGAAACCACGAGGTCGCTACGGCCGATAGTAGCAAACCGGTAGGATGTCAATCCGCAATCGAGATCTACAAAAGTACAAATGGCACAACTTCCTGCCCTACAGTGGCAGATCTTGAACAGATTGGACGGTGCCATAGGCTAATAAAAGTTGCAAAAAGTACTCAACTGGCAAAGTTATTGCAAAAAAACGAATTTCGCATTTTGAGTCCTAGCTAAGAGGCCCATGCGAATTTTTCAGAATTTTTTTTCACAAAACGGTGTCCTTACGCCGGAAAATGCCGACATTCTAAAACTAAGTTTGCACGTTTCGCTTGCACGGTGCGCACCCCAGAGCCCTGGGAATCGTCGCCTATTTTTCGCACGTCATATTTCATCCGTCTTTCAACTTTAGCAACATTAACCGCGGCAATTCGCAAATTTCAACTCTTTTCTGCAAGGGTTGTAAATTTTGCTTCTTCCCCGACTGCGGTACGGCGTGGGAGAATTTTCCAAAATCCCTCAAATTTCGGGTACGTCAAAATCGGATACACCAATCGGTGGTAACACATTTCCGCACTTTTACCTGCCGTGGCAAGATCCGTCGCAAGATGATTCGAATTTTCAATTTTTTTTTCGAATTTTCTGAACCAAGAATTCACCTAGATAACACATCGGCGCTACTGGCGGGACGCAAACACAAACCTCTACCCAAACGTTAGAAAATTGAAATCTACTGCGACCGCTGAAAAATTTGTTTTCGGACAAAACTCAGACTTTTCGAACAATTCTGACCGAGAAGAAAACCCCAAGCAAGTTTCGCCCAGAAAAGTTTGTTCTTGAAATCATTGGAAATCATTTTGGAACATGTGATATTAGTGGAATTATGTGAAAAAATAGTATTTGTGTATTGAATATGTAAGTATTTGTGGTTATTTAAACTGTTTTTCTATTTCGAGTTTTAAATGTATTTAATTTGGTAATAAACGTTTTTTTTTTGTAACAAAATAATTAACACGTATTTTATTTATCCTGGGTGAAACATCTAAATCTTCAAACCACGTTTCTCATTTAAATTGATGGCTGGTTTCATAAAAAAAATGTTTTAATAGATTCTACAGCATGTGGAACAATAAAATTGTACACGTTTCTAAAGAAGAAGTCGATCTATCTAACACCTCAATCTAACACATCATTTTCGAAAAATATTTGATCTGGCGGTGGCTGCCGTAACATTCTTTATTGACGTCTGGATTCATTTAAAAAATTATTTTAGTAAGTATCACACAACGTGGAACAATAAAATTTCACACATTTGTAGAGAATTAGTCAGACTATGATATCCCTCTGTTAATTTTGCAAAATATTTTATCTGGCGGCCGCCGCCGCCCCTCAAACTCGGACATAACTAAAAATAATAAATACAAATAACTCTAAATTGAAAACTGTAACAGATATATTGAAATTGCTTTCATATCTATATAGATAATAAATTTTTCTATTCAAATTGACGTTTTGTTATCTTCGTGGCCGAAGGCCTTGACACAGAATTTTTTATAATAAAGAAATACTCATTGAAAACTTGCAAATATATATATATATATATATATTTTTTCGAACTCTTCGATGGCTCCCAAACATCCAATTAGCGCTTTTCCATAGAGCAGATTTTCATCTAAATATTGTGTCATTTTTTTTTCTTTCCAAGGCGAACCGTTATGGCGGAGATTTTTGAAAAACCCTATGTAAATTGAAAATGAAATTCAGAGATGGTTATTTAAACAAATAAAATATTTTCAATTATATATTTTTTACTTTTGCGTCTAAACTGAAGGTTTTTGCAAAATTTGCAAGGAATACTTTTTAGTAGAGACCGACATCCTACATACGGATATCCCGGTTGTAATTTTCTATATTGGTGCGTTGACGAGATATTTGCAAAATCCATTTGAAGAGAAAATCATTTGTCACGCCGTTCCCATTGGAGGCGGAGCGTTCAAATATGGCCAGCGTACTTCATGCGGCCACCAACATTCGGTAAAAATTTTGTTGATATCCTTACAGTGTTAGTATATTTTTTGCAATTTTTGAATATTTTGAAATTTTCGTGTTGGTTTTTGGTTGAAATTCGTATTTCATATGTCTGGATTTGTTTAAAAAACTATTTTAGTAAGTTTCACGCAACGTGGAACAATAAAATTTGTAGAGAATTAGTCAGTTTATGATATCCCTCAGTTAGTTTTGCAAAATATTTTGTCTGGCGGTGGCCGCCGCCCCTCAAACTCAAACATAACAGAAATTAATAAATTCAAATAACTATAAAATAAAACTGCAAGAGATATAGTTAAATTTCTTTCAGATCTATATAGATTATACATTTATCTATTGTAATTGACGTTTTGGTATTTTCATGGCCTTCTAATAAAGAAATATTTATTGAAAACTTGCTTTCAAATCTTTTTTCCAAGTCTCCGAAGTTTACCAAACATGTATTTAGCGCTACTTTATAGAGCAGATTTTCATCTAAAAATTGTGTAATTTTCATCTTTCCAGAGCGAACCGTTTGGCCGATTTTTTTTTTGCAAACGAAAAACTTTAAATACGAAATTTACAGAAGGGTTATGATATCCCTTTGATAAATTTTGAGATTTTATATTTTTTACTTTTTCGACCAAACCGAAGGATTTTACAAGATTTGCAAAGAATAATTTTTTGTAGACACCGACGTCTTACATACGGATATCCCGGTTATAACTTTCCATCTTGAGGCGTTGACGAGATATTTCCATAAAATTATTGAGGAGAAAATCATTCCTCACGACGTCCCCATAGGAGTAGGAGCGTTAAAATTTTGTCAACTCATACTTCTGGTGGTTACCCACATTAAGTAAAAGTTTCATTGAAATCCCTTATATGTTTTTATTTCGGAATTTTTGAATATTTTGAAATTTTCGTGTTCGTTTTTTGATCGGAATTCGTGATACACTGAATTCGTGATTCGTGAGATGTCTGGATTTGTTTAAAAAAATATTTTAATAAGTTTCACACAACGTAGAACAATAAAATTTCATACATTTGTAGAGAATTAGTCAGTCTATGATTTCCCTTAGTTAGTTTTGCAAAATATTTTATCTGGCGGCGGCTGCCGCCCCTTAAACTCAAACATAACAGAAATTAATAAATTCAAATAACTATGAAATAATCACTGCAAGAGATATATAAGAGATATAAGAGGTATATTGAAATTTCGTTTTGGTACCTTCGTGGCCGATGAAACAGAATTTTTGTAAATAGAGAAATTTTGAAAAAAAAATTGAAGTTTAGTCAAATCTTTTCTCTGTCGATTTTTCCAAACTCTACCGAACATGCGTTTAACACTTAACACGCGATAGAGCAGATTTTCATAAAAAAAGATTCAGTTGCACACCGAGGAGCGGCAGTTAAATCAATACCACATACGCGCGGCAGCGCCGCGCGTATAGTCTTGATCAGATAAATCAAGACCACATACGCGTATGTGGTAAACCAGATATACCAAGACGACAAATGCGCTGTAGCGCCGCGCGTATGTGGTCTTGATCAGATAAATCAAGATCCATAAGCTTATGGCAATGTGGCACCATAAATTTTTGATCGAAATATTAAAAGACTCTACCGCCTCCATTTATTTGTACAGTATTGCATGAAATTTAAAAATAAAGCGGGTTTTTGAATGGCATATTCTTTCAAAAACTCTATTGCTAGGCAACGCTGCTAAAGCGCTTTGATTGGCACAGTCTGGCAGCATATTTACAATAAACTATAGTCTACCACATGCCGCACCAGGTGGCGATGAGAGCGCCAGTGGCCTTTTACACTTTTAAATTTTCCATATAGGGTTGCATACAGGGTTGCATACCGCCAAGCGGCAGAACAATTGCCAGATAAAAAACACCACATGATTCCTTCTTCGTCACCAGTGGCGTGCACCTCTAAATTCTCCACATTATTCCATCCTCATCAACTATTTCACCCTCTAAAACTATTACACCCTAGAACAACAATTACACCCACAACAAATATTCCATCTTCATCACTATTTCACTTAAAAAAAATCGATTAATATGTACTAGTTTTTATTTATAATAACATAACAAATTTGAAAATTGGCAATTATTATATATTTAATAAAATTAAGTTATTAAATTCGTTATTTTTGACCTACAAGGTGTAATCAAAAGATCCCTGTTATGAGTCGACTGGTTGTAAAGGGATCAGAATTTTATTAGCCCAAGATGTTGAAAACCTTGATATTGAAGTTGTTGAATGAAAACCTCGAATTTTAAAAAGACAAAAAATATAGATAATCTATGTAAAAAGCTGGAGTGTATCTTAGCAAATAGTTTATATATGCAAATAGCAAATAGTTTAGCAAATAATGTTTAGGGTTCCGTTGTTATCAACAACGAACCCTTATAGTTTCGATATGTCCGCCCGTCCGTCCGTCCGCAGTTTAGCTCAAAGAGGGCTAATAAATTTCTGATCAGTTTACAACCAGTACAGATTAGTCACGCCGAAAAAGTGGTAAAATAAAATCTTGAAAAAAGAAATTTAGGGTACCTCCTTTACGGTAAAGGAGGTACGCTAAATTTATTTTTTTAGTGGTGTATTGGAGGGGGAACGTGGCGGAACGACGTTCCGGCACTTTTTTTCAGGAACGGAACGCGTTCCGATACTTTTCCTGGTAGTCATTTTCTTAATTTCAAATGAAAATTATATTTTAAATTAAATATAAAAGATGGTTGAGACCTTTACTTTGTAGTAATCCATAGTAATGATAAAAATACGAAATTGGTTTGTACTCACTTGACAATGACCCTAATAAGTCGAAACTTAAGTCGTGAAGTGTTTGTGTAAACGAATAAAGTTTTAGTGGTAAAAAACATAGTAATTTCGTCTTTTTCTTATTAATATTTTAAATTGGCTAAGTTGTAAAAACATTAAAAAAACATGTTAATTAATAGAGAATTTATCTTGCTTTTTGTATTTTGTTTCCTTTTCTCTTTTGAATCAAATAAACATCATGTGTTCTGTGTTGGCTATTCTACATACCATACTACCCAAACTATCAACTTCAACAATAGTGCGATTGCGCAAATCTGCCGTAGTTCGAATCCCATCAATTACTATTTCATAGTGAATTGCGTCAGTAACCAGCAGGTAACCAGTAACCAGTAAGTCTGTGCCCAGCAACGTTGTTGTTTAGATTGTGTTATTGTGTATAACGCCAACGTTGTTTTGGTAGTTTGTGGTTTCTATTTCCATTATAAATTATAGGGTAGTTTAATTATTTTTTAATGGATAAATATAATGTATATTGATTTTTATTATTGCAGTAATATTTCGAAAAATCTACAATAAAATTTATTTTTATTATACTAAAATTTAAAATGAGCGAAAAACGTAAACAACCCACTTTGGACACTTTCATTGGAAAAAAACTTAAAACGCATCATGAAGAAAATATGCAAGTGCTGGAAACTAACGAAAAACATATGGATATTCCATCAACTTCAACAGAAAATGTTCAAAAAGAAGCTGAATCCACAGTAATAAATTGGACCAGTATTTCGACTGTAGATATGTGGTTCGAAAAGAAAAAAAAAATGCTTGGATAAAATGCGATTCGGGAAATTTAGGATGTCTGAGTTGTTCAGCTATTCAAAATTTAGGACCGTTAAAGACGCCGGGTGTAAGCATCTCAAAAGAATGGAAAGGCACTCAGGTATCAGGTTATGGAAAGTATAAAGCCGCACAACTAACTTCTTTGAAAAAGAAAAATTCAAACATTGTAAAAGCTTTTCACAAACAACAGCTTTATCTTACAACAGCGAGAATCTTAAAAGAAGCAGACAAGCAAAAGCTTGAAATTATTTTAGATCAGTTGAAAGATTCTGAAATTTGCAGCACCAGTAAGGTTTTTAGTGCTTTAAAACTGCTTATACCTGACCTAAAACTGCTTATATTGGGCAGTATTACTGCAATATACTGCTTATTATATTGCTAAACATGATCGTCCATATTTTGATAATTTTGGTTTATTAAAACTTCAAGAAATGTATATATATATATAGCACACAGATTTCAATCTACGTGGTCTGTTAGAAAAATATCCGACCTTTAGCCGGTAAAAAAAACTGGCATACCTAGAGCGTTGGAAACCTAATCACCCTCAAAGTAGTCTCCTTGGGACTCCACACACTTCTCCCAGCGGTGCCGCCATTGTTGGTAGCATTCCGAAAAAGTCTCTTTCGGAATCGACTTTAGCTCGGCTGTCGTTGCAGCCATAATGTCTTATCTTGTCTGAAATCGCGTTCCTTTCAATGGCCTCTTGACTTTGGGGAATAGCCAGAAGTCGCAGAAGGGCATATCAGGAAAGTAAGGAGCTTGTCAAACCAGAGGAGTCTGGTTTTTCGCAAAAAAAATTGTGAACCAAGTGCGAAGAATGTGCTGAAGCATTGTCGTGATGGAGTCGCCAATTTCCTGATGACCACAACTCCAGCCGCTTGTGCCGCACAGTATCACGTAGGGGACGTAGGACATCCCTATAGTACTCCCTATAGTCGTTCTTCATTTTACTTGCATTGAAAAACCGACAGAGCACACTCGAACACTGCTCCACAGCAAGTGACGCTATCTACAGGCGGGAAAAAATTCACGCATGTACACGAAGGTTCATGGTCGGCTCATGCAAACGCGCTTGATTCAAATTCATCAGGTTTTCAAAATAAAAAATAAGCTCGGATACTTTTCTAACAGACCCCGTATATAAAGTGCTACGGAAATAATTGATCATATAGGAATTCAAATGAAATCCAAAATTTGTCAACAAATAGTAAAAGTTCAAGGAAACTTATCTATTATCATAGAAGAATCTACCACTTTAAGCAAAAAGTCTGGTCGTTATTTGGCATTTATTTAAAATGCGAAACCGATAAAATGAAAGATACTCATTTCTTGTTTCTTGATTTAATTTAATTGCAGGATCAAACAGCTAACACCATAACAGAGGTTCTCTTAATATGTTTGGAAAAAAATGGCTCTGATGATAATTATTTAAAACACTATTTAATTTCATTTACAAGCGACGGGCCAGTGTTATGTTAGGAAGAAAATCTGGAGTAGAAACAAAACTAACACAGACATATCCGAATGTAATTATATGACATTGTCTAAACCAGGGGTCTCCAAACTACAGCCCGAGGGCCACATCCGGCCCGCGGACAGATTTTGTCCGGCCCGCGGAGAGCTAGCATACTTGAAAACTCCTTTTAGAGAACATATTTTTTTATAGCAAATTAAATTTAGTTTACTGAAGTATTCTAATTTTATGTTGAATAATTATTAATATGACATCTACATTGATATGGTCATGGGCTAACTACTCATAACATTATTGTAGGCTTATTGTTATTGTTTTTGTGATAAGTTGGATAAAGAAACACAGAATTGTAATGAGTAAAGACATGTATAATATGCAGAAAATTTAACTTCAGTATATAATAACTAACAAATTATTGAAATGAATCCAAATAACATTTTATACATTTTAAATAAAAACATAACTTATGAACATAACATAACATATGAAACATATGAAATACTAATGAGATTTATGTAATTGAGATTTTCCACTGACAATAGTTTGTAGTTGTGGACTAATTTTACTTGTACCAATTATTAAAAGAGATTTAAGATGCTCATCAGTTAATTTAGATCTGTAAATATTTTTTGTGTACTTCATTTTGGAGAAGGTCTTCTCACACAAATAAGTAGTACCAAAAACAGAAAACAGCCCACGAGCAAATTTATGCAAATTATCAAATTGTGTCAGTGGAAGACTCTTTTAAAATTCCACCAAAGATGAGTTTTGATATTTGTTCTTAATTATATCACTGCACTGTAGATCAATCATTTCCATTTGAAGTTCGGGGGCTAGGGTTTCAATGTCAGTATCAAAAGGATTCTGAAAAACCTTAATTTGATTCGCAATGGCATCAAAGACCGAGAAACAAGTATCAAAATTTATTTTCTAAGCACTCAATGTTTCGATTGCTAAATCGATAGGATACTCAGTCTCAGTGGTGTGGCTGAATATTTCACATGTTTTAAAATGTGAAAAACATTTACTTCGTATTTGTGATTGAAACAGTATCAATTTCTTCCGGAATGATTTGATATTAGTGTATAAATCAGGAAGATGCTGGTTTTCTCCTTGCAATCTCAAATTCAGTTCGTTCACATGTTTTGTCAAATCAACATAGAATGCTAACTTCGACAGCCATGCGTTTTTTTGTAATTCAGTAAGAGGGCGATGCTTTTCATTCAATAAAATTTCGATCACTGCTCGAAGTTCAAAAAAGCGCAGATGGACTTTTCCACAACTAAGCCAACGTACGGTAGTATGATAAGGTAAGTCATTTTCTCCAATCTCTTCAATAAATTGTCGGAATTGTCGGTGATTCAGCCCAAAAGATCTGATAAAATTAACAGTTTATATGACTGGTTTCAGAACTTCAGACATATCCAAACATTTTCCGCACAAAGACTGTTGATGAATGATACAGTGTAAGACTAATGGTTTTGAACCACCGTCATTTTCTACAGCCTTTGACACAAGAGCGACCACTCCTTTATCTTTCCCACTCATGTTCTTGCCTCCATCAGTTGTAATACATTTCATGTTTTTCCATCGAAGGTTCTTTTGATTAATGGCCATTTCAACTCCTTTAAAAATATCTGTACCAGTAGTTGTGCCATGAATACTATACATATCAAGAAGTTCTTCATGCACTTCATAGGTTTTATCTACTCCTCGAATATAAATCAACACCTGAGCAGTATCTGACACATCCGTTGACTCATCCAAGGCCAAAGAAAACCACTCAACATGTCCATTTTTGTCGAACAGTTGACAGGATATATTTTCAGCGATGTTTTCTACTCTTCGAGCCACAGTGTTTGCTGACATACTGACAGTTTTTAATAAATTTACCTTTTCAGGGCACATTTCTTCGGCTACTGCAATTATGCATTCTTTGATCATTTCTCCATCGGTGAATGGTTTTCCACGTTTTGCAATTTCAAGAGCCACACGAAAGCTGGCACGAGTTGCAACCTCTTGTTCAGTTTTGACTTTTGTTAATGAAGATAGCTGCGATTTCAATCCGCGCTTCATAGCTTCGAATTTTTCTAAGTAATTTTGAAAATGTTTTGTTTCATAAGGACGTTTAATGTTATATTCCTTGAGAACGGTAGCTTTCATTGCAAATCAAACATAGCGCCTTGTTACTGGACTCAATTACGAAATACTGAATGTTCCACTGATCTTTGAATTTTCTGCATTCACTATCAATTTTTCGCTTCTTTTCCATAATACTAAATCACATACTCATACACATACAAATCAAAATACTGTTACAAAGATGTCTTAAACTTAAACACGCACAAAACACGTTTTAAGGAAGTACGCACTATTTTATTTCACAGCAGTGTCATTGGAACTGACTTGTGTTTGCGCCACTAGCGTTCTTATATATGCCAATTACTGCCATCTAGAAGTGAGTGGAAGACACCAGAATTTTCTCGAACCAACGAGATTATTCTGTACGTGCTATTAGCGCCATCTGTTAGCGATAGAAGGATCTACCTATTTCCGCTTGTGTCCACCAGATGTCGTGTCACGTTACTCCTCATGGCTCGTACTCTACGACTAATCTAGAAATTACAGATAATGACAGGAAAGTTAATAATATGCAGTGTTGCCGTTTTGCGGACTTTAGTCCGATTTGCAGCCTTTTTTAAACGTTGCGTACTTTTTCGGACTTTTTTTTTCATCAGTGGACTATTTTACTTTTTACCACCGGCAACAATGATAATATGGTTTTGGCCCTCGGAACTTACTGGAGTAATCAGTATGGCCCTAAGGCTGGAAAGTTTGGAGACCCCTGGTCTAAACCATAGGCTCGAATTGCCATAGGTAGAAGATGCTATTTCTGAGGTTCATCAGAATAAAGTGTTCCCCTAAATAAATAAGTTGATGCGATCTTCATTTTCAAATATTTATGGACAAGTTGTACACCTTATATAGTCAATCTCCGAAAAATCGAAGAGAAATTGAAACATGTGCAACTGCTCTCGGTGTAGAACTTAAACGTATTGCACGTATATTTGACGCCAGATGGGTGGCCAGCTCCTTTAGGACTGTATCAGCAGTTTAGCAGAATTGGTTAGCTTCATGTCATCATTTCGAAAATGCGACTAAAGACAACAACCGCACTAAAACGGAACAATCGATGTTCAATGGATTATATAAAAGAATATAATCGAAACAATTTATTAAAGATTTTGGCTTTAATGTATGATATTCTATTCGAGCTATCTATTCTATCAGAAGCATTGCAAAAAAGAGAAACTTTAATAGTATATGCAGACAAATTAACTCGCCGCAGAATCATTTATTTAGAATATTTAAAAGATCATCAGAAAAGAAAGAAGTCGTTGGAAACAGTTTCTGCTTGTGTAATAATGCAATTATCTTCAATTTCGTTGACGGATAATAAAATGGCAAAATTGATTCACATAAATCAATTCTTAATTTGTGTTATTAAAAGTATGAGGAATACGCTAAACACTACATCTGTAAATTGTTCAGGTTCAGGCGGCATTTTGACTACCGACATTGTTAAAGAATTGCAAATTCTTAAACCAACCGAATGGCCTTCTGAAGTTAATATGGAATTTGGAGCAAAAGAAATAGAATCTCTGTGCCAACGATTTAATTTACCTTTGGGGAAAATTTTAAATGCTTTTAGAGATTACTTGGCTTGTGGTGGTCGTAACATTTCAGACGATTTGAAAACATATTCTAAAATTACTGCTTGCAGTTCTTCAGAATGCGAGCGTGGTTTCAGCAGCATGAATTTAATTGTAACGGAAAGAAGATAACGCATTTTAATTGATCATGCAAATCGTTGCAAATTTATTGTTTTTAAAACTTCTTGGACCACCCTTGGAATTTTGGAATCCAATTTTATACGTAAAAACCCGGTTGCGTTCTCATCAATCCGCTATTGACCAGCAAACTAAAAGAGCAGGGGCAAATGATGAAATTGTGTGTGATCCTATTTGGGAGTTACACTATAAGTGTACTATAATAAAATAATAATATCTTTGAAATTCTTATTTTTATATTTTTTCGAATTTCTAATTTTGTGTTTGTTAATATTTTGTGCTTGTAGAAAGTCGCGGACTATTTTTTTATCTCTCACCATGCGTTCTGTTACTTCTTGTTTTTCCAATACACCACTGCCTTTACCCTAAAGAAGTGGTTACGTTTTTTCTTCTCATCTACCCCATGGTTTAGAGCAGTGATGGCGAACCTATGACCCGCGGGTAAGACACTGACCCACACAAGCTTTTTAAGTGACCCGGGCTTTGACTATAGAACTTTTAGAAATGTTCCGTGACACTTTTTATTATTTTCTTATTAAAGTTGCTCAATCACAAACGTATGAATATTAATTACATTAAGAAGAAATTTCTTCTCAAACTAAATTTTAAACATATTTGTAGTTGTAACCCTGTAATATGTCTGGGGTTATAGAAAGAAAAACAAAAGATACAAATCCCAGATCATGCCAAACAATGTGGAATTTTTAACGAAAATGTTACTTCATGTATAAAGACATTTTGAAAAGTTTATTCATTCTAATCTCGCCTTTTCAACAGATATAAAAAGAAAAACATATTTTTCACAAAAGAAAAAAGAGAATAATTTCGTGTTTGACGATTTTGATCCCAAAATAGTAGTTTATGATACAAGTGTATGAAGAAGGACCCATTGCAATTAAACTTCGCAACTCATGCACACAAGTCTTTCACACACGTGTGTCATACATTACTCTATCTGCGAAGCATCTACAAATACTATAGAATCTACAAAAAAAAATATTATTTCTTACCGATAATATTGAAAAATTGTAATTTTGACAGACAAAATATTTTAAATCACTGACATAATAAGGTTAGAATATTCAGCGGCTCCCTGGCAAAAATTGCTAACTAGTAAAAGCGCACAGTGACGGGAACACTATTTGTTCCCGTCAACTGGATCAGAACATTACAAATGCTGCTAATTTTCAAGTTGTCCATTGCATTGCTTGTCGCGAGAGACATCTTTCAGAAAGTGATTTTGTAAAAAAAGCGTTTTTGAAATGTAGTGCTACTTTATTTCCAGATTTTAGAAACAAAGACTTGATTACACATTGCGGTCCGCTGACGTAGTAGTACGTTATACTTTATTTGAAACCTATTGATATACATTTTTTAGCATATGATATTTCTTTTGATTAAAATCAATTAGTTCAATTTCTTTTAATTACTATGATTTTTGTTTGCAAATATCATTAAATAATATTTTATATCAATATTTAGATTTTTATATAGCCTTTATATTATTTGATTTTTAAGTAAAG
The DNA here is from genome assembly GCA_944588485.1 of Phosphuga atrata. Lineage (NCBI taxonomy): Eukaryota > Metazoa > Arthropoda > Insecta > Coleoptera > Silphidae > Phosphuga > Phosphuga atrata. The sequence continues at coordinate 37,264,564 of OX155902.1, read as the reverse complement.
TTTGTAAAACATCTCCTAAAAATATAAATTGTTGTTTCAATCTAAACTTTTCTGCTCCGCCCGTTTCTTCCCTTACAGAACTATCTTGAATTCGGAGTTTTCAAAAGTTCTTCGAATACGGCCGATTGAAGAAATTTTGTTTCGTCTTTGATTCTTTGCAAGGAATGGAATTTGAAAATCGATTTTCCTTGGAAAAATTATCTCTGGTTTTTTTCTTAGTATGTTGAAAACATTTAAATTGTTCAAATTTTTTAAACATTCGATATTAAAACTAACAATAATGGGATCCACAGACTTTCAAAATAATTCCACCTTTTTCTTTTCTCTCAGCTGGTATCGCGACGTTGCCAGACCATTTGTCATGTGCACTGAAATATATACTATGAGTTAGTATATACCTACGTTAACCTACGCGTGTTGTCTGCCTGCCTACGCGGGATCTTGCAACCCAACAGTAGATTTTCCATTTTATTATTTTATGAATTACACAAAGAGACTGTAAACTCAATGTCAGCATAGATAATAGTTAGGCTAGTTTATGCATATATATATATATATATATATATATATATATATATATATATATATATATATATATATATATATATATATAAATAGTACTGTCTATATTGCGTCTTTTGAGGCGAAAGTTCCGAAATCAAAACGAGATAGCAACCATGTTGCTGTAGCGTAGTCTGATTGATGGCTGGTACGCTTGCGCCAACTACCAACCAATTCCAAGCCAGTAATTTAACACATGACTCGACAAGAGACGCATGCTTAACCTAATTTTAGTGTTTTTCAATATATATGGTTTTTTCTCGTTGTATGGTGTGTTAAATCCATATATTTAGTTTAATCATGTCGACAAGTTGTTACTTGTGTTTATCGATAAATTCCTCGCGTCCCAAAAGAAGTCTTCACTAGTAAGTATTAAAATTATTGTATTGTAGATGTAATTCCAAAAATTGATCCATATATTAATCAAATGAATGAAAGATTTCCTAATGATGCAACAACGCGCAAAGCATGGTTTAAGGCTGTTAGATAATCTGAAGAAGTGGATGACATACCACACACTAGAATATGTTCGCTTCACTTTAAAATGGATGATTCTGTGGAACCCAATGCAAAATTATATGGTGGAAGAATGGTTCTGAAAAGGAAGGCAGTGCCAACAGTATCAGTTCCTAACCTACCACCTGCAGTACTTGATGAATTTATTGAAGCTTCATCTACGTATGTAAGGAAGCCTATTGGCAACACCGGCTGTAGTAACGTCTGAGGTTGAAATCGCCACAACAGAATCTGTCATACAGATGCCAACAAAATTACTAGTATCTAATGAGGAAAAAGAAAAAGTAAGAGTTATTGCACTAGTTTGTATTCATTTTTATAAATGCATTTGTCTACTTTCAGATGCTGAGAGCGTAGAAATAATTCATACTCCTAAAAAGCGAAAATTTTGCAGAGCCACGATATATTTCTGAAATTACAGCCCCCGACATGGCAACCCCTAGAAAAGCTCGAAAAGTTTTGTCATTAGTGAGACGATGTGACGCCGAAAAAAACAAGAAAATTAAAAGTTTGCAGGATACAAGTAGATATCTTTTTAAACGTATTGCTTCTCTGAAAGATTTGATCAAAAATATTCGTAGCCAAGCACTAATTACTGAAGAAGCAGGAAATACTCTATTGGTACATATGTCATGATTTCTTCAAATGCTACTCCAAGACTATCTTAATTAATAAATAGAAGGTTTGAGTTTCAAATTTATTAAACCATGCTTGAGCATTGGCATTATTGCTATGATAATATATTAATATGGTTAAGGGTATAGTATTATTTTTTCCCGAACTCACTATATTTTTCCATGCATTTATAGATTTTTTTTATAGGAGGTGCTACCTAGTAGCATGAGGGAAATTGTGCCACGAAAAATAAAGAAAAAGGGACAGTATTCGCCTGAAATACGGAGTTTTGCCTTGACCCTACATTTCTACTCGCCAAAGGCCTAGAATTATGTCCGAAAGCATTGGAATAAACTTTTGCCATATCCATCGACCGTGCGACAATGGTACAGAGTTGTCGATGGTTGCCCAGGCTTTACAAAAGAGGTATTGGATGCTATGGCCCTTCGTGCTACTTAAAAAAAAAAAAAATCATCAATTTGGTTATTGATGAAATGTCCATTAAAGAAGCAACAATTTACCAACATAATGGATTCCATGGTGGTGTTGATTTTGGAATAGTTGATATTAAGCAGGACAATGATAATGTGCCAATGGCAAATAATGCTCTGGTTTTTATGGCAGTGTAAATGAAAGATGGAAGATTCCCATTGGGTATTTTTTAAAACGTGGCCTAAATGGAAGCGAACGGACAAATATATTGACACGAGCATTTTGGTTGTTTGGAGGAGAGTAAGGTTAAAGTGTGTGTATTCCATTACTTTTGATGGAGCAACCACACATTTAAGCATGTGCAGAAATCTAGGGGCAAATTGCGATTATGGTCCCTATTTTAAACCATATTTTCAGAACCCTGTGACTTCAGAACCTTGTTATGTGTTCCTGGATTTGTGTCACATGATTAAGTTAATTCGAAACACCTTGGGATATAAAAAAATATTAGAAACTGCAGGTGGTTATATAATAAAATGTGAGTATATTGTAAAATTGCAAGATTTGCAAAAACATGAGGGGTTGCGATTGGCTCACAAAATAATAGAAAAGCATGCAAATTTTACTAACAACCGCATGAACTTTCGATTAGCAATGCAAGTTTTAAGTGAGAGTGTCTATAAGTCTTTTGTATTTTTAGGTACAGTTCTTGATTCACATTTAAAAACACAATTTTCAGGATTCTTGCCCTCTGCAGGTTTCTGTTTAACTTTTAACAATATTGCAGATACTCTGAATTGTAAAAATAGATACTCTAAAAAACAATTTGATGTTCCAAACAGAGAGCAACTACAAAGTAATGAAGGAATATGCAGATAATTTTCTCTCCTATATTACTAGTTTAAATGATGCAGATTGCAAAGCCCTCCTAAAATCCAATAGGAAAACTGACTGTTTCCGCTGTTTGATAAATTAAAAACCAACGGTTTCACATATTTGTTGACATATAAACTTTGTTTGATTATTTAGAGACATTTTTTAGTGCAATTAGAAGTAGGGGAGGGTTTAATAATAACCATGACGCTCTCCAATTCAAAAGTGCATATAAACGTTTGTTGGTGAGACACGAAATCAAAGAGGTAGAGAATGGCAACTGCCTCTTTGATGGGGTTGAAATTTTGCATGTTGTCTCAACGAGAAAACAGAATGCATGCCCCTTGGGTGATCTTCCAACACTGGATAAACCTGTTTCAGATTTTGCGCATGATTATTTAAGTAGTTTCTCGCAATTAAACCCTTATATTGATACTGTTGTGGAATATATTGTAGGCTATATTTCAAAGAAAGTAGCTAAGAAAATTGAGTGCCCTACATGTGTTCAGCATATAATTGGAGATGATATGTCATTATTATCTAAAATGAAAGATCGTGCTGCATTTTATTTTTCACCATTAAAAGATGTGTCCGCTATTTGTAAATTATCGGAAAAAATTGTTAGACAAAACTCCCATCGTTTAACCGCCAAAAATATTAAACCCATCATCATTAATGAAATTTTTAACAAATTAGGAGTTCCTTTCGACACTCCCGAAATGAACAAACATGTGATGTTGCAAGGTATCCTCGACAATCACAGGGCACAACTGTGCAAATTAATAATAAATTTATATTTAAATGTTTACGTCAGAAATATAATAATTACGTCAGAAATATACTAAGTTAGTTTTATTTAAGGGACAATAAGCATTTTTTTTGTAAATAAAGTTCTTCCTAGTTTCAAAATTATTTTGGTTTTATTGTCTCAGTCATTGATTTATTACTTTTCACTGTCCATTTCATAGTTTTTCACATAGGTGTAGGGAAAATTCGGAATGCGGTGTAGGTTACAGGTATTACATACATACAATTAGACTTTTAACAGACATACACCTGATGTTAAAGTTCATGCATAAATTTCCTGTTTAAATTTACCGCATTTAACTTGACAGCAGTGCACTACTTACGACTCACACTACGCTATAGCACTACTGTATGTTTTCTCTCCCTTCATCAGTGAACTGGCTGGACATTTGTTTCCGACCCTACACGCAATATATATAGTACTATATATATATGAGTTTATGTAAATCTGCATTAAGAGGCGTGAGGTGTATAGGCAACCCACTTTACGCATAATGCGCATGCGCATTGGTGGCAAAATACAAAGGCGTAGGGAAAAAAAATTTAAAGGGGGTATATAAGAGTTGCCACTTTCTATATTGGATCGTGAGTTCGCACTGCCGCGCGTATGTTGTCTTGATTTATCTTCCCGCTTTGCGGTGGGCAACCTAATCTAACAAAGGTAAAACCTACGGTCCTTGCCACTTTGTCCTACATTGGATCGAGAGTTCGCGCTGCCACGCGTATGTTGTCTTAATTTATCTGCCCGCTTCGCGCCGGGCAAGATTTTTAATTATAATGTCATTATATTTTACTTTCAAGAAAATCTGCCCAAGGATTCAGAAATGGAAGATATCGCAACCGGAAACTATGCCCAATGCCCAAAGAAAAGCCCAATGTTCGAATTCCTCGTTCCTCCCCCAATGTTCGTGTTGTCTGCCTTCCTACGCAGGATCTTGCCACCCAGCAGTAGATTAAGTTATGTTTCATTTTATTATTCTATGAATTACACAAAGAGACTGTAAACTCAGTGTCAGCATAGATAATAGTTAGGCTAATTTATATATACATGTTAATTAAAGAAGTAGAGATAATCATTCGTTAGCAATCAAACTAGTTAGACATAACCTTAAGTATTTTTGTACCATTATAATAATTAAAATAGAAATAAAGTTTTTTTTATATTTTATTTCACACTAAGAAATAAAATTGGCAGTTAGTCGGTAGGATACTCGAAATTATTGCATAGCACAATTTAATTTTCGTTTTAACAATTAATCGACTATTCGAAGTGGAAAGTTTTTGGAAGAAGTCCAGCAGAGCAGATCCTGCGAACTTCAAGAGTCGATCGTCGGCCTGTGAAGCATCCTACCGATTCTCTTAGTTAAGAAAAGAAGAATAATGCACACAATCCAGTTAATATTAATGCAAGTACGATTTTTTGTCTCTTAAAACTATTTTTGAAAAATTAAGTTTATCGATTTCGAACGATTGTGAAGAGGATTGTACAACAAGTAAAAATAGCTTGAATATTGAATTAAATAATTTACAGTTTATTTACAGTCTAATTAACAGTTTCTATGACCAAACTAATCCAAATAAGTTTCAAAATGTATTTTTATTAAATTTAATAATAGGTAAACGAAGCGGAACTGCTATATATATATATATATATATATATATATATATATATATATATCGCTATATATATATATCGCTATATATATATATGCTATATATATATATATATATATATATATATATATATATATATATATATATACAAAACGTTAGATAGCATCAGAAACATTATAGCATCTGATACATTTCCTACAACAGTACGGCTGTATATATATATATACACCTCCTCTCTTCAGGGTATAAAATATATATATATATATATATATATATATATATATATATATATATATATATATATATATATATATATATATATATATATAGCCGTACTGTTGTAGGAAATGTATCTGATGCTATAATGTTTCTGATGCTATCTAACGTTTTGTGTGGAATGATGCTATCTACCGTTTTGTATATATATATATATATATATATATATATTTCGAAGAGAGGAGGAAATGCGTTATGCACACCAAGGTAGTGTCGGACCCGACTAAAACCTCCTCTCATGACTTCTCGTTTTCCTGGAACCGCGTGAGCATTACTTCGGGAAAAGAGAACTGGTGTTCTTATCAACCTATATCCGTTTCTTCTTTTTGCCGTTCTTGTACGATATGCCGCGCAAGGGTATCCACAATATTCCACGTATCCTGGTTAACAAGCATGAACTCCACAGAATTATGGCTAGTTAGTGTTACTCCCGCTGCATTATGTGCTGTTTCTATTAGCAGTCTCCATTTATCGCAGTGGAAGAACCCGTGGTTTGCATCTTCTACCACCATGCATTTTCGGCACAAGTCACTATCGCTGAGGTGGAAGCGATTCCGATAACTATTGAACCACCCGTGTCCACTCAGCAATTGGCAGAGGTAGAAATTTATCTCTCCGTGCTTGCGTCCTATCCAGTTTGTAAGATCTGGTATCAGTAAGCGTGTCCATGCCCCTTTTTCGGTTTCCGTTGCCCATTTTCGGTGCCATTCGGTAAGTATTTCCCAGTCGGTGCTACTTTCTATTCCTTTGGCAATTTGATACAGAAGACACCTCTTTTTAATTTGGATATCAATGGGTGGTATTCCGGCCAGTACCAATGCAGCTTCCGTAGACACAGTTCGAAAACTGCAGCATATCCTCAGCGCCACTCTACGTTGTACCCCTGCCACGAGTTTTCTGTATTTTTCCCACTTGGTAGCTTGGCTCCATATGGGCGCTGCATACAGGAGGATCGAATGTGCCACGTTTGCCAAAATCTTCCTATTGGATGATTTTGGTCCCCCTAGGTTTTGCATAATTCTGCTTAGTGCCATTACGGATTTTTCAGCTTTGATGCTGCATGTCGCCACATGTTCCTTCATTTCGCACATGTTCCTTCATTACGATTGCTTCTTACAAGTTTTCTCTTGTAGCGCAGGCAGGTTTTGCGTAGATTCGCTATTTGCTCGTTCCACCAGTATGCTGGCTGTCTTCTAAAGGTCTCTTTTTTTGCTAGAAACGAGTTATTACAGGCTATTGTACATTCTTGGACTACATTTTCTGGAGTTAGATGTTCACGCTTGTTTTTCCTTATTTTCATTCCTTTCTTGAAATTTTGAGTAAAGATATCCATGCTTTTACTATCTATTTTCCAACCCACAATTTTCCCTGCTCTGCTTTTCTTTCCTTTTTTGTTAGCATCTTTTACTTCGTAGTAGATATACATGTGATCACTCAGACTCTCATCTTCTAGGACTTGCCAGTTACTGATATTTATGGCTGTGTTTTCGGATGTTAGCGTGAGGTCAATTATTGAATGGCTGGTGCCTCTCCTAAAAGTCGGTTCATTCCCTTGGTTGTGCAGTATAAGATTATTACCTGCGATCCAGTTCAGAAGAATAGTACCTCTCTTGTCGCTAGCTTCATTTCCCCATATAGTAGATTTAGCATTAAAGTCCCCACCTACTATACATTTGGTTCCCACTTGCTTTATACTACCTTGGAGTCTATCTAAGAAATCTTCAAACTCGCTTATTTCACAGTTAGGTGAGGTGTAGCATGAATAGTAAGCTATTCCACACACCTTAACCCAGATAAATCCTTCATTATCCAGTCCGAAGCTGTCGATATCGACTATTTGGCTTGTTATTTTGATGGCGATATCTTTAGATTTGTCTGTAAACCATCCTACCTTGCGTACTGTTTTATTATTCGGTTCGGAGACAATTAGTATATCGACATCGTGTGTCGTTGCGTAGTTGCATGCCAGATCCATCGCGGCGGTACTTCTTGCTGTGTTAAGCTGCAGAGTTTTTAAGCTCATTGCAGGTCAGCTCTCCGATCCTTGCTGTCGTATCCTCTCCTTTTACTCCTTATATCGTTAACATATTTCGCATACACTGGGCATAACATACTATCCGCTCTATGTTCCTGTGTGTTACATTCAAAACACCTAGGCGGGTTTTTGCAGTCTTTCGCTGTGTGATCACTTTGTCCACATTTAAAGCATGCTTTCGTCCTGTCTTCCTTGTTAGGACATTTCGCTGCCACATGGCCAAGCCTAAGGCACTTAAAGCATCTGCTTGGTGAAAATTTTTCTTCTATTCGGCACCTGCTCCAACCAACATGGATTCGGGTTTGTTTCAGCATCTTCCCCATAGCAGTTTCTGGCATAGTAATAAAAGCGTGCTTAAGGCCCCTCTTGTTCATGCTTCCCATTATTCTTGTCTCTATGGTAGCGTTTTCGCCAGTTATTATTTTAACAGCTTCTTCTAGTTCATCTTGTTCTATATCTGGATCTAGGTCTCTAATTACGATGGTTCCTGTCTTTTCTATTACCTGAGCTTTGCCAGATTCTCCTATCTTACTTGCCATTGACTGTCTTGACTGTTCTTGAGTCGCTTTACGTAAAATCTTTTTAGAGGTTACCAAATTAAAACCATTAAAGAGGTTCTGTGTAATCTAGTGTTTCTAGGCTGCAGTCTTGTTTGAGAGGTAGTGGTTTGAGTCCAGATTGGCGCTTCTTAGTACCTTCACGTTTTGTATTTCCTTTTGAGATCTTAGTGAAATGGCCACTTTATCTATCTGGAGTTCACCCAGGTTGGTATTAGGTGAAATCCAAGTCTTCTGCTTCTGCAAGTGTTTGAAGGCTGTAGACTTCATGAGCAACCCAAAACTTCTACACAGATCCACCAAACGTTCTCCGTTGCGGTTGGTTCGCCTATGCACCGGATAATTGCCCACTATGTTTCTGTATTTTTTCTCTCTTTCTAGTTCAGCATTGAAGTCACCAAGCAGTATGACGGTGTGCCGCTCTGGAAGTTTAGAGATAATATCTTCTAAGTGTTCCCAGAATTTATCAGTTCTGTCTGGATTGCGTCTGTGGTCCTGTTTTATTGGGGCATGTACATTGACTAACTATACTGTAGCCCTTGTTTGTGCATTTGAGAGAGAGGATGGATACACGACTGCTCGGGGAGGAAAAGTCGGTGACTGAATCCAGTATCCTGTGACTGATTATAAATCCTGTACCTAAGTGGGGTACGTTCTTCATTACCCGCTGACCCACTTTTCCTTTGAGGATTCTGTAGCCTTGGGGCTCGAAGGCATGTTCGTTCGTAAATCTGTACTGCTGTACAGCTGTCCTGTACTGCTGTCAGTATTATGTTGTGTTAGTGAATCAGTTAAATGTTACAGTTTAATCACGTTTAGCAGTGAGTTAGCATTAAATGATGCGAAGAAGCTTTGCCGCCTTGGTTTGAGTTTACGTCCAGTGATTTCATAATGCTCCGGCTCTTCCTTAAAGCATGTTGGTGCGGACTCCCCAGAATCCGAAAATCCGCTAATGTCACCGTAGGTAACGGTGGATTGGTTACCACTAGAGATGGGCATAATCGAGTGACGATTATCGACTATTCGATTATTCTAAATCATTCGAGTTCTCGATTACTACACGTGCGGACGTGCGATGAATGATCACTCGGACTAGAGCTGAATCATTCGAATTATTCTGGATCATTCGAATAGTCGATTATCACTCATGCGCATGAGTTACGAATGATCACTCGGGAGTTGAGAATCGAAATCAGCCGTTAGTAGTAGTCGACTGTGCCGAGATGCGCATAATCGAAATATTTTAGTATTCGGCTGGAGTTCGTGCATTCGTATCTAGTTATGAATGATCATTCGGACTGGGAATTCGGAGTTGGGCGTTAGTAGTCGTCGGCAGTGCCGAGATGCGCATGGTCGAATTATTTCGTATCGAGTTACGAATGTTCAGTCGGACTGGGAAAGCGGAATCTGGCGTCGTCGGCAGTGCCGAGATACGCAATCGAATGACTTTAGTATTCGGAATCTGCAGGCGCCACCACTAATACCTTTGTTACAGGTTTTTTGTTTGAGAATGAGGAAACAAATTCTAATTTTTGTAGTAGAATCTTTTATGCAGTGATGGGTCACACTATTTTAAAACTTTCTAACAAGTTTTAGTTTGAATGTTTTAACAAAAGCTAGGTTGGTGATAAAGTAACCTAATTGAATTAAACAACAAAATATGAGTATTATGGTATTATGGATCATATTTAGAATCCAATATTATTTAAATTTATTTATTTTACTGCCATAAAATATGCTAACGATGGAATACGATTATCAAAGATTTCTTTACATTTTTCTTCATCTCACGTTTGTTTATAAAATGCCCAAATGTTTGTTTAGGAGAAACAGCCGCTGGAAATGTTGAAACCTCTCTATAGAGACACATGCATTTATAATATTTTTATATTACAATTATAAATTACTAGGATTGTAATAGTGTTGCAAAAATGCAATATTCTCTCTATACGCGTTAACTTCCGCGAAAACTGTCCGAAAATGCGTCAAATTATTAAAGAAACCGGCTTAATTTACATAAATTGCATTCTACAGGTAATATTACAGCTACATGCAAAACTGATAAAAACATTTTTTAGGGTAAATCATTCGATTATGAAATCATTCGATTATGAAATCATTCGATTATTGAAATCACTCGATTACTAATCATTCGATTATCGAAATCATTCGATTATGCCCATCACTAGTTACCACCTGTATATATACCTATTATATATACAAATATATATATATATATATATATTATATATATATATATATATATATATATATATATATATATATATATACATATATATATATATATATATATATATATATATATATACATTGTAGTGATCTCGCGATTTTGTTTTCAAAGAATTTGAGTTTCTCACGAGTCGGCAAAGAAAACTAAGTGGACACCCGATTAGTTTTTGTTTATTTAGTACCATTAGTCTGGTTTATCTAAATCATGCGGGCAGACGCTCGAACTTAGGGATCGTGCCGAGACGCCGAGAGGATTTTGTTTTATGAGTTCTGGAAATTTTCCATAAAGATTAGGGGTGGACTCACGCCAAGCCCGAGGTGATGAGGTAGAGGGGAAGTTAAAAAGGGTCAGTCAGAATTGAGCTAGCAAGAGAGTAATTTGAGTTTTGAAATCGAACCTCCGTATTTTCGTCGAAGTAAATTCCTGGTTTCGACCACAAGTATCGTAGAATTAAGTGTATTGTTGTTAGTTAGTAATTATTGTAATAAGTTAGCGATTAGTTGTACATATTGTAAGATATTAGTAGATAAGTAGTATTTAATTATATATCAAGGACATATTTGCGTGTAATTAATTCATCCATTGTCCTGATACTGGAGCAGCACCATAGCAAATTACCAGTTCGCTACAAGATATTCATCAAACCATTTACATTTCTGTTTCCAATTTTTCTCTTAAATTGTAATTATAAACTATTATTTAAATGTCAGCTGTCAACTGTGCAATCTACGAATGAATATTACCTTTTTACCTCTTTTAATGAATGGTAATACACCCGTTCATTAGTTTTTAAAGAAAAATTGAGATACCAATTTTCACATCTGTAAAATCTCCAGTTTTTAAGATATAACTTTCCAAAATTCTTTCTTAGTGGATGTTTACATTAAAAAAGTAACGTAAAAAAACGTTCTTTCCAAATTTTAGGTTCGTAGGTGAAACGGTCAGTGAGTAAGTCATTCAGTCAATCGGTAAGCCAGTCAGTCAGTCAGAACTCTTACATTTATTTTAAATTTGAATCTTGAGGAATACATCTTATTTTGTTTGAATTAAAAGATGCTTTTAGTAGTATTTTTAATTTTCAATATTTGTGTACAATATTTCTGTATTTGACCATCTTGAAGTTTGATTATTGTTTTGTTATATTATACTTATTTACTTCAAGAAATAATAATAATAACTATTATTACCTACTAGTTTCGGCTTTATTAAAAATTACCCATCATCAGGGTAAAAATGAACATTTATATATGAAAATAAAAAACAAAAACAAATTTTATGGTTTTTATTTATTTTTGTTTGGTTTTGATTTTTATTTTCATATATAAATGTTCATTTTTACCCTGATGATGGCTAATTTTTAATAGCCGAAACTAGTAGGTAATAATAGTTATTATTATTATTTCTTGAAGTAAATAAGTATAAAATAACAAAACAATAATATTTTAAATTTTGTTGCATATTGAACTTTTTTTAAAAACATTGTAATTAAATCCAATCGAAGCTTGATTGTAATACAGAATGAGTAAACTACCTATTAAACAATAGGGAATATGCATGTTTTTTTTAAATATTTTTAATTCACTGTTTACACCGTTATAACATAGTAAAAAATATAAATACTGCTCAAAAATGCTGTAATTAATTTTAGAAAAATATTTAAAATTGAGAAAAATTTTGAACTGTTTAAACGCCGCCATTCTTGCGCACTCTGTTGATGACGTCAAAGATCAGTGATCTATGACGTCATCAACAGATACATTGTTTACTACAGCTGTTTTCATTTTTAACTTGACGTTTTAGATGATTATTCTCTAACCAAAAGACTACAATGACATACAAATATAAAAAATACGGACTTGTTTATATGTGATGTTACGTCACTTTCGTTTTAACCAATGGTGTTGCGTTATACAAATTTAAATTTCCCTCGGTTAATTTACACTTTTACTTATTAATTTTAAGTATTTCAAAACGTATTAATTACAAAAATAATAAGTTTTTAAAAAATTAAACAAGTTATGTGATTTGTTTCACTTGATATTTTATTGATTACTAGTTTCACCAACACAGTGGCATCTTCAGATCTAATACAAACATTAAACAATTACATATATTTATATGATTTTAACATGGGCTTTGCCATATTTTCAAGAGTGGTGATCGGTGCAGAAATTCGGTCTGTTCGTTGAGACAGTTACTAAAACTGTTGTTGATGGTTTTAATCCTCACCAAAGCAGATAAAGGTAATACAATAATAATTCTAGATAAAGAAAGTTATATAGAGAAAGTGGAAACTTTCTTAAATAACGATACTTTTCTAAAATTAAAATCTGATCCTACAAGTAAATACCAAACACAAATTAAACAAGCCGTTAGTCAAACAAAAATATTACTTACTGATTCGCAAAAACGACACTTGGCCCACATGAATCCACAACCACCCATACTTTACGGTTTACCGAAATTACATACAGAAAACATTCCAATTAGACCAGTATGCTCATACACTCAAGCCCCGTGTGCAAAACTAGCTAGGAAATTAAATGAGATGTTCCATAAATACACCAAATTTAAACCCAGTAATACTATAAAAAAACTCATCAGAACTTTGCAAAATCACCTAATAACCACAGGACACCAAATTTCGGCAAACAACCAGCCGACAATATTACATCGCATGGAAAAAGGATTAAAAATGGACCTACTAGAATCTTTATAAATCGGAAAAACCACCAACAACAGTTCTAGTAACTGTCTCAACGAACAGACCGAATTTCTGCACCAATCACCACTCTTGAAAATATTTCAAAGCCCATGTTAAAATCATATATATATATATATATATATATATATATATATATATATATATATATATATGTAATTGTTTAATGTTTGTATTAGATCTGAAGATGCCACTGTGTTGGTGAAACTAGTAATCAATAAAATATCAAGTGAAACAAATCACATAAGTTGTTTGATTTTTTAAAAACCTATTTAAAATGTCGTTTCATATAGTTAAGGCTAAAACAATTAATGATTTACAAAAATAATGGTTTAGATCAAATTTCCGGTCAATAAAGATTCAGAAAAAAATATTTGAACCAAATTTAAATTTCATGCAAATTCCCTATTATAATTAATTGTAAATAACCTTATCGGTATTCATTTATGGGCGTTTGCCTTAAAAATACGAATTAATTATTCTGGCTCACCTAAATGCTAAGCCGGTTGGCAAAGAAGTCAATGACGCTGCATTGTTGAGCTTGCAAGGAACATTGGACAAAAAAATTAACAAAAAACATTAATTATGGTTAATTTTACAGTACATGAAAGAATAGGTAATATTATAATTTTAACTTTTTTTCTTTACAAAATGGATACTCGTCCGTTTAAAGTTTAGATTATTTAAAATTTTAATACCGTCTGCATTGAGAGAGATTTCGTCCTTTTTCGTTTGGAAAAAAGACTTAAAATAAATGAAAATGACAGTACTATCTATAAGAAATTTAACATTTTAAAGTTGAAACTGTTTTTAAAACGGACGAAACTAAAACTTGGAAGCGCAAATTAGAAATTTGACACGTCGAATCTAAAGTTAAAATATTTTAAAACGAATATACCGTTAAGAATACCGTTAGAATTAGACTAATTCTAATTAATAATAATGAAAATGTTTTCAGAGCAGAGATTTGAAAATACATTTCTGGACAGACACTCCTACCTAATACCAGCAATAGTTGTAACCGACCTAGTATACGTGCAATATTTGGGCCCTTGGATGATGAAAAACCGTGAACCTTTTAAACTGAAGAAAGTTTTAATCATTTACAACGCAGTTCAAATCGTTTGGTGTGCGTACGGACTATATGGAGTAAGTGAACTGAACCTGAAAACGTAATTTTCGTGATTTAAAAAAAAATCTTTTAGGGGTTCGATGTAATTGTTGGACTGTCATTAGAGGATTCGGTCCCGGGATCCCGAAGACCGGGATCCCGATCATATTTTAGTCCCGAAATTTTCGGGATTAAATTCAATGAATCCCGGGATTTTCTGGACTAATATATTTTTTATATAAGTCAATAAAAATGTGCGTGAAACGAAACGCACTTACTTTCATTTGACTTTAAACGTCAAAATTTGCCGGCCATCTTGTTTACACAGCTGATTGCGTTTGTTTCTGCTAACGACCGGTGTCGGATTAAGTATGTGTGTAAAATAGTGTAAAAATTACGCTTTAGATCGTGTAAGTATTGATATTTATATTGTTAATTGGTAATAAACAATTAATTTATTAAAAAACAACAATGCATTACTGTGTATGAGTAAATATAGATGAAAACCAGCGAATGTTTTTTCTGTTGATCTAAGAGGTTATGTTGTACATAGATTTAAATGTTCTTTTCTTTTTTGTTTAGGTTTAAGAAGTAAACAATGTCACTCTCCAAGGAAAGTTTTTATGTCAAACATAAAAAAGATGAAGACGTTACGTCAGTGTGGAGTCATTTTTTAGTCGACAAAATGGGTAGCTCAGCACAATGTAAGCGTTGTTTAGCTATTTTAAAAACCTTAGGAGGATCAACCAAAGGCCTACATACTCATCTATTTTCAAAACATTCCGTAAAAGTAGATTCTGCTAAGGCATCTTCCTCAACGAGCCAAAATAATGAAGGACCACCTTCGAAACGAAAAATGACGTCAGTCTCCGACTATTTTGTGAAATCTGATACTCTTGACGATGTTTTGGCCCGTATGACTGCGCTAGATGGTTTTCCTTTTAGCGTATTTGTGACATCAAACGATTTAAGATCGTTACTGTTAGCAAAACGGTACTCAGACTTACCTAAATCTGCTTCAACAATCCGCAACAGAGTACTAGACTATAGTGTAAAGATAAAAAAACAAATAACAGCTGAACTATCTACATTGAAAAAAGAAGGACAACGATTTAGTCTAAGTTTTGACGAATGGACTTCTACCTCTAATAAGAGATATATGAATTTAAATATTCATTCAGTAAACAAAAAATGGAATTTGGGACTTATTCGAATTGATAAATCGCTGAACGCCGAAACTTGTGTTCATACTTTAAAAAAGCGGCTTTTGGAGTTTCATATCTCATTAGATACAGATATTGTGGCAATAGTGACTGATGGTCCAAATGTAATGCTGAAGGTTGGAAAACTTGTTAATGCAGAACACATATAAAAAGACACCTGTAAATGAGACTACCAGTGATGATATTGATGACTCGGATGATGATAATGAAGAACTAGACTCAGGATTAGTCATTGAAACTGGAAATGGCCGGGATTTGACTTATGATGATCGAAATATTAATGAATTAGTAAAGAAAGTTCGTAAAGTGGTTCTTATTTTCAAAAGAGAATCCTTGAAAAATGATACAATACTTACGCGTTGGAACAGTCTCTTTACAATGCTGGAGCGATTTGATCTTTTAAAAAGTAGCGTAAAAAAGGCACTTATTGATCTTAATAATCCTGTACCATTTGAAGAGTCAGATTTTCAACTCATTAGTGAGATAATCAAGGTATTGGCGCCAGTTAAATTATCTGTAGAAGCACTTTGTCGTTCTGATGCCAATTTGTGCACGGCAGATGCGACACTCAAGTTTCTTTTTCAAGAATTGCGCGACAATGACTCAATTTTGGCTTCTAAATTGAAGACACATTTATTGAACCGCTTGAAAGATCGTCGACGAAGTGAGTTAAGTGGAGTATTAAACTATCTACAAAATCCTCATACTGAGAAGACTGAGTTGGAGACTGATTGTAATGTAAAGGAGTTATTTTCTAGTCCAAGCAAGATGACTATAAAAAACAGATTATTTTGTTAACTGGGAAAATTGAAAATAGTGATGATGAAGAAAATGACATGAACATTGAACCCACGCAGACGACTAGTAAAACTGATTTAACATTAAAAGAAAAGCTTCAGAACGAAATAGAAAACAGTATGAAAACTATAAATCCTGAAGCATATAAAGAAACTGATCTTTCTAAGATCATTAAACAAGAAATGAATCTGTATGAGGCTAGTTCCACACGAGGTTATAATTTGGAGAAGGCTTATAAAAATTTATTGACGATTCCTCCAACTTCCATCGAGCCTGAACGCGCGTTTTCCGCTGCTTCATATTTGTGCAACAAATTAAGAAGTATGCTTTCGGATGAGACGTTGGATGCGTTGTTATTTCTTAGATTTTATTTTCGTGGCTTAAATAAAAGTAAATTATAATTTCTGGTCTATTTGATTTAATATTTGAGTCCTATGAACATTGATCTCTTTTGACAAACTTTAATAAGTTGATTTTTTTATGTTTATTGTAAAATAAAATAAACAAACTAAACAATAATTTATTAAACTATTTTATAAGGGCCTATTTTGTTAATTTTATTAGAAGAAATTATAATTTTGTTTTGTTTTTGAAGATTTAAGTAAAGATTTAAAATAAAAGGTTGATTTTGATATGTTTTACTTTCTTTTTGCTACCACTTTCTATTACCAATACAATCCCGGGACTATCCCGGGATCCCGGTATTAACTGTTGATAATCCCGAAATCCCGCGACTAGAAAAATCGACCGGGATCGAATCCTCTAACTGACATACTCCTGCTCAAATCCAGACTCGGTTCAATACGTAGAACAAATTATAACCTATGGTCTACAGTACTTTCATATGAAATCATTTGATCTGTTAGACACAGTAAGTATTAATAGAAAGATAATTGGTCTAAGTTAAGTTCTAAGAGTCGGGAAGAAACTTATAAAATATATCTGAGCACACTCTTTTTTCCAAAGCGCATTTATATTACTCGTGTACCTTGTTAATAATATGGAAGCGAAAAGGCTCAAGAATGATTGTTCATATTAGTGAGAGAGTTACTTTTAAATTGAGACATTGAGCGCTAAAGCGGACTGACAATAAGTCACCATTTTTCTGAATATGTGTTTGACGCATTAATGTACTTTATTTTTACCGCACGGCTGGTGGTGTACTCCGAGGTGCTGACCACCTACAACAAAGAGATCAGAAGGGCAAAAAGGAAAAATTTTAGGACCTTCTGTGAAAACATAGAATCCACCACGGTGGTAGCTAGACTGCACAAAGCACTAGCGAAGGATAGAGTGGAAATGATAACCACTCTCAAAAGACCGGATGGGACCTTCACGGAGGATAACGAGCAAAGAGCTCTCCTCCTATTAGAAACCCATTTTCCGGGATGTAGAGGACACAGGGAGACCGAGGGCTTGATGCAACCACGGAAACCAAGTCGGACTGACTGGAGGAGGGCAGCGTCCATCTGAACGGAAAACCGAATCAGATGGGCTATCGGCACTTTCCAGCCTTTTAAGACACACCCTAGGTGTGGACGAACTAGTTCGTGCCTTCCTACAAAAGGGAAGGAGAGAACTAATGCCGTATCTTCCAAATATCTTTAGAAGTAGTTTTGCGCTAGGATATATACTAGAGCTATGGAGAAGGGCTAAGGTGGAATTCATACCGAACTTGGGGAAGAAAGACACCTGTCAACCGAAGTCATTCAGACCCATTAGTCTAACATCTTTTATGTTAAAGACAATGGAGAAGATAATTGATAATTACCTTAGGACTATAGTGCTGGTAGGTACACCACTACACAGCAGTCAGCATGCATACAGAGCAAGGAAATCCACAGAAACCGCCCTGTATCAGTTGACAAATGAAATAGAAGCAGCACTAGAGACAAAGGAAGTAGCGATATGTGCCATCTTGGATATAGAGTAAGCTTTTGACAACACCTTACACGAGGCTGTCAAGCGGCCCTCGAAAGAAGGAGTATCGACAGCACTATCTCAAGGTAGATGGAAGAAATGCTGAGAACTAGAACGGTGGAAACATAAGTGGGAAGAGACAGTATTATTATCTCCACAGCTCGAGGGTGCCCACAGAGAGGTGTACTATCACCGCTAATGTGGAGTATGGTAGTTGATGAATTACTGGTTAGGTTAAACGACCTAGACATCAAATGTCAAGGTTACGCCGATGACATAGTCATAATGGCCAGAGGGAAGTTTGAGGGAACTATCTGTGAAATTGTTCAGAGAGGCCTCAAAGTAACTAGTAGATGGTGTCAAACAGTAGGACTGAGACTCAACCCGAGCAAAACCACGGTGATACCATTTACTAGAAGGCAAAAACTAAACAGCCTACTCTTAGATGGGAAGGCAGTAGAATACAAACAGGAGATAAAGTATCTGGGTATCACACTAGATAGCAAACTCTTATGGAATAGACACGCTGAGGCAGTGGTAGGTAAAGCCAAACGCGCCCTTATGGTGTGCAGAAATCTGGCAGGAAAAACGTGGAGTTGTAACCCCACAATCCTGCAATGGATGTACACTATGATAGTGAGACCTGCAATCAGTTGCACCTTGCAATCAGGGGCAGTTGCGTGGGGAAGTAGAATCAAGCTGGCCTCTATGAGGAAACAGCTTGAGCGATAAGGTCGTGTCCGACAGCAGCAATGGAGCTGCTGCTGAGTCTGACTCCGCTGCACCTTGTTGTGGAAAGGGCTGCCAGATCGGCGATTGTAAGGTTCAACAAGGAAGGAATGGGCAGAGGTAAAATAATCGGAAGAAGAGACCGAAACAGCTTCGCTGCCAAAATCCACTGGCTGAAAGCACCAAAAGACGAAATGGTATGCAAATACCACTTCGGGGAAAACTACACAGCAATGTGTAGTAGTAAAGCCGATTGGAGCGACGAATCCTCAGCATACCACATAGAGCAAAATGCTATCAAGTGGTATACAGATGGTTCGAAGATAGATAAAGGTACTGGCGCAGGAGTGTTTGGACCTCGTATCAAGTACTTCCAATCCATGGGAACATCCCCAAGTATCTTTCAAGCAGAGGTACACGCAATCGAAAGATGTGCACAGTTTAACCTCGGCAGGAATTATCGCATAAACGAATTGATTTCCTGTCAGACAGCCATTAAGGCCATTACGTCATACACCATCTAATCCAAACTGGTATGGGACTGTGTGGGGAAGCTAAACAAGCTTGGCAAAGATAATAAAGTAACGCTATACTGAATACCAGGACACACTGGTATAGACGAAAACGATGAAGCCGATCACCTAGCAAACAAGGGATCCAGTAGCCCCTTTATAGGTCCGGAATCCTTTTGTGGCATGAGTGTGAACACCATCCACAAAAGTTTATATGAAGAAACAAGAGAACAATGGATGAAAACCTGGAAAGAACTTCCAGAGCTAAGGCAGTCCAAAGTGATGCTGGGATCCTTGCTGAGGATGACGGATGCAGATTAAGCGACTCAGCAGAGGAAACCTCATACATATGCTCAAAGACTGCTTCATCGAACAAAGGCAAGCACTACTGGTGGACCACAGAATGTGATCAAGCTATAGAAGAAAGGAGCAGAGCCTTGATGAAGTGGAAAGATGAGGCATTCATGGCGCAAAGAAAGACAACAGCGAGAATTTTCCGTAAAAAATAAGAGGAACTACGACAGATCTGAAATACAACATGCAGAAGAAGCCTTAAAGAAAAACAATTCAAGAGATCTCTACAAGGGACTCAAGAAACAGACTACTTAATACACGGCCCCAACCCTACATCTCAGAGGGCCAGATGGGAAACTCTAAATAAATAACACTGCAAAAACACCTTTCCAGAATAATTCTGGAAACTCTTCAATGCAAAACAACCAAAAGAGAGACTTACTTTCGCCGAGCCCGCTGTCAGGAACTAGGACTATGTACCACTCTACGGGGAAGATATAGACAAGATCATCAAAGACCTTAAGAACAACAGGGCCCCAGGTGAAGATGGTATAGTTGCTGAAATGTGGAAGCACGTAGATGAGCAGTCTCTGCAGAGCGTCACCCAGATCATTCAGGACATTTCGAGAACATTAGTCTTGCCAGAGGGATGGACCTCAGCCGTTATCCAATACAAAAGAAACGAAGTCAGATCTACCTCAACAACTACAGAGGCATCTCCTTGTTGCTTATAACCTACAAGATCTTCTCTAAAGCTCTACAAACTAGAGTCACCAAACAGCTAGACTCCCAACTAGGTGAATACCAGGCTGGTTTCCGTGCGTTTAGGTCCTGCACAGAACAGATTCGAAACCTCAAGATAATCCTCCCATATAGGAGTCGAGGGGGATACCCCTGGGTAGCCATTACAGTAGACATCCAAAAGGTATACGACTCAATAGATAGACAGACCCTATTCTCTCCCTTGTGGGAAGTAGACCTAGATGAGAAGGCTACCAGACTAGTCCAAGCTACTCTGAAGAACACCACCTCCAAAGTCAAGTTCAGGGGTGAACTCTCCGCGAGATTTCCCATTCAAGCAGGGGGATGGCCTCTCGTGCATCCTCTTTTACTGTGTTTTGGAGATAATCATCAGAGAATGGACTTCCACATTGTCACCAGGAGCAGGAATGGAGCTTGGGTTCAAGAAAAACAACCCCAATGTACCGTGTCTTTCCTTTGCTGAAGATCTCACCCTATTGCCCAACAGCATGGAGGAGACTATCCAAACTACAGAGCCCCTAAAATTTTGCGGCAAAAACCGGCTTGAGTTTCAACATACAGAAGACTGAGTTTATCACCAATATCAAACTGGCTTCTTCTACAATCCCACTAGGGAATAATAATATATGTAAAGTTCCTGCAGTCAAATACTTGGAAGAATGGATCTCAGCAAGTGGGAGCAAAACCTTGGTCATACACTCCAGGTGCACCAAGTTAGAGAGCGCCTATCATTCCTGTAAGAACATCTATACCTCCAAGTACCTATCCAAGAAGATAAAACTGAAGCACTACAACTCGGTAGTAAGACCCTCCGCACTCTATGCCTCTGAGTGCCTCTTGATGAATCGAAAGAGCTCACTCAGGAAACTAGAACTTAAAGAGAGGAAGATCCTTAAGGGAATACTAGGACCCATAGGAGAGGAGTACGGTACCTATATAATCAGGCACAATAATGTTTTCTACAAACATCAGGAAGATATAGTCACATGTATGAGGAAAAGACGACTGACCTTCTATGGGAACATGACCCGCCTATATCACTCCAGCCTCACCAAGAGGATCCTCACAGTGACAAGTAGGGGGAAGAAGTACAAAGCCAAGTAGTTTACCTCTGTTACATCAGACCTAGAGGAACTGCAGATCCCATAACAGACAACCGAGAACCGAACTCATATATACCGGCAGGCCATCATTCAGGCAGTCTTCCCATTGTTTCTCACAATCAAGAAGTGTACAGGCACTACCAGGCCTAAACGGACGGATAAGAGAAAGCAAGCTAACAGACAGAAGATGAAGCCGTACTGGGCCATGAAAAGCAGAAGACCCTAGCAGTGAGTAAAGACAATCCACAATCCAAGATAATAGGGACCACGGGCCTAATAGGCCAAAGCGAACTGAAAAAAAAGAATACTAGTAGTAGGCCTTAATAATCCTTAATCTTTTTTTTCGTAATCCTTTATTCGCATAATTTTACTTAACAAATTTGTGATTACAACTTATATAGTATATTAACTAAACTTACATTCAATACAAAACCGAGATCCCTATATCTTAAAAAACACAAAAACAAAAAAGCAAGAAAGAACAAAAACAAACAAAAACAGTATTAAAGTCTCTAAAAAAATACATATATACACATACACATTCAAAAAGAAAAGAGAACACAAACTACACTGAGCTTATTGAACCCGCGTAAGGTGTAGTGGGGTAAATGCGATATAGTTTTTAAATAGGTGAACTTTGTAATGTTCCAAAATTATAATCTTATTAACAAGAAATTCCATTTTTTTTATAGCATTGCTACTGGGTTTAGATTCGATATTGTACCGTAAAACCAATTAGCAGATTATTATTTCTTTTAAACGTGGTCCATATATCACATTTGCCCCTCCATTTGGGGCAAATGTGATAATGAAGTATATATTGGTATACGTAATTGCTGCATAAAATAACGGAACAAAGACATAAAATTTAGACAAAACTGTGCATTTGGGTTTATTTGTAAAAAAAAACTTGAAGTGTAATAAAGTTACAAACTTTTTAAATTTCTGAACGCAAAAGCAAAATATAGAACGATTCTTAAAAGATAAATAAAGGCAACAATTTCTGAAACAACTAGAAAAATAATAATGTTGGAAAGATAAATGGGCAAAGCAACACACTTTCCTGGTCATTATATAACACATTTTACCCATTATAATATTTTCAGAGGCAAATATGACCCAAAAACCTAGAAAATATTTAAATTCGGATAAATTGAACACCTTATACTTTACAGTTTTAACCTATCCCTGCTAAATAATTCTTATTCACCCGTTGAGATAATGGTTTTATGGCACTAGATGCAAAAAACCTTCCACTCGTTATCAAAGTAAGCAACGTTCATCAGCAAAGATCTGCAACGAATTCTGGAAAAAGTTCTGCATACACGCATTAAAGTAGTGGGTGTAGACGGGTATGTTGCACATCAATTGACATATATGGCGCTATTTGAATGAATTGTTGCAAGTATTGGGAAGAGACTAACACAATTGCTCCGTTATCAAATTTACCCCACTCCACCTTATTTGCATTGTAATACTTTCCTCATGTATTTGAAGCGCAAGCCACTTTCGTCCATAACTTTTTCCCAACTTCTTGCTGCTGCCTTTTCCACTTCAGTCCATACACATTTTCTGCAACTCGCAACCCCATGTTGCCACAGCTCCTCACCTTCTCCACATGCTCGGCACGTTCTATCACCTGCAGCCATCCAATATCTCCTACCCCTTTCTTCACTTCCGCATCTAAAACGCGCAATAGTCGGCTGTGAGAGTTCGGGGTTGAGGAGATATTCTGGGCATCTGCCTGTAACTTGGATCTTCCCTTAGTCTTTGTTAAAAGTACCTTCGTCTATGTGTTTCTGTCTCTCCTGTAGCTCTACCTCTATTAGTCTCTCTTCCATTTTTTTTAACTAGCATTCCCTCATTTATCATTCTCTCAATCTCTACGGGACTCCATCCACCTCTTTCATACATCAGCTTTCGTTGGTATCCCCACTTGGTTTCAGTCTTACATTCTACCCTTTCTTTCCATAACACTTTCAGCACTTCTTTCACTATTATTTTCTCATTCATACTATTCACCTTTCTTTCAAACTTGGCCAATGTCGTTGCTGCATAACTGGCGACTTTTTTGGTGTTTGACTCCTGGAGAACAATATACCAAGGGGTAGACCTCTCTAACTGGAGAATCCTCTTAACATATTGCAATTGTACCCTTTCTATGTCCACCTCCTTCTTTGCTCCCCAGATTGCCGCCCCGTACATCAGGATACTTCGCACACATGCCTTCCAAATCACCATTTTCGCCCTATAATTCTCTCTAAAGTAAACTCTCCACACATCCCAGAACCTATTAGCCGCTATCCTCGCTTTTTTTAGCGATAAATCGAATATGCTCTCTGCACGAATCATTCTGCTGGAATACAAAACCTAGATATTGAAGCTGCTAACCTGTTCTATATCCGTTTCTTCCCATTTAAAACTCTCTCTTTCCTAAAAAAGGAATAATATGAGAAACACTATGGCATTTTATGGAATTCTATCATCTTGAAAAAAACGGTTAATATAAGTATTCTGTGGTCATAGTTCAGGTTTTAGCACCCTATCTAACTTATCAAATAGCACTGTTACTTTAAACGAAGAATATACTTCTGGTTGATTGGAAAGTAGTTTGTTAAAAAAAAACAAATAGTCTTGTCTGTCTAGTCTTGTCTGCCTAGTCTTGTCTGTCTAGACCTGTTTGACAGGAATTATCGTATAGTCGCATCTGTATAGTATAGTCTGTATAGTCTTATCTGTTGAGACTTTTCTCTGTTGAGTCTACTGTTGCCTGTTGCTTATTAATTATAAATTTGTCTAGCCTTGTCCATCAAGTTTTTTCTGTCCAGTCTTTAGTGTCTTGTCCTGTCTGGCTATTCTTGTATGTCTAGTAATGTCTGTATAGTTTGTGTAGTCTTTTCTATCTAGTCCTCTCTCTCCAGACTTGTTTTTCCAGTCGTGTCTCTCCTGTCTTGCTTGAACAGTCTTATGTGTCCAGTATTGTGTGCGCAGATGTATTTTTCCATTCGTATCTGTGTGTCTTCCATCTTTATACACACAAGAATAGTTTTCCTTATTCTGATTCTAGCATGTTTACTTACATCAGTGTAAAATTTTTCTCTTTCAGATTTTTTTTGTGCTGAGAAAGAAATTCAATGAAATAACGCATCTGCACGTGTACCATCAAGCCGGTATGTTATTACAATCGTATTACGTATTATATAAGGATCCAGCACCGAAGTTAACGCTATTGGTAGCGAACAACACATTAGCACACCTTTTCATGTACGGTTATTATCTATTAACCGTCTACATTCACGACCACAAGAACATTCTGTGGTGGAAGAAATATATTACTCAATTACAGTTGGTGAGTTGATTAAACATTGCTAGAAAAACTACTGTCTAGTTGAGATTTAGAAGAAGAAAACAATTGTATAAAAATTCATTGCCGTATAGGTTTCAATACAAATTTCAGGGAAACTCTCAAATTTAATAATTCTTTTTTAAATTTCACTTTGAATAATGTTTGTTTAAAATTTTCAGTTGCAGTTTTTCGTAAATTCTGTCGTTTACACCCAGATGCTGTCGAGGAGGAATTGCGACATTAAAACCCATATCGTTCTGATAACTGTTGCCCAAAATATATACATGGCGTATCTCTTCGGTAGATTCTATTACAACTCCTATATCAAGAAGAATGTCTAAACATATATTACATTCTGCATCTCTTTCAATATAAAATATTTACACCATTATTAAGGGTGTTTCGTTGTAAACAAACATGAAATTCTATTAGACTAGAATGTCTAGTCTTGTCTGTCCAATCATTCTCCAGCTTAAGTATTTAGTCTGACGCCTGTAAAACGATATTGAAATTGTGAAAAACATGCAACTAATTGTAAGATGTTTCCTTCCCAAACAATAAAATATTTTCAAAAGTAAGTCTGTTTTTTTTTCGGCGTCGATCATACTGTAATCCACATGGGTTCAGTCGTGATCCACCTTTTATATACTCGGTATGTCGACACAGGAAAAAACTAAGATTAGCGAGCATTAAATTCCAATTCGACAGAGCTTAAAAACTCGATCGTTTTCAAATAAATCTTTCTGTCAATATTTAATACTTTTTGAAAAAAATAAACTTAAAACAGTTAACCATTTTAAAACTTCATTGAAAACTAATTTAACCAAACCTAACCTGTCCACTAAAGGCGCAACCCACTAAAAAACCACCACCATTCAGACCCGGCCCAAACTGGATAGAACGTATTGGAATCCAAAATATGGCATAACTTCATCACGTTTCTCCCCCTTTCATGTCCAAAGCATACATCCGCATTCCGGGGCCGTGCCCCCCCCCCTCACATCAGAGCTTAAAATAAATTTGTGCGCCCCCTTCGTATTAAGGAGGGCCCGGCGTGTAGCAACTCCTCGTCCCGCCTTACGCTCATCCCATTAAACCTTTTCCGTTCTCCTCATTATATATCCAATCATACCAATCTGCACGCCTCATTCCTATTCACTGCGGAGCATGATCCTCACCATACTCTCCTTATTTAGATTCTCTCCCACCTTGTATTCTGCTGCACTCTTCATTCTCTCCCATCTCGTACACACAAAGATGGAATGTTCCGCAGTGTCCTCAGTCGCTCCACAATACCTACAGTGCGCCTCGACCAGTTTTCCGATGCGCACCAGGTAAGACCCAAAGCATCCATGCCAGGTAAATTCCAAAGCTAAATTCACCACGTCGTGCTTTGCCTCCCATTGCATTCATCGATAGTCGGAATCAGCTGCCTGGTCCAGGCTCACTTTTCCGACCTCTCCCATAGCTCTTGCCATTCACGCATTGTCTTTACCCTTTCAGTTCTAGGGTCATTACCTTCCCAAACTCTCATCCTTTCATGCGCCAGAAGGTATAACCGGATAACTACAGCAACTACCGCTTCGCCAGAAACAGTCCTGTGTGCGCTGCACACACGCAGCGGTATACACCTTTGCACTCTCATTAGTCTCACTCCATAACATGCAGTCCTGAACGCATTTATCCATGCCGGCACCCCATTCAGGAGAATGGAGAGCACCACCGCATTCACGACCCTCCACTTGGAGGCAAACGGCCCACCTATGCTGGGCATCAGCGGTTCAAGGGCTCTCACGCACGCTTGCTCACCACCCGGTTGACCTGATGTAATACCCAGAGATTTCGCTGAAGTTCTGCCCTAAGGTATCTTACAGATTCCCGAGCCAGCACGTCAACTGTCCCCATTCGCACGGTCAGTTTACGCAGCTTTCTTCTCCCAATTATCAGGACTGCCTCGATTTTGTAAGGATCCAGAGAAAGCCCTTTTCCCCCCAACCACCGGTTTCCCTAATCACACTAATGCCTCATGCATTATCGCTTTCAGACTTTCTTCAGTTCTTGCGACAGCGACAACCGCCAGCGACAAGTCATCAACGTACCCAACGAGGTTAACCCCGTATGGCAGCCTCAATCTCAAAACTGTTCCACAGTATCGGCTAAAGAACCGAACCCTGTGGAACACCCGCACTCATTCTGAAGATTTTACCTTCCACAGTCACTATCTCCATAGCAAACAAGTAGCTCCCCACCATCTTTGGAAGGCAGGGAGCTATCTTCTTAAGTTCGAAAGCCTCCTTGATTCCGTCCTTGAATCCTTGAATTGAAAGCATTTTTCACATCCAGAGCTGCAAGCATGCAATTGGCTATCCTTGCCGTATCGGTATTGGCTATTATATATATATATATATATATATATATATATATATATATATACACACATATATATATATATATATATATATATACATATATATATGTATATATATATATATATATATATATATATATATATATATATATATATATATATATAGGCTAAAAACCTTGCTCTCTTTATCACACGCTTCGTTGCGTTCACCGTACTGCGGCCGCCTCTGAACCCATACTGTTCTTCTGAAAGACCCCTGCCCTCTAGAAATCCTCATTTATTCTAGCTCCGATCACACCCTCAAACATCTTCGCTATCCCATTCAGTAGGCAGATTGGCCTGTATTTGGCTTCCTCCCCTTCCTTTCGCTCTTTTTCAATCATCACCAGTCTCGCGTTTCCACTCCTTGGGCGAACTGCCATTCATCAACAATTCATTCATCATGCTCAAGCACATGTCCTCGAACACATGTCCAAACACTTTCCGTCATTAGGCTATCCGCCAGGAGAGTAGTAACCCTTTGAGCAATTTTTCGATCTTATAGCTGTCACCCCAGATGGTATTACTCATCCCTTTGCAGAGCACTCTCCAAGCTCCTTGCTTGGAGTTCGCGATGGCTCTGCGAAGTTCCCTGCGCGCCAAGTTATACCTCCTTCTGCACTCCTCACGCACTTCCTCATTTGCTCGCCTATTACTCCTTACCGTGCATCTTCTTTCACGCAAACAGATTTAAACGCTTTTTAGTTACCTGCTCATTCCACCAGTAAACTGGCTTCCTGCCTCTGACACCCCTCCGTTTTCTCTGAAACACCGCATCATAGGCTCCGTAAAGAACTGCTTCGCATGAGCTCCGCAGTCCATTTTCGGGGCCTGTCCTTTCGCCAGCGCTATCAAGACGTCTCCCAATCTTTCTAGTAGACTCTTGTCCAATCCATCCATTCGTTTCAATTCAAACTGGTCCCTCAGAAACATCCTCTCGTACGTCGAAGAGAATATCCTCCTGATCACTCAGATTATCTCTCTCTCTCTCTCTCTCTCGCCCTCTCTCTCTCTCCCTCTCTCTCTTTCTCTCTCGATCGACTCTCGAGTGTGTCGTGTTTTGTTAGAGCTAAAAAGTGTAAAAAAGTGCTGATTCAGTTATAAAATAATCTATAAACCTTGTGTAACTGCCATATAAGGGCAGTCCATGTGTTTCTGTAACATTTAGTCGTCTCTAAATGACTGATAAGTTTGAGTTTATAAATTAAGTTTACGGTTAAAATTCTCCATGTGGAGATAACCTCATAGTGATAAAATAAAAACTAAAAGTGAACTAGAAATTATCGTTTAAGTTCATCCGTGAACGAAGTCTATTAGTGCAGTGGTAAAACTCTTGCTCTTAGATTCATAGTCACTCGAGCTCTCGCCGAGTGAACACGTATTTTCTGCCCGCTCCGTCCGACCGCCAAGGGTCGTGTCAGGTAGAAAACTAGTGTTGTTTATGTGCTTTAAGTTCAGAAATTTAAGTAAGTGATAATTTTAAGTATTTAAAAATTGTGAAAGCAAAAAGAAAAACAAATACCAAGGCCGCCTCTAAAAAAGGCATCAGCGATGAGAAGCTGAAGCTGCTCACAGCTGAGGTAACTACCGCGAAAGCAACGAAGATGAGTGAGCCATCGACATCCGGTGGATTCGCGTCCGGTTACGTGGTAACACGAAACCGATATGAAGTCCTGCAGGACACAGAGAATATGGAGACGGAAAACCCCGTAGCCAATAACCCAAAAACCCAAAAACCAGCGACAGCAAAAAAGCCTCCACCAATCATACTCACGTTTATGCCCAAACAGCATAAAGATCTGGTTGAAAAAGTGGACCAGTGCAAGACCCCCAATGAGAAGGTCACAATAAGATACAGGGAGAATTCTGTAGCTATCAGCGCCGTCGAGATGGTGACCCACAAAGCGCTGACAACAATTTTTAAAAATATGGGAAATGAATTCCATACATTCGCCACAGGAGAGGAGAAGAAACACTGTTTCCTCCTGCGAGGAATCACAGCGGAAGCAGATCCCCAGGATATCCTCTCTGACTTAAAAGAGGGATACAATTTGGATATCAAAGATATCCACATGATGAGAGAGGCCCGTCGGCAAACCTTTATGGTTGTGACCGACAACAAGGTAACCCTGGCATACCTTAATAAGCAGGTGACCCGGGTGTACTACACTCGCGTGAGATGGGAGCGATACTCGCGGAAATGCGAGATCTCCCAGTGCCGCAGATGCCAGGAATGGGGGCACAAGCAGAAACACTGCTTTAAGCAGCCAGCGTGTGTGAAATGCGCAAGCAGCCACCTGACGGTGAATTGCCTGAAAACGCGCGATACCCCAGCGGTGTGCGTGAATTGCGGGAAAGATCACCCGGCCAATTACACCGGATGCACCGCGTATAGAAAAGCCGTGGAGAAGAAGAATCATCTCCGTCCGTCCCCGCCCAAGAAAGCCACCAGAGTCCAGCCTGCGCCAATTCCTCAGGAAAACCCCTGGAATCGCCAGGAGTCACGGAGAGTGACCCTCCCTCACAGTGCCCAAATGCCCCAAAATAGTGCCCCCAAAACACCCGTGAAAGTGCCAGTGCCGGTGAAATTCCCCCTTTCCCCCCGCTAGGCTCGACATACAGAGGACTTAAAAACAATAGTGGTAACGCCAATAACCCCCCTAGGTTGGACAATTCCGCATTGCCAACCAACAGCCAGCCCTGGAATGAATTCCTGGAGTTTAATGAGGCCATGGACGAATTAAGGTCTCACTTAGACATCAAGGCTGAGCTGGAAGCCGTGAAAGTGCTGAACAAAAACCTAAGGACATGTTACACCCCACAGGCCAGACGTTCAGAATTTTTGACCTATTTGAATGCATAGATGGCTAATAGCGGTCCCACACACCTATCCATCGCCACCGGGAATGCATGTGGCCTAAAAAGTAAGTCGAGTGAGCTCTCACATTTTATTAGAAAAACAGGGACACAAATCCTAGGTATTAACGAAACACTTTTGACCGACAAAGACAAATTTAAAGTATATAATCACACTGTTTATCGGGTAGACAAAACAACCGGTAATAGGGGCTTAGCAATGGTCGTAAACAATAATGTCCCGCACACGTTCCACAAACAAACCGCCAAACCGCTCGAGACAATAACTATAAAACTTTCGGACGGAACTTTTATCACGTCTGTTTACATCTCACCTAGACACAAACTGACCGCAAAAGACCTAAACAAATTTCTAAATACGCCCCATAAATCCGTCGTTATCGGTGATTTAAATGCGAGACACACCACGTGGAATTGCCATTTAAATAACGCGAATGGAAATACATTGTTTGATTACTGCTCGACTAGAGACTATGTGGTAGCCTTCACAGACCAGCATACACACTTCCCAACAAACAATACGACTCCGACAACAATAGACATCGCGATTTTAAAAAATATCGACAATTTTGTAGACATAGACACAATGCCGGACTTAGGTTCCGACCATAATCCGGTAATAATTAGACTGAATCAACAGACTGCGGCGGTAACCGCCCCGAAATGCGTCTACAATTACAAAACTGCCGACTGGAAGGGCTTCAGACAGATTCTAGACGAGCAAATAGTAATCAAACATGTGATACCAACGACTGCCGAACTCGAGTCCGAAGTCTCAAAATTAACGTCGGCGATTCAGACAGCCCGCGACGCGTCGGTTAAACAAACGCTAATCAGAAGACCGGTTGAATTAACTCCTGAAATCCTGGAGTTAATTAAATACAGAAACAGGGTCCGCAAGAAATGGCAAAAATCGCGGAATCCCGACCTTAAGCGCGAACACAACCGGCTTTGTAGATTAATCGCTAACGAAATCGCGACAGTTAAAAGAACGCTTTGGAATAACCGGGTTGCGCAATTAAAACCTAACGACAGATCGCTGTACACAATGACGCGCGCGCTAAAAAGATCCGTGGACCCCATTCCCACGCTAACGGCGGCTGCGAGTAAGCGTATTCAGACAGCGACAAAGCGGAACTACTGGCGGACCAATTTGAACAGGTCCATAAGACAGGACACGTCGACATCAACAACAATGGCGACTTTTCGGCCGACAAACTGGGCATCATACGAGACGTACGCGACTTTCTAGCGACAGAAACCCTCGACTATGACAAACATTTACTACTCACGAGACCGTCAGAAGTACGTTTCGCGATTAAAATGACGACAAACCGGAAAGCTCCTGGACCCGACCGTATCCAAAACATCCTGCTGAAAGCACTCTCGCAGAAGGCAGTTGTCCAATTGTCGCAAATAATAAACGCGTCAATTAAACTCTCCCATTTCCCTGTGGCGTGGAAACACGGCACAATCATCCCAATCCACAAACCCGGGAAACCAAAAACCCTGCCGGCATCATACAGACCAATTAGTCTACATAACTCTATATCTAAGATAACTGAGAAAATAATTAACCATCGGCTGCGAAAACACATGAACAGAAACAAGATCATAACGGACTGTCAATTTGGATTTAGACCCAAACACAACACGGTGCAGCAGGTGGTTAGAATAGTCAATGACATTTCTCTTAATTATAATAAGAAGAAAGTCACGGCTATGGTTCTCTTGGACATAGAGAAAGCTTTTGACAAGGTATGGATCGATGGACTGATTAACAAACTCATCCTTCTTAAATGCTCGCCCGGACTCATTAAATTGATTAATTCGTACCTGACGGACAGAACACTTAGTGTGTCTGTCAAGAACGAATTATCAACAATCAGGCCAATAGACAGCGGTGTCCCGCAGGGTTCAATCCTCGCCCCAATCCTGTTCACATTATTTATTAATGATATCCCGAAGGGTTCCAACACAAAGACAGCACTGTACGCAGATGACACTGCCATATACGCCCACTCGTTCGCCGCCCCCGTCGCAAACAAACAGATCCCATACCATCTGGACAGAACGGTTAAATTCTTCGACGCGAATCGACTAAAAATTAACAGCGACAAGACAGAATCCATCATTTTCCATCGGAAATTTACGAACATTGCTACTTTCCAGCCTCTTAAAACATTAAATCATGCCACAATGCCGGTAAACAGTGTGAAATATCTAGGAGTTATATTAGATCAAAGACTGACATACAGACAACACATTGACGGTGCAATTAGACGGGCATCTATGGCTCTTCATTCCTTGTACCCTCTACTTTGCAGCAACAGTGTGTTACAGACAAAATACAAACTATTAATTTACAAACAGCTACTAAGACCAATCATCACTTACGCTGCATCCGTCTGGTGCAGCGCAGCGCCGACACATATGAAAAAACTGCAAGTATTCCAGAACAAATGTTTACGTTTGGCTCTGTGCAGGGACAGATACACGAGAGTGACGAGACTCCACGAGGAAGCAGGACTCCCGACAATCACGGACTACATTTCGGCCATCTCTGACAAATTCTACAGACATCAATTAGGGGACAATGACCTGTTAAAAAACATAACAAATGTGAGAGCTCACAACACGCCATGCAGGGTAAAACATAAACTCCCCTATCAAACCCTGCCACTCTTCAACGAAGAGTTAATAGAATGAATAGGGAAAGTAATCCTAATAATTAACCTATTGCCCATAGACTCCCGAAGCCTAAAGCCCACAAAAAATAAGTAGGTTTTTTCCCGCGCATTTTCCCTACACACAATCCCACCATACATATCACACTAAATATCATCGCTATTTTACCTTCTATGCACATATAGCAAATAAATGTTTGTTCCATGTAAATAAACATATACTAACCCATAGATCTAATTTATAAACGACTAACATTAGTTGTAGGAATTTTTAGTATTAGTTCATTGTCTCCATAACTCCGTAAATTTTTTGTTTGTAAATAAATTGTTAAATTTGAATTGCTCTTAGATTCAGTGGTCGTCGGTTCGATTCGCGTCATATATAAAAGACTTTTCTCTTTGTATGAAGTTTTAATATTTAAAATATAATTCATTCAGCAAACCCTGATAGGAATTTACGAGTGTGAAAATCAAATAGTTATTTAGCTATTTCTTGCTTGAGTTTCTAGCTTGAGACTTGTGATCTGTTTGGTTAACTTTTATGGACGCTATTTAGTGAAGGTCTGGTACTAGTAGCGTAGCAGCGCAAGTTGAACTGAAATCTGTCTATACACGTAATATACATACAATATACATGTAATGTCATTATTGGCAGACTTATGCTTTAAATGCCAAAAAACAGCCAGAGCGGCTATCACATGTGATTCCTGCAAGAATTCTTTTCATCCTGGTTGTGCACGAGACTTCGTTAAGAACAAGCCATCGACGGATTACTGCAGGAAACAATTTAACAAACTTCTGCCAAACGTGGATACAACGGTGAGTGGGTCGCGCTCGTCAAAAATGTCGAACGAAGAAGCTTCTCCTGCTATCCCAAGTGATTGGTCATCAAAATCACTAGATGAAAAGTTTACTCAGATAATGACAGCTATAGCAGCATCGGGTGAGAAAACTTCCTTAAGACTCGACCAAATTGAAAATAAAATGGAGTTACTTCGGCAGACTCAAGACACGCTTAATGACAAGGTGTCTGTTATAATCGGGAATGTTGCTTCGAATACTTCGCATATTTCTGAGCTCTATTTAAAAACAAATAACCTGGAAAATATGATATCATCTGTTGAAGGAAAGGATGGAACATCAAGTTCGTCACTATCAGCTTTGGCCACGTCGGAACTAATGATCTCAGGAATTCCGGATGTTGTTAGTGAGAGGCTTGATCTTTCTGATATAGTCTCAAATGTTTTTGAGAAGTTGAAAATATCAGAGTTAAAAACTGATATTTTGAACATACGTAAGTTTGAAAATAAGAAAAAATCTATGGCCAGTGATAATAGTGGTAATGCTGTTTTGCACTCATACATACTTAACCTTAAATCGGTTCAAGTTCGTGACTTCATCATCAATACCAAAAGAAAGCATAAAAACTTGCCCGTCAGCATGGTGTTTCCTACTATTGTTGAGAAATCTTTTCATGGAAATATTTTTGTAAATGAGTTTTTACACCCTAAGGTACATAAGCTGTTAATGAACACGAAAAATAAAGCAAAGGCATTAACGTTTAGGTATGTCTGGGTGCAAAACAGTCAAATTTTTGTTAAAAAGGACGATAACTCGGAAAAACTAAGAATCGACTGTGAACTAGATTTAGGAAAGTTAGAATAGAAAAATGTAGATTTAACAAATAGCTCAGTCGATATAGGGTCCACACTATTAAATATTTTAAGTTTAAATATAAATAGTGTTGTGGGCCATATTGCTCAATTTCTTAATTTAGTTGCTGAAACTACACCAGATATTATTGTTCTCGTTGAAACTTGGTTAAAACCTTCCATAGAAAATAGTATTTTTTCACTAGATGATTATATTCCAATAAGGAGAGATCGCATTTTAAAGCACACTGATAGTGGTCGTTATATACAGGGTGGTGGAGTTGCTTGTCTTATTCATAAATCTCTAAAAACAAAGGTTTTACATATTTCTACCTCAAACCATTTAAATGAACCAGAATTTCTTATGCTTGATGTGACTTTAGCGACTGGTGCTCATCTTTTGCTGTCTTGCATTGACAGAAGGCCTAAGGGTCTATTTCTGAATGAATTCTTCGAAATGTATTCTCGGTTTTCATCGAATTTTAAGAATTCTATTATAGCCGGGGATCTAAATTGTAACTTACTTGAAAATAGTTATACAACCGACCATCTGAAAACATTTATAAAGGAGCTATCACTGTATTGTGTCCCCTATGGCACTACTTATCATAAACATCAAAGAGACTCTTGGCTAGATGTAGTAATGCTGGACAGTGAGAATAAGTTAGCCAGCTACTCGAAGTCTATTACTCCATTTATTGACGGCCATGACTATTTACTGTACAAATATTTACTTACAAGTCCAAAAACAACCGAAAAAATCATCAGTTATAGGAATCTCAAAAATTGTGACCATACCGCCTTGTCAAATTCATTAACGAACTCTCTTGATACTGAGAGTGGAATGTTTCAAAATTCGGACCCAAATGAACTTCTCGATTTCATTTTAACTAAGACACTGTCTGTCTTAAACGCGTTTGCTCCGATGCTCACCCGAAAGATCACTCGAAGTAGTAATCCTTGGTTTACTAAAGAGTTAAAGGCAAAGTGTTGTGAGCGGGATAAAATTTACAAACAGGCTAAGCGAACACGAGACCAAAATCTTCTTACTCTCTATAAATTAAAAAGAAAAGAATTGAAAAACCAGTTGAATCGTGTGCGTGAAGAATGCTTTGTCAATATTGCCACTTGGTTCAACTATTTGGAGTAAATTGAAACATCTGGGGCTCATAAAATCAAATCCTTCCTCTCCGCTAAATCACTTTGATGCGCTTAAACTAAATGAGTATTATGCCAGTATAGTTCGAAAACATCCTCCTTGCAGTGTTGACTTTATAGACACTTTGCCTTTAAAATACAGTACTGAAGTTGAATGCTCATTTAAGTGGTCAAAAATAGACATTGTTGATGTTACTAAAGCTTTACATCTTACTCTGCAAAAATCGAAAGGTAAAAGTCCTGATGGAATTGATCTGAGATGGCTAAGAGATCATTTTCCTCAAAGTTCTACCACTCTCACAGCTTTATTCAATAGATCTCTTGACACTGGTGTATTTCCTGACGTATGGAAGCTCATCTATATCATACCTTTAAATAAAAGCACACCGCCTAAGTCGCCCTCCGATACTCGACCGATTGCAAATTTGTCTCATTTAGCTAAAGTTTTTGAAAGAATTATTGCAAATCAAGTGGTAAATTATTTGGAAGATAATGAATTATTAGATTCTTTTCAATCTGGTTTCCGCAAACACCACAGTACCCAGTCAGCACTTTTACGGCTTACTGATGATATCAGGCATGCTATGGATAAAAATCATTTGACATTATTAGCTTTGTTTGATTTAAGCAAAGCTTTTGACTACGTTGACCACAAAACTATACTAACCGCATTATTCAGACTTGGTTTTTCACTGGAAACGATAGTTTGGTTTTTCTCCTACTTATCAAAACGATCTCAATCAATTTTAAATGATTTTATGATTCCAATTCAGCTCTTGAGAACCTTTTCTGAAGTTCCTCAAGGCTCTGTTCTGGGACCGATATTGTTTCTGATTGTGATGAATTCAATTGTTGGGTGGATTGTCTATTGCAAGCATGGGTTATTTGCCGATGACAAGTATATATATTTGCATTTTTTAATATTCCAATTGGAGGAAGCCGTTAGTAAAGTCACTCATGATGCACAATTAATAGTAAATTGGGCTAGGGAACATGGCTTGGAGTTGAACCTAGGAAAAACCAAAGTAATGATATTGGGCTCGAATAGTAAATTAAAGCAACTACAATAAAGGGAGATACCTCCTATTATAATAGATGGTCTTGCACTACCTTATGTAAATTCAGCAAAGTGCTTAGGATTACATATAAGTCAAAACTTGTCCTGGAATTATCATGTCTCGCAAACAATTAGTAAAGTAAATTCGACCTTACATTGCCTTAAAATTCGCAAAAACATCTTTACAACGGCAATCAGGAAGTTATTAGTTTCAGCAACTATCTTACCACTCATAGATTACTGCACAATTGTACTTATTGATTCTACATCAGAAAATAATTTGAAATTGCAGCGCGCAGTCAATTCTTCTATAAGATTTATCTTTAGTCTGAAACGAGATGAGCACATAACCCCTTATCGACGAGAGCTAGGGTGGCTATCAATCAAACATCGTCGACGTTACTACATGGCTTGTTACTTTTATAAATTTTTGAAAATAGGTAAACCAAGTTATTTACGTGAATTATTTGTGGAGGAGACTGAAGTTAGACGATCGGATAGATTAGCATCAGAAAAGGATTCTTACTTCATGAGTACCTCATTTTGATACCACCTACCTTGAGCGTTCGTTCGTAGTAACTGCTATACGGTTGTGGGAAGAATTGCCCAGTGATATGTTAA
Organism: Phosphuga atrata; assembly: GCA_944588485.1. Lineage (NCBI taxonomy): Eukaryota > Metazoa > Arthropoda > Insecta > Coleoptera > Silphidae > Phosphuga > Phosphuga atrata. The sequence goes on along the minus strand of OX155902.1, from coordinate 37,227,048 downwards.
ACTCTAGTAGTCTGGAAGTATTTAAAAACAAAATATTTGACTATCTATTGAATCTGGACTTTTGACTCTGTATTCAATCTTAGAGAAAAACTGCATAGAGCAAAAGTAACGTGGACATTTTTTGATACCCTAAATTTGGTTAAATCTCATTAAAAATATATCTGTGTTTATGTACCATATTATGGTATGTATTTAAGTAATCATTAGTAATTAATTTAATCATAAATTAGTATTTATGTAATCATTTATGAATTACCATTTATTTATCATATTATAATTTTTTGTTATTGTTATTTTGTTATATCATATTTTGTTATCTTTGGGAGACCTGTAAGACTAACAAATGTTAAAAATGATACCTATATTGTATTTATATTGTATTCTTAAATTGCCATTTGGCCATACGCCTTGGCATAAATAAACTAAATCAATCAATCAATCTCTCTCTCTCTCTGACACGCCACTCTTTCACACTGCCTGCAATCCGTGAGGTGTTAAAAGTGATATCTAGGAAAGACATACTTTCGCCCCCTACGAAGGTTGGCACATTCCCACGGTTGTGCACCACCAGAACCCACTCTGTCAGCCACTCTTCCATCATTCCCCTCTCTCATCTTCTCTAGAGGATCCTCCCATCAAGCGGGTTTTGAGTTGAAAAATTCTCACAGCAGCATTCCTACACTGGTCCACGTGCCAGCCTCCGTTACCAATAGTCCGAAGATTTTGTTTGGAGACAATGGCCACATCCGGTGTATCATCATACACCGTCTTCTATACCAGCTCCATTGCAGCCGCACTCCTATTTGAGATCGTCTGCAATACTAGCATATTCTTTTTCTTTGGGACCATTCATACTTTCGCTGCACAGTTTCCTGTACGCAGGGCAGACTCTAAAGTCCGCCCTATGCCCACTCAGCATACATCAGCATACATTAGCCTCTTTGGCCGTGAACTCGTGTGCTTTGTGCCCTCTTTCATTACATTGCAGGCAAGCAGACATTGCATGCAGCCGGATGGTGCCCGAAGCCAAGGCATCTGTAGCACCTGATCAGGTTTTTATATTCGGTCACTCGGCACATGATCCAGCCAACTTTTGTTCTTCCTTTCTCCAGTACGGTTTGTGCCGCTCTTACTGGAAGAGTGACTACTGCCATACTGGCTCCTCGGCGCACTGCGCGGAGAGACTTAACCACACACCTCCTGCATTTAGCAGCCTTCTGAATGACTCTTTTCAACTCAGCGGTGACATCCAAGCCCCTAACTAGGACATTTCTGAGCCCCATCTCCCTCCTGACATCCCTTACAGCCTCAGTCACTTGGGTCACTCTCTCTGGCAGTCGCTTCTTTTCCCCATAATCAGTCATTCTGACGATGAGGTCCCCAGCTTGGGTCTTCCTCATCGCCCTTACATATATGTCCACCATATTCACTTTTTTTCTGAAGGACATCCAAAATATGAGCATAAGAAACATCTACGACACCTTTCTTGGAGAGAAACCCTACAATATCTGGACGGCCATTAGGACTATTCTCATCATCTTGTTTGTTTTACATGGGTTTTATGTAAATTTCGTGCTTAAGTACCGCCATTCGAACACACAATTATAATCAGAAAATTTATAATATATGCTAAAATAATTTGGATCTAGCACGGATATTGAAAAACTTCTATTGGCATGGATTTTTCCTGGCATTCTTTTTCTATTGAAGGTTTTTCTAGGCTTGACTGGTCTTGTCTGATCTGGTTTGGTCTTGTCTGGTCTGGCATGGAATGTGTTTATTGACATTTCTTAAAGTATCTTCATTTTAACTGCATTGGATACTGGCTATAGCACGCGACCTCGCTCGCTGGATAATTAATTCAGTTCAGCTTTGTTTACAAACCATTCATTATCCTAAATAAAATTTGATAAAATGAAAAAAACACATAACTTAATTTCTCCAATATTTTTGAATGGATTTTTGAAATTTTTACACTTATTACTTATGAAATATATTAAAAGTATTAATAAGTTTGTGTGCAGTCGAGTAGTTAGTTCCAATGTTATTGCGTTTTGCATATAAATTTCTGAAATGTCGATCGATGTCGTTTATAAACATTCTAAAAATAATTATAATCCAATGGTTCTACAGTCCTAAGTAGGACCTGGACCTCCTCCCACAGTCTTGATCTTAGACACAAGTGTAGGGAGCCCTTACAGGTTTTAACGTGGTTGGCGAGCCACTATTAGGGGAAGTTTAGTGGCAGATTTTTACTGTGATGGCTTTGCCAGAGCCATCTACGGTAGCTTACTTTTTCCATACCCAGAATTTGAACCCGGGGCTTTTGGCTCCGTAGTCTTTAAAACATTCTACCTAGTCTTAATGTTTAAACCGATATTAATAAACAATTCTTCAATATTTTGAGGTTTTTTTAAGCTTTCAGAAAATCGAAAACCAATTCCGCTACTTTTATTTTTCTTGAAATATCGATGTAAATATCTAACTTATTGTAAACTTAATTGCATAATGATTTATAGCGGAATCTGATTAAAATTCTGCGTCTTTACAATAAGGAATTTTTAAGGCTAACCACTTAAAAAATCGCCCATTTTGACCTCTCATGGATATTAACATACAATTGATACATACACTGAATTCAAAAATTCTCTACATTTTAACCACACTTAATATGTAAAAATATTATATCACTTGTCATTCACAAATTTAAACACATAAGATGACTCGAGTTTTGACTGGTGAAAGTCAATTTCAAGTGGATTACAAATTGATGATTGATTTAATTTGTACTAAGGAATTTTTGGCGGGGGAAGTGCCTTTTTGCAGTTCGGGAATTACCTGGAGACGATTGTGTAAGATTGGAAACTTGTGATTAGAATCACATTTTCGAACAAAGCCGTAACCCATGCCTTAATCTCGACTGGAACCCCATATTAATGAAGTAGTTAATAGATATTAGTTGCGATATTTTGTTTTTTTTTATAAATTGAGTCAATATATGAAGATAAACACTAAAAATAATATATCATGCGCTAATTGAAAGTTTAATTAACTATGGCGTTTCCTCATGGGGAGTGGCGTATGGAAATGCTCTTAAACCACTAGTTACATTACAGAACAGACTAATTAAAAAAATATGTAATAAATAATAACATACAACTTCGCCTAAATGTATGTAAAACTTTGATTGTTACCTCTTTGCCACTGAACTATAATAAATGTAAGGAATTATATAAGAAGGTATCTGTGAATACAAGAAATAAGGAAATCTCTCTGCCAAAAATTAATAAAACTATTAGTTATAAAAAATCTAGCTATATTACTATTAAATATTATAATATCTTGCCTAATGAACTGAAAGCCCTAGTTTGTAATAAAAACACAGTAAAAAGAAAACCCATAAATTGGATTGCGAATGTAGATTAAATATTTATTTCTATCTCGATTTCTCTATTGTATGTAGCTTTTTGCTTTGATTCTTTGTTATAATTTAAATTTTTATAAGTATATTTACAGTGTTGGGCATAACGCAATTAATTTTTTAATTGTTAGAATCAAACAATTACAATTTTAATTGCAACTAAATTAATTGCAATTAATTTTATTTAATTAAGTGCTTCATTGTGAGATGCAATTGAATTCAATTGCAATTAAATCCATTAATTGTGGTTTACAATTAATTTAATTGCAATTAAAATTGTAATTGTTAGTTACAGTTAACTTAATTAACCGGAATTAAGTTAAGAATTAACCGGAGGAACCGGAAGTGGGGTGGAAACCGGAAGTGGGGGCGCGGTGGGAGCAAATGGTGGTGAGAACCGGAAGTGGGGTGGCAACCGGAAGTGGGGGCGTGGTGGGAGTGGAAGTGGAGGGTCCAAAACGACCATCTTTGCCTATTGTTTAAGTTTTTACCTTCGTCAAATAGTTTTAGCCCTAGAAGACTAGACTAGTCCTTCGGGCTCGTTCCCCGAATGAGCTTTCGCGTTGTAAAATCAAACTTTCCGCATTCTAATGTAAATAACTATTTCGGTTACGTACTGTGGCAAGTGATTCATAGGAGTATATTAAACATATCTTCTAACCGACATTTATTAATTGTTAACTGTAATTGTAAACGTGCATCAATCAATTAACAATTGATTAATTGTAATTGCAAAATTTTACAATTAACAATTAGTTAATTGTGGTATCTTGCAATTACAATTAATTATTTTAGTTGTTAGTTGCAATTAAATCTGGCAATTTAATTGTTAGTTGTTATTTGTTTTCACAATTCATTTTTGCCCAATTTGTATCTTTATTAAATACAAAAAAGACCAAAGTGTTTGTAATTAGCAAGCAACCTAATATCTTAGCTAACATAACAGTGGGGGATGAACTATTAAAACAAGTAAACCAGATAAAATATCTAGGCAGCATAATAACTAACAGCGCGGATAGTCAAACTGAAGTGAAATCAAGGATTGAGCAGACTCGAGCAGCATTTAAAAACATGAGTAGGGTCTTGTGCTGTAGACTCACTAGTTAACTCTAAGAATCTGACTTCTCAGATGTAATGGCTTTTCCACCCTGCTGTACGGAATGGAAGCCTGGACTATAAACATGTACGAAGAAAGACGACTTGAAGTCTTTGAGATGTGGGCTTACAGGAAAATATTAAAAGTTTCATGGACGGAAAGAGTATCCAACTTGGTAATACTACAACGTCTGAATAAATCCACCGAAATTCTTACCACCATCAAAAGAAGGAAACTACAATATTTCGGGCATGTTATGAGAGGCGAAAAATACCGATTACTTCAGAACATCATGCAGGGAAAAAAATATGGTAACAGATAGCCAGGCAGCAGAAAAGCATCATGGCTTAAGAATCTACTTGACTGGTATAAACTCAACTCAAGCTGTCTGTCCAGACTTGCCGTCGACAGAGTAAGAATAGCCTTGTTGGCGACCAACGTTCTAGAAGGACATGGTACTTAAGAAGAAGATATTTATATATTAAAGCAGGTATAATTATGAATTTATATGCAGATGGAATAACCATCTCTATAGGACAGATATGTACATGTATTATGTCTGTATTTGTTTATAAATTTTCTGGTAAATAAATAAATAAATATAACTGTGAATAACATGTCATAATAGTTTATCATATTAAATGTGATTAACACATAGTGATTTTGTCAATTCAGTTTAAGTATGGATTATCACATAGTAACGGTCGCAACGATCCTATTTAACATCCTATTTACATATAGTATACAACAAACAACTAATAATATTATTCTGTTCTGGTGAAACCTAATTTAGCGATTATAAAAACGCGCAAAATAACGTACTTTCGGATTTTTGCTTGAAACTTTCAAATTAACTGCATATACAGTGTTAGATAAACAACCGGAAAAAACTCAAGAGCTTATTCCTCGACCTATTCTAAGAATATTTTGTCTTATCATGATTTCTGAAAAACTTCTTGTTCCGAAGATATAGGGTGAACAACATTTGCGACAGTAACAACATTTTATTATAAAAAGTACATGTAAAGTTGCTCAATCTACAATAAATGTTTGAAATGACTTCCTCCAGCCTGGATACAAGCATTCAATCGTCTTGTTATTGAACGCCAAACTCTTTCAAACACACCAGGGTTATTTCTAAAGAGTTACACCCAGCAATTATCCGATTTCGCAATTCGTCCAAATTCTCCACTGGATTAGCGTAAACTATTAAAAAAATAAAGTAAGAAATGTAAGTAAACTTGAAAAATTTCTTAATTATCGCAGTGGTGATTTGTTGGAATTATCAGATAACTTTTTAGGAAATAACTAAACTACTTTATTTAAAAAAAACTCAACATTACAAGTAATAACAAAAGGGGTGCAAAAGGGGGTAATGAAAGCGATACACACGACGATCGTCAAGATTCGTCGCATAGCCTCTCCTACTCAATTCCAATTATCACTGCCACGCATGGTGCACCCTGGTAACCTGCCAGACACCTCCCAAGATGCGGTGGAAGCCCGTATGGAGGTAGGAAAAAGGCAGGCCTAACGATAACGGAAGAAATCGCCCCCCGAAGAGGAGGTTGACAGAGGGCCAACAACCCGCTGCAGAAAACAGCGATCTGTTAGGAAAACCAAAACGGAAACCACCGGACAGACTTTATGGCACCGACCCAAGCAACAAAGATGGATCAATGATTTATCACTATACTCCTGGAATGTAAGGACTCTGTATCGGAGCAGGACACTCCAAATACTAGGAGACATACCAGAACAATATAAGGAAGACCTAACTGCGCTACAAAAAGTAAGATGGGCAGGACAACACAATATACGCAAAAAACGATTACGATATCTTCTATAGCTTCCATAACAACAGGCACGCAGTAGGAACAGCTTTTATAATCAACAAACGCATCAGACAAGAAGTAATTGGTTTTAATCCAATGAGTCCCAGACTATGTACGATACGCATAAAGGGGACAAAGTTTTTCAACATGTGCATCGTTCCAACGTATACGCCCCCACGGAAGAAAAACGCACAGAAGAAAAACACGAGTTCTATGAAAACCTAGAGGCGGCTTTCTACAACACCCCAAAACCCGACATAAGAATTGTAATAAAAATTGCAATGCAAAGTGCAAATAAGCACAAATTGGGAAAAACAGCCTGCACGTGTAAAGTAATGATAACGGAACGAGAGTAATAAACTTCGCGGCCTCAAGAGACCTAGCAGTAGGAAGTTCCTTGTTAGAAAGGAAAAATATACACAAAGTGACATGGGTATCTCCAGACGGGAAAATCTTCAACCACATCGATCACCTACTAATAGACGCTCGTCATAGGTCCAACCTTATGAACGTAAAAACCTGCACAGGAGCAAAGATTGAATCGGACCATTTCCTGATAAAAGCGAAATTAAGAGCGAGAATCTCAAACACCAAACAAATCAGAGGAAAAAAGATACCCAGATTTAACACAGAGCTACTACAGAACGAGAACAAACGAAAGCTTTTCGAGGATAACATAAGGGCAAAGCTGCCAATGAACGAAAATATTTCAACAGAAGAAACGCGGACGAAATGCAAGGAAGCACTCCTCTCGGTCAACTCAGAACTCCTGGATCTGCACAGGCAGCCTAAAACCAACGACTGGTTCGGAGCAACGGAGCTCAGAATAATAATAGGAGAAATAAATAGCTAAAACCTTGTCCAAAAAATGTTAGACAGAAATGAAAATTGGGAAGCAACGAAAACTTTCATGGAACAAGTCATGAAACAAAAAGAAACAGACGATAAAGTAGCAGCCAAAGAAAGGACATGAAAGAACAACAAAGAAACAGCCGGCGACTACCTGAGAATAATGTGGAAAACGGAACCGGGCAGTCGTAGCAGTTTTTTAGTAGGTATGTCAGGCTACTGGAGACTCCCACACTACCAGACACGTATGGTGTGCATAAACCATTTCCCTCTCCAATACTGAAATAAAAAAAAAAATAAACTAGCAACGAAACGGATACAAACCCATAAACATACTGTGTAAGGATGCCAATGAAAACCTACTAACGTATCCAAAGGAGATGCTAACTAGGTGAACGCAGCACTTTAAGCAACTCCAAAACACGAACATAAACGCAAACAAAATCATATCGGATAACGAATGTGCGAAGAAGAGATGGAACCACCTAGCAGACAAGAAATTATAGAAGCCCTTAAAAAGATGAGGTACAATAAGTCGCCTGGAAGCGACCGAATACCTGCAGAATTCCTCAAGCAGGGAGGAAATCAGCTGATTAGCCAGCTACAAATAATATTCTTTGAAATAAAGGGGAAGGAAGAAATGCCCGAAAAGGGAATGCCCGAAAAAAGAAAAAGGGAATCCCCTAAACTGTTAGAATTACAGAGGCATTACGTTGGTAAACGTAGCATATAAAGTCCGCTCCAATGTACTCTACGGAAGACTACTTCTAAAGGTGGAAAAACTCATAAAGAACCATCAAGGGGGTTTATGTCCGGCAAAATCCACAATTGACCAAATATTTGCGCTTAGACAAATATTAGAAAAGGGCGCGGAACACCAAATAGATACGTACCATCTGTTCGTCGATTTTAAAACAGCGTATGACGAGTATTATACGAACCAAACTCTTAGTTGCTCTAACGGCCCTATAAATACCAAAGAAGCTAATACGACTGGTAATGATGAAAAACGTTAAGTGTACCATAAAAATACCAAGTAATATCTCAGAGCACATGGAAATACACAACGGGCTACGTAAATGAGACGCGCTGGCGTGCCTCCTATTTAACACATGCGTAGAAAAAGTAATTAGAGACGAAATTTCGAAATCTTACAAGAGTTACCTGGGCGTCAACTTAAACGCAAACTACAAGGCTGAAATAATGAAGAGAATAATGCTCGGTAACAGGTGCTACAACGCACTACGAAAACAACTAGCAAATCCTAGCATTACTAGAAAGACGAAAATGGTCATATACAAGACTCTAATACTATCTGTAGTAACATATGGCGCGGAGACATGGACAAAAATTCAAGAAGACGCCAACCTACTAAACATTTTTGAGACGAAAATCTTACGCACAATCTTCAAATGAATATTTGCGATAACGGTACGAAGCGACGTAGATACAGTTTTGAACTGCAATACTTACTAAAAAAGCACGAAGAACCCGATATAGTAACCAGAGCCAAATAATGCGGTTAAAATGGACAGGAGAGGTAGGACGGTAGCAAGAGTACAGGGAGGACGAAAAATACGCAGGCCTAAACGCGGATAGGCAGACGGAGTAACAGAAGACGCACCAAAGTTAGGACCTCGAGCCTGGAGAGGACTAGCACAAAACAAGGACGAATGGAGGAAGACACTTTGGGAAGCCAGGACCCGCTCAGGGCTGTAGCGCCACAGATGATAATGAACAAATAACAAAATATGCCGTATATATATATATATATACATATGTATATATATATATATATATATATATATATATATATATATATATATATATATATATATGGTATATACCATATATATGGTATAACTAATTGTCAGTGTTTATATTTTAGTTCGCTTTTTACTCATCAAGTTTCGCCATCTTTATTGATTCTTATATTCTTACCACCTCCTCTCAACGATATCAATTTCTGTTATTGCAGGAGTTTACATTGTTCTCTAGTTTTATAGGCCCCGGTTAACGGTTTAGTTAGCAAGTATGCAATCATGTTTTCTGTCGGGCAGTACTGTGCATTTATTGATATTAAATGGTATTTTGTATCTATATGTTTAGTTCAATTACTGTGTCTTTTGTTCGTAATCAGTTTTAGATAACTCCGATTGTCTTCGTACATAATCGTAGCCGTTGTTTCCCCTTCCTCAAAGTCATCTAATAGTCTTCTAATCCAGATGGCTACTTGGCTGGCTTCCGCTAACGCCACAACCGCCTGTGTGGTTGAGAGTGTAGCGCACGACTGATTTCTGCATGCCCACGCTATTGCGCCTCCGTTATTATTATTATTACTATTACAATATACTAATCGAGTAAGGCGCCATTAAAATGTGAAAGGAAGGAACTGTTTCTGATGTAAAATGGTCTGAATTTTAAGAATCTGCTAAAAAAAAGTTATAAAATCTAGGTTTTGTAGAAATTTGTGAAAAAAGTTTTTTTGACCTGGAGTGCGAATCCGTTGATGGATTTGAGAAATTCTAACGCCATACTGTTGTCCTTTTCGCCGGGCATGCACTTCTCAGACTGGAAATGTAAATTTTCTTTTTCGAGTTTCCGTTTGAAAAGGTGGAAAAAAAGTGACTTTGTAAATTGGGGCCTGCGGTACGTCCCTGGATGTGTAATGCGCCGAGAGAGGTGTCGTTCGAAAGTAGACACGTGGGACTATAATCCCTGAAAGAGCAATACAATTCTAAAACATTTCACCAAATATTGATTGTTTCTACTTTTTTTCGAATTCGTTTCGAGTTTGGACGGGCCTCGAGACCCCCGAAAGCGATTGAGTGGTGCGTCGGTAAAAAATTCGGTAAAAATGCGGTTTACGTCTTGAATTTTTTCCGGTAAATTGAACAAAAAATTAAGGATTTTTAGACGAGCTTTTTAAAGGTTCGCCCCCGCAGTGGGGGCGGCCCTCTGAGTTTTTACCGATTTTATAAAAGAAAACTATTGTTTTACAAATTTCTGATTGGAGATTTTTGAAATTCGGCTAATTTTACATGGGGGACGGTGAGAATTGCGAGTTTTCTACAAGAATAGTTAAAAATGACACATTTAATTTGGAATCTCAAGGTGTATTCCGCGACTTCCTAGCGTGTATAAGAAAAGAGTTATTATTGAAAAACGGTCAGTTCTACCACTTGATGGCTGAAGGAACAGCCATCTCGAAATTTATCCGGATTTTCTTTTTAAAATCGAATAGTGGTCATTGAGGCCTATTCAAATGTGCTACATGAACTTTTTGCGGCTGATCGTCTCGACATGACGAGCGTTAAAAAATGTCGTCTACTTTTTTGCTTCATCTTGCAAAAATCTTATGCCTCATGTCCTAGGGTTTGCAAGAAATATATTTTTTTTAACTTCTTTATTTATCAGATCAACAAATTAATGTTATATATGATGATTTATCTTAATTATTTATTTATTCTATTCCTGGGGTGGTCTTCTCCGTCGGTTCTAACGCCGCCGACTGGCAGGAGTCCTCCTTCATAGGTCTTCGTATATGAGATCTTGGGGTAGTTTGCGAATTAGGCGTTGGTGGATATTCTTTTGTCCTAGGTTGAAGTATGTAGCGCTGTCGCAGTGTTCAAGATTTGTGTGGAATGTTTTTGTTAATTTATATATGAATTCCTGGGTGGTTGGTATATTTAGTTCTTAGTGGAGTTGCTTATTGCGGATGAACCATGGCGCGTTGACATTTGTGCGTAGGACTTTATTTTGTGGCGTTTGATTTTTTTTTAAATTTGTTTTCACGGTTCCTGCCCATATCGGACACCCATATGTTATAAGTGGGCGTATGACCGATTTGTATAGAAGAGTCGCGCATTCTACGTGTAGTGACGACATGCGGTTCATAATAGGGTATTATTGTGCGAGTCGGGCAAAAAATTGGTTTAATTTTTTATTGACATGGTAATTCCATGGCAATTTGGTATCTATGTATATACCTAGATACTTTACTGCGCTCTCTTTAGGATTCCATGTTATGTTCTTCCCATTGATATTGAGTTGGTGTGCGTCTATATTGTGTTTGAGGATGAATACTTTAGCTTCTGTTTTGGCATATACGCTTTGGTTGATGCACAATTTCTTGTACCATCTTTCTATTTGGTTATACGCTGCTTGCAGCATTTCTGTTGCTACCTGCAGATTTAGATCGTGTGTGGAGATTACTGTATCGTCGGCGAACTTTCCAATATCGGCGTTAAAAATAACGGGAATAGCATGTGTGAAGATATTATATAGGGTGGGACCGAGGACGCTTAATTGTTTGGTCATGGGATTTTTTTTTTATTCAACTACGAATCCATTCTCCATATAACCCATGTAAAATGTAAAACCAAATTCAGAGAACGGGTACCCCTTGAAAAAAATATCACTTTATACATTTTTCACATTTGTGACAAAACCGAAAGACTTACAAAAATTTGCAAAGAATAGTTATTGTAGATACCAGAATTCCACATACGGTGCACTAAAGCCCTATTTTCTGTTGAAGAAAATATGAGACTCGAAAGCAGAGATATTTGCCAAAATCCTCCTAAACTAAAATAATTTTCCGCGTCGTCCCCGATGGCAGCCGAAAGAATTTATTTTTTTTATTTGAATTTTCGTCTGAGTATACTTTTAATAGGTATTCATTTACAGTAAACATTTCGTTGGAATCCTTTGAGGTTTGATGCATTTTATCGCCATTTTTGAGTATTTTGAAATTTCCGCGTTCGGTTTTGGAAAAAAATCGTGATTGGCAGATTTAATCTCCTTAAAAAAATAGCCTTTATGAGTTCCACCACACGTAGAACAATAAAATTGTACACATTTGTACACAGGGCATCGTTCTATGAAATCACTCATTTGTCAATTTGTCAATTTTGCAAAATATTTTATCTGGCGGCGGCCGTCCCCTCCTAAAGCCAAACCGGAAGAGAAAACAATAAATTCAAATATCTATAGGTTGATAACTGTAACAGATTTTTACAAAATCCTTTCATTTCTATATAGACCATAGATTTTTCTATATAAATTGATATTTTGACATCTTCGCGATTCTGGCCTCAAACTTCTGCCCTCAAATTCATCCCATTACAGAGAGTAATAAATTCTAATAACGATACTTTTAATTGAAAAATTTACTATGTTTTTACAACTAATTACACGCAATTAGTGCTAAAACCGTAGTTAATTTTTTAATTCAGAGTAAGTAAGTATACTATGTAGTAATAGTCGCATATCATACTTTTTATCAAAGGACTATATTTTGAAAAGTTTAAGTGGTACATTAAAAAATCTTTCAGTTCTAACTTGTCTATGTTACTGATGTCTTTAGTTTTCTTAAGTTTGAATCATCCGCTCCATGGAAAGAGCGACAATTGATGAAACGGACTCAACGTCAGTTGACACAAGAGATAATTAAATATGAACATTTTATAAATTTGTTAAACTAGTTAATACTTGAATTAGAAACTTTAAATGTAGTTATTTACTACTATTTTTATATATAAGTTTATTAATATAAGTTATTTACTTATAGAGAAACGCAATTTCGTTTTTAATTTCTAAGAAACTTGGGAGTATAGAAACCATATTTCAAAACAACATTTTTCGTTCGGATATTTCAAGAGAAATGGAAAAGCTCAGGTTTGAATTCAGAGTCAAGGCATTCCCACTGGAGGAAAAACTAATGTCATTACTATAACCTCAATTGAGACAGAAGACAAAGAGATTTTCAATATGCCACCTGAATTCGAAAACATTACACATCATGAAAAGTTAAAGAATACAGCTGCTTTTAAAAAAGTAAAAGCAACTCTAACAAAAAGGGGTACTTTAAGAAGAGTTTGGATTACTTTGAATACAGATACTTTGAAAGAATATAAAGATGGAGATGGGAATATACACTTCCATGGATATTTATTAGAAGAACAAGAAAAATATCTCCAAACAAAAACAAATGAGGAATCAAAATCAGAAGTCCTTAACAAAAAACAAATATTTGAAAAATTTGCCCTTGAAACATTTAATGGTGTGAATAATAATGTAATGTATGTATATACAATGGATGGAAACCTTTGAAAGTGAATGTACACGGTTCAATATAACCCAAGATATAGATAAAATTGGAATTTTAAGACTGTTTTTAAAAGGCTCATGTACCAACTGGTACAGTTCAATGCTTAATGCGAAAAAAGAGATGTACCCAGAAAGCAAAATGAAAAAAATATAGAAACAAAAACCATGCAGAATATGTGAAAAGGAGAAGAAAGGTGTACGTTACCACGTTGAAGAAAATTGTTGGTTTAAAAATAAACAATATGAAAATCGAAGAGATCAGGTAAGAACTGTTAATAATTCAGAATTAGAACTATAATTGAATGAAGAAAATCAAAAAAACTAATAATACCACCATTAATAAAAATCAAATTGCTATTGAATGATACCTTAGAAGTTTCTGGAATCTATGACTCTGGATAAAATGTGTCTTTAATTAATGCAAAATTATTGAAAATAAAAAAAGAGAAATCAGGTTATCCACAAATAGTAAATTTGAGGACGATTAATGGTGTAAAGAAAACAAATGGTATAGTAACACTGAAAACAAAAATCTTCAATATTGAAAAAACGATGAATATATTTGTTGTGGATAATGAAAATTTTAATTACGATTTTCTTATTGGTTTGGATAGTATCAAGAATTTTAAACTAATACAAAATGAAGATCTAAAGATCACACAATATATCACACCTAAAGAAAATAAAAATGTCAGCATTTCTGATGTTCGAAAAGATGAAAAGGCTTTGGACTGTAAGGTAGTGAAGCAAGGAAACATTGAACAAATAATCAAATATAAGGTAAATTTCAATGAGCATATAAATGCTAATGATTTTGAAATTTCAATAAATCATTTAGATCTGGATCAACAATCAGAATTAGATAAGTTGATTGACAAATACAAACCAGTATTTGCTAAAGACAAATATTATGTTGGTACTGTAAAATACATATTGACTTAATGGTAGACAAATACTGTTACAAACGTCCATACAGATGCACAATTAAAGATCGACAAGAAATAGAAAATCAAATAGCAAAGCTTTTAAACAAAAATATGATTGAAGAATCATACAGCCCTTTCGCAGCTCCAGTAACTAGCATATAAAAAAGAAGAGAAATAAAAATCTAGGCTATGTATAGATTTTAGAGAATTAAATAAAATTGTTGTTCCCCAATCTCAACCTTTTCCATTAATTGAGGATTTAATGGTAAAGACTAGGAACTGTAAATATTTTTCTAGTTTAGACATAAATTCAGCATTCTGGTCGATTTATTTGAAATTACAAGGAGACAAAAAACTGCATTTTTAACTCAAGAAGGTCATTTTCAATGGACTTACCTCCCATTTGGTTTGAAGACAGCCCCAGCTATTTTTCAAAGGATATTGAGCAACATCATAAGAAAACACAAACTGCCGGACTATGTAGTTAATTATATAGATGACATCCTGATTTTTTCAAAAACTTTTGAGGAACATAATATCTCATCTATCTAAACTACTGGAGGCAATACTTATTGAAGGTTTTAGACTCAAATTCTCTAAATGCACTTTCGCAGAAAATTCTGTAAGATACTTGGGTCATATAATAGAAAATAATTCTATCAGACCACTCAAAGATTATTTAATTGCTGTCAAGAGCTTCCCAATTCCAGAGACAAGAAAGAACATACGGCAATTCTTTGGTAAAGTAAATTATCATCATAAATTTGTTCCAAATATTTCAGTAATTCTAGATCCACTACACAATTTATTAAGAAATGATGTGAAATTTATCTGGTCAGAAGAATGTCAAGAATCTTTTGATAAAATAAAATCATTGCTCTATTCACAACTAATTTTGAGAATTTTTGATCCAGATTTACCAATTGAGATATAGATGCAAGCATTAAAGGAATAATAGGGGCTGTGCTGAAACAAAAAGATGAAAATGGAGACAGTAAGTCAGTGGCATATTTTTCAAAAAAACTGAATGACGCACAAAAACGAAAAAAAGCAATATACCTAGAATGTTTAGCTAAAAGAAGCGGTAAAATACTGGCAACATTGGCTTATTGGAAAGGAGTTTGTGGTATATTCCGATCATAAACCTTTAGAAAATCTGAACATAAAGGCTAGAACGGATGAAGAACTTGGAGATTTGACATATTACTTATCTTAATATAATTTTAAAGTAAAATATAATCCAGGAAAATCTAATCAAGAAGCAGATTGTTTGAGCAGAAATCCGGTTTTAGAACCTTATGAAAATACACATGAAATTCTGAAAGTAGTAAATCTAATCAATCTGAGAGACATAAAACATGATCAAAGTACAAATACCGATCTACAAAATAATATAAATAATTTTAAATTGAAGAACGACATTTACTATAAAAAATTAAAAAATAAAGATAAAATTTTGATATCAAAAGATTTTAGTAAAACAATAATTAAAGATGTACACAATACATATTGCCATATAGGAACAACACAAATGTTAAATAAAATAACACCATTTTATACAGCAAGAAACATCACTGCTAAAATAAAAAATCTGTGAAAAGTGCGAAATCTGTATAAAAAAAAAATCAAGGAAAAAATCTAAATATGGTTTCATGTCACAATTGGGTCCAGCAAAATATCCATTTGAAATTTTATCCATTGATACAATTGGAGGTTTTGGGGGATCTCGTTCAACAAAGAAATATTTGAATCTTCTAGTTGATCATTTTACGAGATATGCCTACATTTTAACATCTAAAAACCCCAATGATTTCATAAAATTGATTAATAAAGTGGCACAAGTTAACGATATAAACATTATTTTGACGGATCAATATCCAGGGATAAATTCCAAAGAATTTAAACAATTTCTAAAAGAGATAAATACAAAAAATATTTTTACTGCAGTTGATGCACCATTTTCAAATGTTCTCAACGAAAGACTAAATCAGACATTAGTTAATAAAATAAGATGCAAGATAAATGAAAGTGATAGAAAAATAGCATGGACAACCACTGCTCAAAAATGTGTAGAGAAATATAATGAAACAAAACATACAGTCACAAAGTTTGCCCCAAAATACTTATTGGAAGGCGAAAATGTAAACCTTTTATCACATGAATTAAAATTAAGGTGTGCAGAGGAGGATCTGAAAAGAGATAGAAAATTGGCATTGGAAAATACAATTAAATCGCACAATTATAATAAAAAGCGGTTCGATCTACATAGAAAAGCATATGAATTGGATCCAGGAGATTTGGTTTACGTGGAAAATGGGAATCGTCTAAATAGGAAAAAACTAGATGAATTGAGAGTTGGTCCATATAAAATAATGAGAAAGTTGTCCAATTCAATTTATGAGGTCGATACCGGACACAAGAAAACAGAATCAAACCTCTTCCATATTACCAAACTAATTCCAAGGGGGGGAGATGTAAAGAAAACATGACACACATATACTGATGTCTTTAGTTTTCTTAAGTTTGAATCAGCCGCTCCATGGAAAGACCGACAATTGATGAAACGGACTAAACGTCAGTTGACACAACAGATAAATAAATGTGAACATTTTATAAATTTGTTAATTTAGTTAATACTTGAATTAGAAACTTTAAATGTTGTTTCTCTTATTCTTATAGAGAAACGCAATTTCGTTTTTAATTTCTAAGAAACTTGGGAGTATAGAAACCATATTATATATATATATATATATATATATATATATATATATATGTATATGTATATATATATATATATATATATATATATATATATATATATATATATATATATATATACATATTATACATTTTCTATTTTCGTTTTGGTATCTTTGACGCCGATGGCCTTGCCGCAGAATTTAATTAATAAACTATATATTAAAATTTTTGAAAGCTTTTTCTGATTCCTACCAAACTTTAAGCGTATAACACTACTCGATAAAGCAGATTTTTTTTTATAAAAAGTGTGCAATTTGTATCCTTCCAGATCAAACCTTGTGGCCGCTTGACCTCTAGATCCATAATAAAATAAAGTAGCAAGAGGTGTTGTTAAACCTAGGTTAGGTTAGAACATCTCGATCTAAAATAAGCTAAAGCGGCAAAGTCTGTTAGCCTAACTTAGGTTGGGTTGCATACCGCAAAGCGGCAGAAAAATTAAAACTACAAGCGGTAGTGCGACATAAATGCGATTAAGCTGTAAAGATGAATGCTGGTTTAACTAGGTTAGGCTATTAGGTTACATGTCGCAAAGCGCCATATAAATCCAGACCATATATACATCCCTCGAAGTCAAATCGGAACTGATACAAATAGATCCAATAGCAACAACTTGAAAACTGTAATAGATATAATAAAAACCCTTTCAGATCTATTAAGATCATAAATATTTCTATTGAAGCAATTTGACCATTTTGGAATTATCATGGTCGATAACCTTGACACTGAATTTTTTAAATAAAGAAATTCATGAAAATCAAGTCAAAGTTGACATCTACGTCAGTTGAGTAATTTATTGGTTATGAATTTTTGTGGTGAGACTTTTAGTAATATAATTTTGCTAAGTGTTGCTAATTGTCCAAAATCAAACTTACTGTAATTGGAGGACTGATATGGCAAATCAAGAGTTGCCAACCTTCGTGAAACTAAGTTACTATATATAATGAAGTTGTCGAAACAGCTAATTTTTTTGACTTGGTTAGGTTATTTGTCAAACTAGACAACGACAACGTCTATTCCACAATTGGTGAGATTATGTTTGAGTATGATGGTAACTCAACAACACAAGTTACCAACTTGATAAAAACAATATATGTTGGTTATGTTGAACGTCAAAGTTAACAACATAAATTTCACTTATTTAATTTAAAGGTTATGACATTTTTAGTGAGATTTTTCATGTAAGCCTTAGTAACTAACATCACATCGTTAGGTATAGTAACTTTTTTTATGAACGTTGGGAGCTTTTCATTTCTAATTTCACTCCTTAAATTAAAGTAACTTTGATTTCAGACAATTGGCAACACTATATGATTAAGTACATCCCAAAAGTGTTTGATTATATTATTTTATAAACGTGACAACATCAAAATCATTTGAGACGAATGAATTATTAGCAACACACCCATAATTGTGCACGCACACATACAACTTAAGCTGATGCTGAAAGTGCCACAAAAATCGCGTATCTTGTGATTCTGCTTACTCTTTCATATACAACTTCACGTTCCACATATATCCTGTGGCGCTGAAAGCGCCACAAATGTCGCGCACCTAAAACTCATTATACATATATATTCCACCCTCATCATTTATTCCACCTGTAGCAACTAATCCATCCTTTTCAACTTTTCCATCCAAAAAAACTATTCCTTTCCGAAAAATTCGATCCACATGTATTAGTATATACCTAACTAGAAAACACTGTTTGATTTTCTATCCCTTTTGTTTTCGGCCCAGTCTGCGTCTGCATATCCAATAAGGTTGTTTGGTTCCGTATCCACAAGTATCAGATAGAAACGCTTTGTACACTTGTGGTAACGAATGACACTCTTGGCTTCTGTCCAATATACTGTGAACTGATACTACTGTGTTTGATGGTTGCTTGATTTGTTTGCTTAGTATTGATTAGCTTGCAGCAATATCTGACCTCGTGTTGACTGCAACGTACCACAGGGCTCCCATAAAGCTTTGGTACCCATAATTTCGATCCATTTATTCTCCGTTCTGAATCGTCTTCATGTATTCTGGATCTACAAGTATCTTCGATGGTTTCGCGTCTTGTAGGCTGTGTTTTTAATAATCTTCTCTATATAAGCTTCTTGATTCAACCTGCAGATTCCATCATTGTCGCATTCTACCTTCATCCGCAAGTATCTCCCTAATTTACCTCTACTGGAGAGCCTGAACTCCTTTTTCAACTTAGATGCTATTTTTTCTAATAGTTCTACGTCCATCGCTTTTATCCGTGCCCAGATAAGGAGTCACGTTATTGCTTCCTTCTGCATTTTGGTTAGCTGGCTGTTTCTTGCAGTTTGGCTAGTGGAATTCCTCTGTTTGTTCGTTCTGATTTCCTTGTTTTGGAGTTCAATCCTTGTCGCCAATGGTACATCCTGCAGAAATTCGGGCAGTGTTTCTTTCAAAAAGTTGCGATACATCTCACCAGAAAGTCTTGCTTGTAGAAATACCGGTCCAATTACAGAGTCACCCACAATTCCAACGCAAACATTCAAGTAGAACTGATATAGAAATCGACCTTCACATACGTCATGTGTTTGTAAGGTAGTAATTCCTAATTTTTCGGACCCCCGGGCCGGACCCAACCCGCAACTTGATTTGATCCGGCCAACTTAACAATTTTAAAATTTAATTATACCTGGCTAGAGTGTTGACCCTTAAAATATGCAACGACACTCGCTTTTTGTTGTCTGCACAATAATGAATTATGAAATCATGATAGAGTATTCATCCCCGTTTTCAACACTATCAACTATTTGTTTATTTTTTTTCTAAGCCTATCATTGTCCACTCCTGGCTGTAGGCCTCTTCCCTACTCCTACACTGAGTTTGGTTTTGTGTTGCTTGCAGCCAGTTTTTAACAGCAATCTTCTGCATCTCATCCATCCACCTTAATTGACGCCTTCCCACACCTCGTTTTTAGTAGTTCTGGGCCTCCACTGGATTATCTTCTTGAGCCATGATTTCTTGTCGTCTTGCCTCGCCACACGATGTGCCCATCTCCATTTCTGAGAGTTAATTATCCGCACGATATACGTTACTTAAGTCCGCTTCAAGATGTCCTCATTTCGTATCCATTCTCTCAGACACGTCGTCAAACGGTTAGCGCTGCTCTTTTCTAGCAGCGACGTTCAATAACCGGAAAATTTATAGAAAAATGGCTTGAAATATGTAGATTCGTCCATTCTCCGTGTTTCGGTGACAACTCATTTAACAAATTAATATGAGATAACTGAGATTTCTATTTTAACAATTCTTTCGTTCTTTGTTTTCATATTGATTAAACAGCTACAAGCAGCAGCCGTCATAAGTAGTTCAAAAAATAATAATAATGAAAACAATTCATTTTCAATTTTAGAACGCCACATATTTTTGCAAAGTCGAAACTACTTAATCTAGTATACGGCGCTGTATGCATTACATTTTTGTCAACTCCACCACAGTTAGTAAACTGTTATTAATTTGTTGCAAAATCCTATTTTTGTATAACTGTTGACCTTTAACCTAACCTAACCAATTTTCCTATAACTGTTGACCTCGACGTGATGTTAACAGAGTAAACTCAATATGCAAATCTTCGACAAACCTAACATGATTGATCCAATTGCGCGGATTTTTATTTGTGTCCCATTCAACAACCTGTGCACAATTTTTAACAATTTTTATTCAGTTTACCACTGTTATTACTTTTCAATACGATTATGAAATTCATCAGCGAAAACTTATTTTATTTCCAAACATTATTAGCTTTATTTTAATCGAGTGCACATTGTGAAAGGTTATGTCATTTGTGACATTTTCGTGATTTTCAAAAGGTAGGTAATTTGCATTTAAATATGTTTGTATAATAATTATGTGATAACTGCTTCATTATATGAATTTAAGTTGTTTTTAATTTTAGTGTTATTTAGATTGCCGCCAACAGGCAGATCTAATCTTTCCCTACGAACCCTCAATGCAATTAGACTTCGGAATGTTCGTGCTTCACAAACATAAGAACAAAGAGATCCGAGAAGTCAAACACAAGGTTAGATATGAGTCCACGTGTTTTGCATTTTGCTGTGCATCTGGAAAATTGTCAACGAGTTTATTTCAACGTATCAAATGTTGCTCAACATGCTGCAACACCTCCAGCGACAACATTGACAAGTTTCTCTTTTATTCGCTATTACACAAGGAACGCGTCATCGAAGAAATTTCAACGTCGGACGCAAGGCGATGCGGTTCCTAAACCGGATATGCGTCCCATCGATGCTCTTAGTCGCATTTACACAGTTCATCCGAAGAATGACGAATACTTTTACTTGCAGTTGTTGCTAGTTAATGTTCGTGGAACGACATCCATTGAATCACTTTGAACTGTCAATGGTGCAGTGTGCCCAACATTTCGTGCTGCATATCAACAGCTCAATTAGCTGAAGCAGTTCTTTCTGCATCAAATCAGATACGCACATTATTTGATATCGTTATTTCAAGATGTTTCCCATCGAATCCAATTGAAATGTGGAACAAGTACAAGGATGGCATGTAGGAAGACATTTTACATGAATTCGTGTCACTTCAGGGAATCCCGATCTCGAAGTGAATGAGGAAATACATAACCAGGCCTTGCTTTTGATAGAGGACATGTGTTACCTCAAGTGCGACAGTTTATTAGTAAAGTTAGGAATTTCAACGCCAAATCGTAATATGAGCGACGCTTTCAATGGAGAATTGGAACGTGAACGTGAATACGACCGAGATGCATTGAACGAATCAGTTCAAATGAATGTACCACTGTTGAACTTCATACAGAAGGATGTGTACGATAAGTTAATAAAAGCATAAGTTAATAATATTTATGATAGAAATGCTGGCCTATTTTTTCTCGATCCGTCCGGTGAAACTGGGAAGACCTTCCTCATGTAATTGATTTTAGCCACTGTTCGTGCGAGATCCGAAATTGCCGTAGCAGTTACTTCTTCTGGTATAGCGGCCACGTTGCTAGAAGGATGCAGAACGGCTCATTTACCGTTTAAAATACCGTTAAACCTTCAAACGTCTAAAACACTCATATGCAACATTGCGAAACAATCGGCAATGGCCAAAGTATTAATAAAGTGTTAAAGCAAGCAAAATTATCATGTGGGATGAATGCACAATATCGCACAAACGTTCATTAGAAGCACTAAATCGAACCATGAAAGATCTGCGCAATGATGTTTTGGAGGCGCAATAATTCTACTATCTGGCGATTTCCGGCAAACACTACCAGTAATTCCAAGATCCATCGATGCCGATGAAATGAACGTTTGCCTCAAATCATCTAGTTTTTGGAGCTATATTAAGAAAGTTGAGCTGACGACAAACATGCGAGTTACATTGCTAAATGATCCATATGCCTAAGATTTCTCCAAGTAATTGTTGTCAATCGTTTCGTTTCTGCATATTTTTTGCAATTTTGTTTCAACTGAGGACGAGCTCATCAACCAAGTGTTCCCGAACATCATGGTTAATCAGAAAAATTACTATTGCTTGAGTGAACGACCAATTCTAACATCATAATTCAAAATCAAAAAGTTGGTCTACAGCATTCTTTAAAATCTATCGACACTATTACAAATGGAGACGAGGCAACCAACTATTCAACATAATTTTTTAACTCATTAGATTTGCCAAGCTTGCCACCGCACAATTTACAACTAAAGGTTGGCTCGGTAGTCATCATGCATCGAAATTTGAACCAACCAAAGCAATGTAACGGAACGCGTTTGGTAGTAACAAAACTCATGAGCAATATGATTCATGCGACGATACTTAAAGGTAAATTCAAAGGTGAGGAAGTTCTCATTCCGAGAATTCCTATGATACCAACCGATATGCCATTCGAGTTGAAACGAATTCAATTTACAATTCGTCTTGCATTTGTCATGACGATCAACAAATCACAAGGCCAATCCTTGAGTATTTGTGGCCGAGGCCAATCCTTGAGTATAATCAATGTTTCTCTCACGGTCAATTGTGCTTAGCATGTTGACGTATCGTCAAACCATTCGCGTTGTTCATTCTCGCGCCCGACAACAAAACGAAAAATGTCGTATATCACAAGATGCTTCAATAAAGGTAATCAACTCGATTTTGGACTTCTGGATTTTGGCCGTTTGACATTTGGATTTTTGGCTTGGGGATTTTGAACTTTACTATTTTTTTATTTTGTGCGTTTCTATTTTGAACCTTTGGATTCTGGGCATTTGTAATTATCGATTTTGGATTTTGGGCTTTTATATTTTAAAGTTTTGCACTTTGGACTTTGGCCTTTTTGACTTTTGGATATTAGACTTTTGGTATTTTGTGCTTTCATATTTTGAACTTGAACTTAGAATTTTTGAAAGTTTGGATTTTCGACTTTTGGATTTTGCACATTTGGGCTTTTATATTTTGAACTTTTGTATTTTTGGATATTGGGAAGTTTTGACTTTATTTCAGGCTTTTGGTTTTGGATTTTTTTATACGTTGTACGTTATGCGAGGGAGCAGACCCGACAAGAGGGGGGGGGGGGGTTGACGGGGAAAATACCCGGGGCCCCTGGGTTCTAGGGGCCCCGGAGGCGTTGGGCTACAAAGCATTTCTTTACCGGTTAGCAGTCAATGGGAGACCGCCATCGACTCCGATATTCGCGACGTGGATATTTTGCACAAAATAAACATTCACTCCGTGCAAGTCAACGCGGCGCAGCTGCCCACAAGGGGACCGCCGCGCCGACGACAGCATCGCGCGGCGTGGAATCAAATGCAATGCTCTCCCTTCTAAATAATTCCTAAAACACTTTTTTCCGCGCGATATCTGAGTCGTCGGCGGTACCTTTGTGGGCAGCTGCGCCGCGCCGCGTTGTCTTGCTCGCCGCGAATATCGGAGTCGTTGGCGGTCCCCTAATCGAATCGATAATCAAATTAGACTCCAGCACTCCAGCACCGGTAGAGAAACGCTTGTAGCCCAACGCCAAGGTAAGTGAATTTAAATATTTTTAATATTGTGGGTTTGTTGTGCGCAATTAACAAATCCTGTGATGTTTTAACAGTAATTGGTTTATTCTTAATTCAATCCGTTTTAATCTTTACATCGACAATCTTAAACTCTTAATTCAATCTGTTTCAATCTTTACATAAATCTTAAAATCCTAAATCGTGTGGATCGCATGACTTAAAAAGCGACTTGAAGCGACTGTCGCACGTCGCAGTTGCCAAGGGCATCGTCGCACTTTGGGGGTATATGCCACCTGCATGCCGGTGCATGCGGACGCGAACTTCGGCCAGCTTACGCCGCACAACTGGCCACGCACATACGCGAATTCACACACTCAAACTATTGTTAATGCATTTATATCAGTGGTGTCTTTAACGTCGATCGCGAAGCCTTTAAACTTTAAATGAAGATAAATATGTGGGAAGAAGAATAAGATTTTTTTGTCTTCACATTTAGTCGATCTTGGCAAGACATTTTTATAATCGATCTTCGAAAAGTCGATCGGTCAAAAATTAGTGGACACCACTGATTTATATGATTGAAACGTGAAACGTGTCGACCTTATTAGCAAAGCGATAACTTGCTTATCAACATGCAGCATCATTAAAAAAAATTAATTAAAATTTAAAAGAATTAATAAATGATAGTAATTTATGTGCAGAGCATAATGAGTCAGCGTTATAAATCCGGATGCGAAAAGCGTAAAGAACGACAAAAGAAGCTTGAAGAAAATGCTAGAGGAAGAAGAACATTGGAAAATTTGGGTTTCATAACTTTATTGAAATCCCAACAAGATGAAAAACAAAACCCTTCCGAATCAATAAATGCAAAGGAATCTGATGGAATTCCTACACTTTCCTTGTCTACGGATGTTGCGGATCCTTCAAGTTCAAGAACTGAAGAAACAACATTTCCCTTGTCTGAAGAATCGACCAACTGTGAAATGGAAGAAGCATCCACCAGTGAATCTATGGATGTGAATTTACTACACATCGACATTGGATTGTTGAAATTAAATTTAATGAGAAAGGATGTAGAAGAGGCTATTCAACGAGGTCCAGAATCACATCCAGCAACATTTCCTGTTGATAAACAGGGCAATCAATTTCCAGTAAATTTGTTAAAATTGCGTTTAAAAAATAATAATAATGAAATAGTGAAATTCTTGAAAAATAATGAAAAATGCTCTGTTTTGTTTTCCTTGTCGTTTATTTTATAATTTTGAGAAGATCAAAGATCAGTTTTAGCTACGGAATTGGGTTGGCAGCCTGATAGAGGATATAAAAAACTATATGATAGAATACCTGAGCATGAAAAATCAACCCACCATAAATCTTGTTATATTCAGTGGCGAACTGTAGAAATTAATATTAGTAAAAATAGAACAATTGATTGCCTTTTAGTACAACAAATACGAAATGAGATACAAAAATGGACAGATTTATTAAAACGATTCTTAGATGTAACTTTATTTTTGGCTGAACGAGGTTTGGCTTTCAGGGGCAGTTCACATTTGATTGGAGATTCAAACAATGGAAATTTTCTCGGAATATTAGAACTTGTCAGTCGTTATGATCCACTTTTGGAAGCACATTAAAAAATGGTGAAACAATCACAAATCGAGAAACAGAGATTGCAAGTACATTATTTATCGGCAGACATTCAAAATGAATTCATATCATGCTGTGCCGATTATTTGAGAACTTGCATTTTGAGGGAAAGAGAAACTGTAAAATATTATTCTGTAATTGTAGATGCAACTCCCGATTCCGCCCATATAGAACAAACTACATTTATTTTACGATACGTCTCTGTAAATAATCATTCAGATGAATACGAAATTAAGGAAAGATTTCTTGCATTTGTAAACTGCAATAAGAAGACTGGAGAAGATATTACAAATTTAATTCTCGAAACGCTTGAAAAATATAATATTCCTATAAGCGAATGTCGTGCACAAGAGTACGATAATGGATCCAATATGAGTGGCTCATATTAAGGTGCTCAAGCTCGTATTTTGCAAATCAATCCACTGGCAATATTTTCCCCTTGTGCATGTCATAGTTTAAATTTGTGTGGTGTTCATGCAGCAGAATCTTGTCATGAGGTTGTAACGTTTTTGGGTACGGTACAAAAATTATACAATATTTTTAGCAGTAGCCCTCAAAGATGGGAAATATTAAAAAATAATACTGGACGTTCATTGCACTCTATGTCAAATACACGTTGGTCTGCTAGAATTGAATGTATTAAACCAATTGCTGAAAATATTCCTGCAATTAAAAGTGCCATAGATTCTGTTCTAGAATTAAACTTAACATGGGAAATTCGTTCAGATCTGAACGGAATAAAAAAATATATGGAATCGTTTGAATGTTTAGTAATGGCTAAAATTTGGTACAAAGTCCTTCAAGCTATAAATTATAGAAATATTGTTTTACAAGCTCGTGATGTGACAATTGATGTAGAAGTAGCGAATTTGTCAAGTCTTCTTGATGAATTACAAACAATAAGAGATAGTTGGGAAACTCTCTTCAATGAATGTAAATTGTTTGGTTCATCTTTAGAGATAAATACAGATTTTGAAACAAAACGTTGTAAAAGGAAAAATGAGGGAACGATTTGGAAATGACAGAAAGTGACGAATTCAGAACAAATGTTTTCAATGTTTTCTTAGATTGTATTATTGGAAATATTGCAAGAAGATTTAATGCGGCTAAAGAAATTATGGTCATTTCATAACCTTAATGATGAAGAAATACAAAAGAAGTCCGAAAAATTACAAAAAGTATATGAAAATGATATTGACCATAATCTTGGTGAAGAAATACTCCATTTAAAATCAATTTATGATGCCAATATACAAAACAAATCTCTCTCTCCCATTGAGTTACTAAACATCATTAAAAAAATGAAACTGGATGTATTGTTTCCCAACATAATAATAGCAATAAGATTATTTTGTACGATCCCTGTAACCGTTGCTGAAGCAGAACGATCCTTTAGTGTTTTAAAAAGGATAAAAGATGTTTTGAGGCCCACAACGTCACAACACCGATTGAATGATTTAGGAGTGTTGTCGATTGAATCTGAAATGGCTAAGAAAATTGATTTGCAAGACGTAATTAATTTGTTTGCTAGGCGCAAGGTTCGGAAAGCAACATTCTAAAAAATAATTTGTGTTTTGTACTTTTTTTTGTAATTTTAGTTGTAAACGTTTTCATTTTTGTAAGAGAATTATTGATGAATACATTGTTCCAATAACAATTAGGATATTTTTCCGTTTCCCGCTTCGTTTATAAATAGCCCAAAGTCCGAGGGGAAATTTTTTTTCACGCTCTTGGCAGGGGCCCCCACAGGAAGTATATCCCCGGGCCCCAAAAGTCCTCTCGGCGGCCCTGCGAGGGAGAGGACAGACACGATTATATGCCCATCTATTATCTATATAATCGTGTACGATTATATTACCAGATGTCGATACGCGAAACATTTTCCTGTCTTTAATTCAGCTAATAAGATATTTGTTAATGATTATAGATTCTGAGGCGATGCGAAGTTCGCCGGGTCAGCTAGTTACAATTAAATTCAATTGAATGTTGATCAGATAACTAAAAAATGAATAAACCATCAATTAAACAATTGTATATCCTTATCGGTATTCATTTATGGGCGCTTCCTTTAAATACACGATTGTATTATTTCGGCTCACTTAAATGCCAAGCAGTTTGGCAGAGAAATCAATTACGCTGCACAGTTGGGTTTGAAAGGAACTAGAAAGGAACTCACTGGTGTAAAGTCATAAGGAAAAACATTTATTATGGCGAATTTTACAGTACAGGAAAAAATGGGTAATATTATAATTTTAACGTTTATTCTTCTCAAAATTGAAATTCGTCCTTAAGATCCTAAACAAAATTTAGATTCTTTCTTTAAAATTTTAAATAAAGATTGATTTCGTCCTTTTTCTTTTGGAAAAAAGAATTTAAATGCATGCAAAATGTATTATCTATAAGAAATTGAACTTAATACAGTTGAAACTGTTGTTAAAACTGATAAAACTGAACATGTTTTCAGAGCAGAGATTTAGAAATACATTTATGGAACGACACACCTTCCTAATACCAGCAATAGTTCTAATCTACCTAGTATATGTGAAATATTTAGGCCCTTGGATTATGAAAAACCGTGAACCTTTCAAACTGAAGAAAGTTTTAATTCTTTACAACGCAGTTCAAGTCGTTTGGTGCGGATACGTACTATATGGAGTAAGTGAACTGAATCGTGAAAACAACATAATTTTCGTATTTAAAAAAAAATGCTTTTAGGGGCTCGGTGCAACTGCTAGTATATCATACTCCTGCTCAAAACCAGACCCGGATCAATATCTAGAACCAATAATAACCCATAGTCAACATTACTTTTATATGAAATTATTTGATCTGTTAGACACAGTAGGTATTAATAGATAATTAGTCTAAGTTAGTGCCTTAAGAAACTTTAAAGGAGTCGAGATGAAAATTCTAAAATATATCCGATAACAATCTTTTTTCCAAAGCGTATTTATAGGATTTGTACATTGTTAATAATATAGAAGCGAAAAGATTCAAAAAATGATTGTTCACACTAGTGAGAGCGTTAGTTTTTAAATTGAGACATTGAGAGCAAACGCGGAGTAAGTCACAATTTTTTTCTGAATTTGCGTTAGAAGCATTATTGTACTTTAGTTTGCTGCATGATTCGAGCAAATTAACCCACATTTGACTAATCAAAATTTGATGGTAGTATAAAAGAAGTTGCCGAACTGCAAGTTTTTAAATTGACTGTATGCAATAGTGGATAAACGGGCCGATTCTGTAAAACAGACGTTTCAAGTTAATGCAAAATACGCCGTTAACATTTTTCTATTTCCACGAATCTTCTTCTTCGTGGCGCTACAGTCCCATTTGGACCTGGGCCTCCCGTATTATCTGCCTCCAGTCGTCTCGTCGCATTGGTGTTTTTGGAAATCGCAATTATGAACTTTTTTTTTAATCTATCTCTTTTATCTATCTTCTTATTTTATTTCTATCTATCTCTGTCTTGGTCGTCCTCTTTCCCTTGCACCCTCTATCCGCACATTATAATCTTGCTTTGGTATTCGGTTCTCACCCATTCTCTCCAAGTGTCCCGCCCATTTTAATCTGCAATTTTATAAATTCGACAATATCTGGCTGTTTTTCATTTCTGTTTTAATTCTAAATTATATCGGATTCTGTATTCCTCATTCTCTACTACCGGTCCATAAATTTTCCTTAGGATTCGTCGTTCTTCGAAAATCGTTCTTCGAATCTTGCTAATATTTCCTCCGAGTACTTGGTGATTGTCCATATCTCACTTCCATAATTCACCACTGGCCTTATAATGGCTTTGTAAATTGTGATTTTTGTTTTTCTTGAGACTGATTTGGACTTAAATATATCGTCGGCTTACTGCCAAAATTGACCAAGTCAAAAAATAAGGTTTTCCACAAATTCAGTTTCAACTTTCAAGGTTTCTATAAAATCAGGTTTTTTTTTCTGCAAACACAATCATGGTAACAAATTATATAAGACATAACAATGTTTAACGAACGTATAAACATGTGTGTATTTTTTCTACTTTTTCGAAAAGATGTGAACTGGACACTTTTTGTTGTATATAAAAATCCGAGAATCTGATTTGGTCACAAAATCACCAAAACATAATTATTGAAAATCAAAATTTATTACTTTCAAAACAAATACAATTCGTAAACTAAAACTATATTAAAACTTAATCAGAGTATTCCTCTGTATCACTTACAAAACTTCCTGGTTCTGGTACTCTAGCTTTCTTTACCTTACCAACAGGAAGTGACCTATACCAAGGCTGGTACTCAGGAGGAATAATGTTGCTAGAGCATAACTTCAGGAGGCTATTTTTTTTCTTTTCGGCTATAGGCAAAATACTTTTTGCAGGGGTGGAATATTTTGTGCAACATCAGCTGGTCTGCCTCTACCATAAACTGTAACAACATTGCACTCTGCGTCACTATAATTGTATTTAAAGAAGATATAGCCAGGTTTGTTTTTTTCATAACGCATTACTTTAATTTTGAGCCAAGATACTTTGTTTCCGCTGTTATCTTTACATCTGTTTTTTTAAGAAAACTGATGCTAAATACTTTAAGTCCAGAAAATGATGAAATCGCAGTTCTTCGACATGGTAAGAATTACTCTTCTTGTTGCGTAGTCTTCTGGAACGAGCCACTTTAAAAATATTTAGCAGATCGTTCATACTATAGATGGTAGTATTCTTTTTTGCACTTTCTATGGCACTATGCATAGAATCGACCTCCATATAGGAATGCCCATTTTCTATGAAGTTGTGCTGTAAAACCTCTATGTGAGTATGTTTTACAACGTACATAAATTGATTGGGCGGCGATAAATTGATTACGGTTTTGGCCGCTGCAAGTATCAGAATATAAACTTATTTGCTGGAATATTTTCTGGAATAGACCGAATCCATTTGAACAATGCTGTTCCAACTTCTGAGCTGCCCCTATGACCGTTTATCTCTGTCCATGCATAACAAAATGCGTTGTTTGGAGTTGCCGCTTCATAGTGAAGTTATAGGCAAACAATTTTAACTAATAATACATTTGTGATACATCAGAACAAGGTATTTGAAGTATGCTTTGTAGATCAAACGAAGCACTCGGAAAACCATCGTCTTCAGTTGCTCCCTCTCGTTTTTCTCCTCTCGTTTTTCTCATTTTTCCCTCTCCCTCTTGTTTTTCTCCTTCTTTTGCATTTCATTGATGATGCCGCCCACGTCATTCCACCTGTCCTCGCTTTCCAGCATCAACTCGGTTAGAGCTCGGGGATTCAGTGCCCCGCCAATTAACACTTTAAGCTCCGCCCTCTGTCCTGCCCACTTGTCGCAGGTGAGCAACGTATTCTCGGTCGTCTCCGGTTCCATGTTGCAGTACGGGCAGTTTCCCGCGGACGTCTTGCCTATTCTTTTCCGGTAGCTCTAGAAACAGCAATGACCCGTCAGCACCATTGTTAGGTGGTAGCTCAGCTGCCTGTGATTCCTTTCCAGCCAGGGTTTAACGTCTGGTATCAGCCTGTAGGTCCATTTACTCCTATCCTTTTCCCACGACTCTTGCCACTTTTCTATAGTTATCCCTATGCCTCTGGACCTTGGTGCAGCTGACCCACACCGCAGCCCCATAAAGTACGATGTTATTCACAACGGATGCAAGCACCCTTTTTTTATTTTATGACGCCCCTCCGGTTCTCGGGAGTATCCTCAGGAGGTTGTTCACTCGGCTGTGTGCTTTAGAAATTGCCTCCTCTACGTGCCTCTCGAAGGGGCATTTTAGCTTTTCGTCGAAAACTATTCCCAGGTATTTTACATACTTCTGCGGGCGTATCGTTTTTCCTCCCAGCACGAATTCCACCGTGCCACATTTCTGCCTTCCAATTAACAGCACTGTTTCGGTTTTGTCCGGTGCTATTTGCAGGTGCTTTGCGCTTATCCAGTCTTGGATCGTGTCTAGTGCCGCGTTGGTTTAACCTAACCTATCGTTTTTTTAATGTGGTTTGGGGGAAGCTCTACCAGCCTGTGTGTGAGGCTCGCACTGACTAAACCCCTACTTCCACTTGGCTTTAAGGACGCCACCCCGGTATCGCTTGCGCATTCCTTCAGGGTGAGCAGCCCGAACGGTTGTTTTACCGCCCTAGTTTTTCTGTTTATCTCTTGCTTTCTCTCGTGATTCGCTCTTCAACCGAGACCTTTCTTCTTCTTCATTCCGTGTTATTATTTCACGGATTATTCCCTTTATTTTAACCCAGTTTTGTTCGGACTTCATCATTTTGTTTACCAGATCGCTTTCCTCTTTAATTTCTGGTAGGTCTCTGCGTTCTTTTTACCAGCGCTTGCATTCGAGGATCGTATGTGCGACGTTGTCTTCTGCCCCACAGTACTCACACAGGGTGTCCGTTGCTTTTCCGATTTTGTATAAATAATTTCGAAAGCAGCCTTGGCCGCTGAGTACTTGGGTGACGTGGTAGCCTATCTCCCCGTGAGTCCTTGTGGCCCATTTATGGATGCGTGGTATAATACGTCCTGTTCATGTTCCTGTTTTTGCATTGTCCCATTGATTTTGCCAGGTCTCGTACATCATTTTGACAGATTATCTTGGCGTTTCGTCGAATAGATGTTTTTTCTCTGCGACACTAGCACCTCGATGGGGGGTATTCCAGCAATTACAAGAATGGCTTCCCTGGATACCGTTCTGTACGCACTACTAACTCTAAGTGCCAGTTTACGTTGCACTGTCGCCAGTTTGTTTTTTGTCTTGTGTACCGTCATGGCCCTCTCCCAAATTGGTGCTCCGTACAGCATCACAGATTGTCCTACCGAACATAGTAACTTCCTTTTGCTGGCAGTGGGATCTCCCACGTTTGGCATTAGTCTTTCCAGCGCAGTGGTGGTTCTGTATGCTTTCTCCGCCGCTTTGGAGACATGGTCGCTGAACGAAAGGTTTTTGTCGATAATAACACCTAAATACTTAACTGCACTTTTCGGTGTTATTATGGTACCTTTACTCTTAAAAGTTATCTCATTTAGCTGTCTCTTGTCCGCCAGTTCTACGGCCTCGGTGTTCTCTGGGGCTAGCTTAAGGTCTTCTTTCTCTAGCCACCCGTCCACGAGCCTCATTGCATCGTTTGCCTTGTCCATTACTATGTTTTCGGTTTTTGTCTTGCGTCTGGGTTTTGCGGGGTCACTCTTTGTGCTTTAACCACAACTCCGCTTTAGTCTCTTTGAGAACTCTTGCTGCATATTGCAGCTCCTGTCCTGTGGCCATCCAGCCCATATTCTAGACATTTTTCTCCAGTGACACACTGTCTAACCTTGTGTCCACTTTGTCCAAATTTCAGGCACAGGTTTGACCTGTCTTCTCCTTTGCAGTGTCTCGATTCATGTCTGTGCCCCAGCATCTGAAACTTCTGTTGCTTTTCTATTTCTCTCATATTCTGCACTGGACCAGGCCTATTTTTAAACGATTTATATCCAACAATGTTTTTGCAGTTTTCTGTGAGGTTCGTATTGTGGCTGCTTACCTGCTGCCGGGCCCGGACCATAGGTTTTGCAGCTATAGGGCGGTTTCCTCGTTTGCGTCCAGTAGTGATGTCACAGATGCCTCAACTTCTTCCTTTGTCGTGATATCATCTATGCCTCTAATCACGAGTAGGACAAATTTTTCGACCGGGCTTTTTGTTATCACTTTGGCTTCTTTTAAGCCCATTTGCAACCTTTCTTTCACCTCATTTGTGCATTTTACTTTTCTATCCATTGTCAGCAGCAGATTTCCGTTTAGTGTCTCCCTGAGAGCGCAAATCTGTGATTTGTCGTTGTTTGCTTGGATAGTTTCCTTGACACCTTTGAGAATTTCTGTATAGCTTTTGCCTTCTTGGCTAACGATGATGGCTTCTGTTCTTTTTTTCCTTCTTCTATGCGTTGTGTTTTCCTCCAGTTGTTTTCTTTTGTTTTGTTTTTGCTCTGACGTTTCTCTCGTGAGAGTTTGTTGAGTTGTGTAGATTCGTACTTTTTGTTCCGCTTTGTGGAAAATGTCCTCGACCATTTTCCTTAATCGTTGGGGGCTCATGGCGTTTACGTGGTGCATAGCAATGAATTTATCATTTGCTGTTTCTTCTTTAATTTTTTTATTTTTTTGCCAGAGGCTTTGGACAGGGAGACCATGAGTGACCATATGTACCTCCGATACCAAATTGAGGGGGGCTTAGCCGACAGAACTCCCCAGCCCAGGAACTACATTGACTGGTCGACCAAGCATATGGATCAAGAAAAACTCGCAAGAGCAATCCAAATGGAAGCAACTGACTCCGCAGAGCGATCACCGGAGGAACTTATAGCTGTACTTAAAAGAGCATGCAGAGCCACCCTCAAACCCAAACAAAAATACCGCAAAAGACGTCATGTATACTGGTGGAGCGATGAAATCTCCCAACTTCGAACAAAATGTATTTCAGCCAGGCGGACTTACCAGCGAGCAGCAAAAAGAAATGATATGGACAACACTACACAAAGCAGGGACTCATACATGTTATCAAGAAGAAACCTGAAAGTGGCCATAAACATATCTAAAAGGGAACACTGGCGTAACCTGTGCAATAAAGTAGACGACAACCCATGGGGAGACGCATATGAAATCGCTACACGGGAACTGAAACTATTGAAATTCTTGCCAAAGGCGTCTGTACCGTCGTGAACAACTTTGATTATTTTCCTGTTTCCTCTTTGATCCTCTAGCCCTTTTGATTTAATTCTGGTGGTTTGCTCCAATACTTCGAAGTCCCCTTCGGCTTCTAAGAGTTCCGGGAACCTTTGTAAGAACTGCTTTTTTGATGCTTTTTGCCATATTGCTATCTTCAGGTTCTAAGAACACTACTTTTACAACGCTGTCACTTAATTCCAATGGATTTCCTACATGTAGTTCAGTGTTTACATATGCTTCTTAAGCCCAGTTCTTTTTTTCTACTGCTTTCCACTCATTTAGGGTAGCCATTTGTGGCAAGGAAGACAGGGTATTTCCTTGCTTTTCCGGGTTATCCTTTGCCAGGGCCTCCTCGAGGACACTGATCCGACTCTCAGCCGTTTTGATACGGTCCTCATACTCTGCCCGTAACTCCTTCAGTAGCAATTCGACGTCTGTTCCCTCCGTACTAGTTTGTGTGCTGGTTGTGCTTGCTCCCTTGCATTCTAGGTGTTTTTCTTCTATTTGAATGTCCACGTCGTATGTGGGAATCTCGATTAATTCCCTTCCTTTATTTATTACCTTCCTATAGACCGATATACCTAATAGTTGCATCAGGGAATCTACTAGACCAAATGACCATAAAAAGCATAGAAAGGTAGTTGAAAAATGGCCAAAATCTGTGCGAGCAGCAATTTGGCGTCAGGGAGGAACTCTCGATAATTGACGCCATTGTAAGAGTAATCAAGGTTGCAGAAAAAAGATGTGCGTAACGCTATATATCCAAAACGCCTTCATCCCAGCTGCCTGGGCAAACATTGTAAACAAAGTGATGGCTAGAGCTTTTCCAGCATACCATGTCAAGCTCGTGAGTAGCTATTTCTCAAACCGACAAAGCCTCATGGGAGAAGAAAGCGAATTCGTAGAAAGCGAAATCAATAGTCGTGTTCCCCTGGGCACAGTAATGGGGTCCAGACTTTGGAATATACTATATGACGGTGTGTTTAGGCTGAATTTCTCGTGAGGGTCGAAATCGTTGGCTTATCAGTTGAAATGGGGTAACAAAAAAGTAAATAAAGCCATAAAGCGAGTAGACACCTGGATGGAGGAAAATGGCATTTAAAACTCGCCCCAGACAAATCAGAATCAGTTCCAAGTTCATTTTGAAATAAGAAAAACAAGCGATCATCTCCAAAGATGCTATCAAATACTAAGGCATATCCACAGACTAAAACTTCTCCTTCATCACATCATACTTGCGACTGAGAAGGCATTCAAAACCTTAGCGCCCCTAGTAAGCTTATGCCGAACGCGGGAGGACCAAAAAGGAGACTGTTATGCTCGGTCATTAACTCTGCCATGATATATAGCGCGCCAGCGTGGAAGCGGGCAATGCCAAAAGCAAACCTTCGACTAGCCTCTATTTAAAGAAAAATGGCATTGGGCTTTATAATTGCATATAGGACGGTGTCAGGTGATGTAACTCTTCTGATTGGAGTTATAGCGCCAATGCATCCTAGCATCCTGTATAAGAATAGTCTGATATCTGATATATAAGAATAGTATTTCTCATCGCGACTCTAGTATGTTTAGTTACACCTCTGTAAAATTTATTTCTTTCAGATATTTTTTGTGTTGAGAAAGAAATTCAATCAAATAACACATCTGCACGTGTACCATCATGCCGGTATGGTCTTAGTATCGTATTACGTGTTATATAAGGAACCAGAACCGAAGTTAGCGCTATTGGTAGCCGCCAACTTATTTGTGCACTTTATCATGTACTCTTATTATCTATTAACTGCCTACATTCAGGACCACAAGAACATTATCTGGTGGAAGAAATACATTACTCAATTACAGTTGGTAAGTTAATTGAACATTTATAGAAAAACTACTGTCTAGTTGAGTTTTAGAAGAAGCACAAATTGTTTAGTAATAGTAATTGTATAGAAATATATAGAAATAGATTTTAATACAAATTTCTGAGAAACTATAAAATTAAATAATTATTTGTAAAATTTCACTTTTAATAATGTTTGTTTACAATTTTCAGTTGCAATTTCTCGTAAACTCCTTCGTTTACACCCAGCTGCTGTTGAGGAGGAATTGCGACATTAAAACGCATATCATTATGTTAGCTGTTACCCAAAATATATACATGGCGTACCTCTTCGGTAGATTCTATTACGACGCCTATATCAAGAAGAATATCTAAATCTATGTTACATTCTGTACGTCTTTCAATGTAAAATGTTTACACCATTATTAAGGTTGATTACTACTAGATACTAGAATGTCTAGTGTTGTCTGTCTAATCTTCCTCCGGTTAAGTATTTATTATATATTAAGATGGTGAAAGACATGCAACTTATATGTTTTTCTTAAAAAAAAAAAATATATATTAAGCAATAAAATATTTTCAAAAATAAATCAGTTTGTTTTTATTTAATGTGAAGACAGTGTACAGCGTCGGCGTCGACCAGACTGTAATCCACTTGGGTCCAGTAGTGATCCAGCTTTAATATACTCTGTATACTCTGTTTGTAGACACAGGAAAAAAAACTCAGATTAGAGAGCATTAAATTCCAATTCGGCAGGGCTTAAAAACACGATCGTTTTCAAGTAAACCTTTTCGTCAATATTAAATACTTTTTGAAAAAAGCAAACTTAAAGAACCACTTTAAAACTCTAGAGACAAAATTTGTAAAGTTGACATGCACATGCACAAAACATGCAAAAGTCAAACTGACTTTTGCATGACTCTTGCATCTAGTCTTGCCTGTCATTCATAGGACTTCGACAAAAACGAAGACCTCTTTCGACAAAAACTCTGTCGACTCATTAATAGAATCTCTAGGCATAGCATGTGATACCTCGATGCCAAAACCAATGAAAAGTTTCAGGAGAAAACTTGTACACTGGTGGAACCAGGTCGTTGCAAACTGTAGAACAACATGTATTGCCGCAAGAAGGACGTACTTTCGGCACGCCAAAAGGACTAAAGATTTTACTAAGTTACAATGCTAAAAAACAACTACGAAGGGAAATTAACCTCTCAAAAGAATCCCACTGAGAAAACTTATGTAGAAGTATCACCGACGATACGATACATATACAATAGCCAGTAGGGGCCTACGTATACGGCAACCGATTTTACAACTTCCGATAGATAGAATGCAAGAGGTTACCAAATTAATATATCCACTTCATCCCAAATCAACCTGGGAGCAATCTAAAGTTGGCAAGTAACGCAGTAGAAGCAAGTAAAGTAAAATTATGGCAGTAACCGTCTGGGCAACAATAAAGCTCTAGACCAAATGGTATCCACACGGAGGCTGTTAAAGTAATAGTAAACAACTTTCCTTATGTGAGAAAGTCAAGTAGGCTGCAATGGTCAGTCAGACACGCTTTTAACCATAAATTCGGCGATGGAAGGTAGAATGGGAAATCTTTTAACGTCACACACATATAATGTACCTAAAAGTTCCTTATAAGATCGTATAAAAAAGATTAAAGGTGGAAAATCCAAAGAGGAAGTGTTTCGAAAGTGCCCTGTTACCGCAAAATGCGTCTTCACTGATGAGCTCGAAGGAACGCTAGTCGAGGGTATCAAAACTATGGAATCTAGACTGTTTGGATTGACTAAAACAGATCTGCGACATTTGGCATTCTAATTAGCTGAAAGAAATAATTTGAACCATCCTTTTAATAAAGAAACTGAACTCGCTGGCTTAGATTGGGTTAGTGGATTCTTAAAACGACATTCTGAATTGTCACTAGGATCACCTGAAGCTACTTCAGCTGCAAGAGCAATGGGCTTTAATAGAGCTGTAGAGTTATCATTTTATAATCTTTTAGATAAACTTTACGCTAAGCACGCTTTCAATTCCACCAGAATTTATAACATGGACGAAACTGGATTGACCTAGATTGAAAGGTAAAAAACAAGTTGGTGCCCTAGCTTCGGCTGAAAGAGGACACTTGCTAACGGCAGTGCTTTGCTTTTCTGCAGCTGCACATTATGTTCCACTTCTAATAATTTTTCCTCGAGTACGAATGAAGATTGAGCTTTTGGATGGTGCACCACCAGACACAATAGCTATATGCCATCCAAGTGGTTGGATGCAACAAAATATTTTCACTGAATGGGTGCGTCACTTTATCGGTTATGTAAAACCAAGCAACGGAGATCCTGTGCTTCTCGTCTTAGATGGTCACGCCACTCACACTAAGAACCTAGAAGCTATTGGGTTAGCTCGTGCTCAGGGTGTCATAATGCTCTGCTTGCCACCTTACTGCACGCATCGCTTACAGCCACTAGTTGTTATTTTTATGGGACCTTTGAGCACATTTTAGGTAGGTTAGGTAGGTTTAAGTGGCAGCTAATGCTCACATAGGCCTCAGATGGGCCCGTTGTGTTACCACGGTACTTGGAGTACAACCCTCCTCAGGGGATTTTGTCAAAACATTTCGAGCCGTGGATGAACCTCATGAGAGTCTGCGCATCTAGTGATGCGAGGTCAGAGAGATCATCCAAGAAAGGTCGGCCTAAGAAGAGCAATCGTGTTGCGGCCAGGGAGGGGCATTGGCATAGGTAATTCTGAACACTCTCCTCTTCCTCCTAGTCCAGGCAGCCTCTACAGTAGTCCCGCTTCGCTATGCCCAATCTCTCAGCGTGCTTGGCAATGGAACAGTGTCCCGTGATGACTTCCACTGCCAGTCTGATATCGTTTCTTTTTAGAGAGACGATGTTGGTGCTTCTTTTCCTGTTTCGGTGAGGCCATATTTGCCTGGTTACCTCGCAGGTGTCTTCATCCCTCCACCTTCGCTCCGCTAGGTTCGAGGTTATTTCGGCTATAGTCTCCTTGCACGAGGCAAATGGAATATCAATATCCTGTAATACTTCGGTTGAGTGCAGGCTGGTGCCGTTCTTTGCAAGCTCATCCGATTTTGTGTTACCTGGGATCCCGCTGTGGCTTGGTACCCACATGAGTCTCACGTTTGTGTGTGCTGTGAGCTCATTCAGCTTTCTCCGACAGTCAGAGACCACTGTTGAGTTGGTGCACACGCTAGTAATTGCCCGGAGAGCAGCTTGGCTATCGGTGTAAATGTGGATCTGTTCACCAGGGTCCCCATTTAACATCAGCCACTCTGCTGCCCCTTTTATGGCGGTTACCTCCGCCTGTAGAACGCTGCAGTAGTCTGGCAGGCGTAAGCTAATTCTGAGGTTGAGGTCGTTGGAGAAAACTCTGCTGCCCACTTTGTCCTCCCTCCGTGAGCCGTCTGTAAAGACCTGCGTGTGTCCTGCTGGTACTTTTTTCTTCTCCATTCACTCCTCTTTAGAGGGTATGTGGTGTGAGAAGTTGTTGCCAAAAGCAGGTGTTGCTAGATATCGGTCTATGTTTTTGGGCACCCCTTTAAATTCATTGATTATTCCGGCGTGTCCACGATAGTCCGATGTCAACATTCGCACTGACTTTAGTCTAAGTGCTGTGGTAATGGCAAGTTGCCTGTCCATTAAATCGACCGGGGCTATGTCCAGGATTGTCTCCAAGGCTTTCGTAGGCGTCGTTCTCATGGCTCCCGTTATCATGAGCGCCGCCATTCTCTGCACTTTTGTAAGCGCCATTTGATGGACTCTTTTATTAAGTGCCGGCCACCATATGAAAACGCCGTAGTAGAGTATTGGTGTAACTACGGCTCTGTATAGCCAGGGTAATCTTGGGGTTGAGGCCCCAAGATTTCCCCACCGCTCTCTTGCAAGAGTACAGCGCCACCGTTGCTTTCCGTACTCTTTCGTTTATGTTGAGCTTCCATGATAACTTTCGTTAACTTATCTCCACCTACAATTCGGTCAGCCAGCTATTGAGGTGGAGCAGTTATGGTGGAGTCCACTACACTTATTCCACTGTTTGGAAAATGTGTATCCATGAGTAGCTCCAGCATTTCTGTACATGAGGTTGTCCAGTTTCCATCTTGCTTCTGTATGAAGCTTTGGACTGCCGGATCCTTAGATAAAATTTTTCGCAGTCGGCTGGCTTCTGAGGTTTCCTCTATTTGCTCGCAGAACCGAGAAAAGGATGACCCTTTGGCCTTCCTAACCTCCGTTTTGAAATTCCGTAGGCTGTTTTTATAGGCAGTCCACTCATTGGTGCTTTTTGCCCTGTTGAACAGCCTCCTGCATTCCTTTCTTGGGGAGCTTATTACCGGCGTCCACCACCGTGGTTTGCTCTTACCTATCCTGCTCACGACTTTGCATGATGTGCGCATGGCCTTGTTACAGGCACCTGTGAACTGTTTTACAGTTCTGTCTAGCTCATCCCCTGTTTTTGGTGTTAGGGGCGGCTCTTCCGATAGAAGACCCGATAGGGTAGTTTTGTACTTACCCCAGTCAGTCTTCCGTTTGTCTACAAACTTAGGCTTTGTTTGCATCTGTATGCCTACCTTAAATTCAATATACCTGTGATCAGAAAAGGAGTGTTCTTTTGACACTTTCCAATTGCTTACAAGGTTAGGCGTTTTAGTGGAAACGAGTGTAATATCAAGTACCTCCTCTCTCACGGCTGTGGTGAAGGTGGGAATGTTACCTATATTACATATTTCTAGGTCGGAGGTTAGTATAAATTCTAGTAAGGACTCACCTCTGTTGTTCGTGTCCGAGCTGCCCCATATGGTGTGGTGGGCATTGGCATCGACTCCAATAATCACGTCCGCCCCTACTCGGTTGGCTTCTGTGATTATACTATGGAAACCCTCTAGGGGACTTTCCTTCTCATGGGCGAAGTATCCTGAGATCATCCATAACCTACGGTTAAAAAGTCCCATTGATACAGTGACAGTGTCGCAATCGCTGTGGTTAGGCATCATAAAGGCATTGATGCTTTTATCCGCCAGGACGTACGAGCGTGGCTTACCTGCGTTTTTTACGTACAGTAACCTGTACTTGTCAGAGCCCAGTCCACAGATCTTGGTACCCACGACCCAGGGTTCTTGGATTAGGGCGATGTCGACTCCTCCCTTTGACAGTTGGAGGAGCAGAGCAGCCGAGGCTGCTTTGGAGTGGTGGAGGTTACATTGTATTATCCCCCCCCCATCTCTGAGAGAGTTTTCTGGCACCGCGACCGTTACGTCGTTGTCGTCTTCGGTGTCAGAGATGAGCGCCAGATTCTCCTCTGCTTCGCTAATCTCATCTAGATGGAGAGGTCCGAACATATTAGTGACCCCCATATCTGATATCTCACTGTCTGAGTGTGACCGAGGCTCCCCTTCCATCGAGAGAATTGGGATTCTCTGGTCACTCTTGTAAACATTCAGGGTAGTGGAGCCGAAGCCGTAGCTGATCACTCCCTTACTTTCTGCCAGTGGCGCTAGAGATGCTTCGTTTAAGATGACAATTACTTGCCTTCTCATACCCGCTGCCTCGCTAACTTTGATAACGCTCCAATCCTATGTTGGAAGCGTGGGGTTGCTGGTCTGAATTATCTTCAGAATTGTCCTCGGATCAGAGGGTTCCGTTGGGATCCAGGCTCTCGATCTCGGTCTGCTCGGGATCTTGTCCCTTGAGACAGCCTCGATTCGGGCGCCTGG
Organism: Phosphuga atrata; assembly: GCA_944588485.1. Classification (NCBI taxonomy): domain Eukaryota; kingdom Metazoa; phylum Arthropoda; class Insecta; order Coleoptera; family Silphidae; genus Phosphuga; species Phosphuga atrata. The sequence continues at coordinate 37,185,158 of OX155902.1, read as the reverse complement.
CCTGACTTCCCCCACTTCCCCGATGACTTGCTTGTACAGGTCCGCTGATCGTTGGTCTGCACGAGCCACCAGCTTGATATGTCCTTGATGCCAACCTGCGTCTCTGCAGCAAGGAGCTGGGCCTGGATTCTTCTGGAGAATGTCCAGGTATTTGCCCAAGAGAGCCGCTTCCACCAGTCCCCATTTGGCAGGCGCGATAGTCCCATCCCGGTGACCTCTGTCAATGACCGCCCATACCAGATGATCTTTCATGATCTCACTGTATGAGCGCTTCGGGAGTCCCTTTTTGTTGGACTGTGGCGAAAGACCCAGTCGTGCCCTTTTTTTCCCTATGAGCGGGGATTCATCCATCGATCTGTCCTTTCTTTTGGACGATCCCTGGGTTGCCACCGACTCATGCTCTTTCGTAACTTTAAGGGCCCACTCGAGTTTCGCCTTGTCTTGATCAGACCACTTTACCTCCGGGATGCCCTTAAATTTGTCTAGGAGTTTGTAAGCCGCCCTTCTGTCCCTGTAGGCTCTGACGGACGGTTTCACCTCTTTTTTGCTAGATGCCGCTTTATTCAGCTCTGCATCATTACTAGTGCTAGGCCCGGGTTTCGTTAGCCTGCTGCTTGTGTTATCCTTAGAGGACGGGAGTCTCCCTTTACGGGTGGACTTTCTGGGGAACTCACGTTCCGGGAATGGATTGTTGCCCACACCAGATCCGATTGGGGGGCCTGCTTGCACAGGGTGGGATTCCGAGCTGTTGCCCGTACCCACCTGGTGGTTGTTACCTCGATTTACACTATCCATTGAGGGGGGGGGGGGTGCAATTTATACCTTTTGCCAGGTTTCCTTTCGTTAGTGACCAGACTGACCTCCTTCTGGCCATGCATCCTCTTGGCACGGGTAAGGTCCAACACCGTAGGATTAGGAGTTATGGACTGAAGAAGAAAGAAGTTTAACTCCCTAGCCCTCGATACCTACTAGCATCAGGAGTTGAAAAGGTGGTCAAGAGTAGACCGAAGAGTTGACCAAGGGAGTTGTCCAAGGGAGGTTGAAAGATCAAAGAAGGAAAGATAAGAGGAGACTGGTAATCTCGTGCCGAAGCAAGGTTACCGTGCAATGGTGTTGGTTCGCGTGTGCAATCCCCTATCCGCCACCCGGGGACGCGCCTGGTAGGGGTTACACCTTCCCCGCATGGGCACATTTTACTCGCAGGAAGTCCAATTATGGCTTTGCAATCATCCGGGGCGTGTTGTCACCCAATTGCAAATGGCATCTTTGTTTGGAACTGCTTATAATCGTGCCGCTACTATTCAAAATGCAGTGTCTTTTTACCAACACCGGAATTTGCCCTCTAAATCCCAATATTTTTACAGCTGTAGATTTTGCACCATCGCAGACTACAGAAATATCATTTGAACCAACCACAAATGATTTCTCTCAGGATCCATTGCCTCGAGGAAGAATTCCATCCCCTCAAGCAGGAACATCTAAAGAACGACAAACGTTTTCAAATTCTATAAGTCTTGTATCACCGAAAGGTATCATGCCGATTCCTTATTTTAAAAAGGATATGCGACCATTAGCCCGTCGAGGAAAAACCGCAATTTTGACTGAATCACCATATAGAAATGAACTGGCTAATAAGGCTACGTTATCAGTAACTAAAATAAAAAGAGGTAAAGGTATCGGTAAAAGAATGAATAAAGAAAACTATCAAGAGGATTAGGAGTGTTTGGTTTGTGGCGAAAAATACAGTCAAACTAAGTCCACTTATGAATGGTACCAATGCACTGCTTGTTTAAATAAGCTTACAAAAGTTGCATTAGTTGTTCTGGGCAAGAATTATTATTTTTTGTTTGCAAAAACTGCGATTAATTCGAATATTTAGTTTTATTGTTAGTATCTGTATTCAACTCTTGAATAGAAAATGCCTATCCGGTTTGACCCATAGGTATGGGGTGAATTCGGATTTATAGTTTTTTATTAAAATTGTTCTATTTTGTAGTTATTAAGATTGATCTCAAACATTTACATACCAAATTTATGCCTAAGGTATACCTAAGGTTTACCTCTTTTTATATATTTATTGAACATTTATGATATTGATTATCTCAATAAATAACATAGTGAATTATTTATTGTGTCTCTTTCTTACCTATTCGGTGTCCCCCCACATTCCCCTACCTTCTTTATACCGGCCCCTCTGTATCCTTGATGTCGTTGGCAAAATGCTAGAATAACTGACTTTAGCATGTTTAAAAAAAGGAACTAGAAAGCGGAATGAACCTATCTGAAAGACAATTCGGATTTAGAGAAGGTAGATCTCCAGTAGATGCCGTAAAATACGTCAAAACTATAGCCGGAAAGGCAAAAGAAGGTGCAAAACGGACCAGGATAATATTTGCGCTTATAACGCTAGACATAAAAAATGCCTTTAACTCGGCTGCTTAGCAGCACATCATGATTCAATTAACGGCAAGAAATATACCGCTATATCTACTAAGAATGATAGGTAGCTACCTGAAACGTACTCTACGATGGTGTCCTCGGGCTGAAGCTACCCGAGGGAGTTAACATAATCGGTTTTGCGGACGACCTGGCACTCAATGTAGTGGGAAAGAATGAAAGAGGTACTATGCTCAGAGCTAACTTGACCATAGAACAAATTACTAAGTGGATGTCATCAAAATCCCTCCACCTATCCCGAGAAAAGTCTAAAGCGGTCATTTTAACGGGATAGAGTAACCGAATTAGCTGTATTTCAGAGGAAACTGGCCCTACGAGTGCCTAGCGTACGGTTTCGCTCCATGCAGTTTTGGTTATTGCAGGTATCCCTCCCATCAAACTGCAGGCAAAGCATAGAATTTCTCGATTTGAGCTAGAAAAAAACATCTAGACATGAGGCCGATACTAAACTCACTCAGAAGTGGCAGCAAGAGTGGAAAACTCCACAAAAGCTCTGTGGACGAGGATCCTCATCCCAGCCATTGACACCTGGACTACTCGACGACACGGGGAATTTTCATACTACATTATAATGTACTCACGGACAACGGTTGTTTCCCAGATTACCTCCACAACATCGGGGGAGCATCCGACGAAGATTGCGTATATTGTGGGTTGGCCGCTAGTGTTAACCATACTATATTTGAGTGTCCGAGATAGGACAACTAGAAGGAAATATTCGAAAACGACAAACTTGATTCCCAAAATCTGAGCGCGCGCCTATTAGGATCCCAGGAAGGATGGAAAAATATCCACACAATTGTAACAAAAATAATAACAGAAAAGAAAAATGACGAGATAAAAATAAAACTCAAAAATCAAAAAAGAAGTCGATAGTACACACATAGTATGTGTAGTTTTGTCTGTCTAGTCTTGTCTGTCTAGTCTTGTCTGTCTAGTCTTGTCTGTCTAGTCTTGTCTGTCTAGTCTTGTCTGTCTAGTCTTGTCTGTCTAGTCTTTTCTGTCTAGTCTTGTCTGTCTAGTCTTGTCTGTCTAGTCTTGTCTGTCTAGTCTTGTCTGTCTAGTCTTGTCTGTCTAGTCTTGTCTGTCTAGTCTTGTCTGTCTAGTCTTGTCTGTCTAGTCTTGTCTGTCTAGTCCTGTCTGTCTAGTCTTGTCTGTCTAGTCTTGTCTGTCTAGTCTTGTCTGTCTAGTCTTGTCTGTATAGTCTTGTCTGTCTAGTCTTGTCTGTCTAGTCATGTCTGTCTAGTCTTGTCTGTCTAGTCTTGTCTGTCTAGTCTTGTCTGTCTAGTCTTGTCTGTCTAGTCTTGTCTGTCTAGTCTTGTCTGTCTAGTCTTGTCTGTCTAGTCTTGTCTGTCTAGTCTTGTCTGTCTAGTCTTGTCTGTCTAGTCTTGTCTGTCTAGTCTTGTCTGTCTAGTCTTGTCTGTCTAGTCTTGTCTGTCTAGTCTTGTCTGTCTAGTCTTGTCTGTCTAGTCTTGTCTGTCTAGTCTTGTCTGTCTAGTCTTGTCTGTCTAGTCTTGTCTGTCTAGTCTTGTCTGTCTAGTCTTGTCTGTCTAGTCTTGTCTGTCTAGTCTTGTCCGTCTAGTCTTGTCTGTCTAGTCTTGTCTGTCTAGTCTTGTCTGTCTAGTCTTGTCTGTCTAGTCTTGTCTGTCTAGTCTTGTCTGTCTAGTCTTGTCTGTCTAGTCTTGTCTGTCTAGTCTTGTCTGTCTAGTCTTGTCTGTCTAGTCTTGTCTGTCTAGTCTTGTCTGTCTAGTCTTGTCTGTCTAGTCTTGTCTGTCTAGTCTTGTCTGTCTAGTCTTGTCTGTCTAGTCTTGTCTGTCTAGTCTTGTCTGTCTAGTCTTGTCTGTCTAGTCTTGTCTGTCTAGTCTTGTCTGTCTAGTCTTGTCTGTCTAGTCTTGTCTGTCTAGTCTTGTCTGTCTAGTCTTGTCTGTCTAGTCTTGTCTGTCTAGTCTTGTCTGTCTAGTCTTGTCTGTCTAGTCTTGTCTGTCTAGTCTTGTCTGTCTAGTCTTGTCTGTCTAGTCTTGTCTGTCTAGTCTTGTCTGTCTAGTCTTGTCTGTCTAGTCTTGTCTGTCTAGTCTTGTCTGTCTAGTCTTGTCTGTCTAGTCTTGTCTGTCTAGTCTTGTCTGTCTAGTCTTCTCTGTCTAGTCTTGTCTGTCTAGTCTTGTCTGTCTAGTCTTGTCTGTCTAGTCTTGTCTGTCTAGTCTTGTCTGTCTAGTCTTGTCTGTCTAGTCTTGTCTGTCTAGTCTTGTCTGTCTAGTCTTGTCTGTCTAGTCTTTTCTGTCTAGTCTTGTCTGTCTAGTCTTTTCTGTCTAGTCTTGTCTGTCTAGTCTTGTCTGTCTAGTCTTGTCTGTCTAGTCTTGTCTGTCTAGTCTTGTCTGTCTAGTCTTGTCTGTCTAGTCTTGTCTGTCTAGTCTTGTCTGTCTAGTCTTGTCTGACTCATCATCAATGGCGCTACAGCCCGAGTCGGGCCTTGGCCTCCTGAATGCTCCGTCTCCAGTTTTCTTGGTCCAATGACCGCGTCCTCCACGTTGCAAATTTCAGAAGCGATCTGCTGTCTTCGTCAATGGAGTCCTCCCAGCGTTTTCTTGGTTTTCCGACTGGTCTTTTTCCTTCCGCGTTTCCTTTTTGTACTCGCTTGGGTATTCTTCCGTCTTCCATTCGCTGTACATGACCAGCCCACTGTAGCTTTCGGAGTTTGATGAGAGTGGAGACTTCTGGGTCCTCAAAAATAGCATACAATTCCTTATTGTACCGAATTCGCAATGCGCCTTGTTCTCTCACCGGTCCGAGGATTCGTCGCAATACCTTTCTTTCAAAAGCATTGACCATTTTTTCTGATGCCTGTATAAAGGTCCACGTTTCACTGCCATAGCAGAGTACAGGTCTTATTATTGTTTTGTAGATTCGCAGCTTCGTTTTTCTGTGCACGTCTTTACATTTGATTATAGGAAGTACCGAATAATATGTCTTGTTTGCTATCATTATGCGTCTTTTTATTTCGTTGATTTCATTGCCGTCTTTGGAGAGATTGGCTCCCAGATATATGAAATTGTCCACATTTTCTATGTTATAGTTTGCTATCGTTAGATTTTGTCTGATTGGCGTGTTTCTTCGTGATTGTACCATAACTTTCGTTTTGTTTTCATTCATGCGTAACCCTACTTCTAGTGCTGCCGTGTCAAGATTAACGAATACTTCCTTGGCGTCTAGTTTTGAGCGCGCCATTATGTTTATGTCATCTGCGTAAGCTACTATTTGGGTTGATTTAAATAATAGCGTCCCTCTGGTGTCAACAGGGAGTTTTCGTACGACATATTCCAAAGCCAGATTAAACAGTGTGGGTGCAAGGCCATCTCCTTGCTTCAGCCCTGAGAGCGTTAGGAAGCTTGTTGTCAGATCGTTCTGGATTCTTACTTGGCATGTTGAGTTGGTCATTGTAAGCCTTGTCAGTCGAACGAGTTTCGCTGGTATTCCCAGTTCCAGCATTATCGTGTACAGTACACTTCTGTCGATACTGTCATAAGCTTGTTTAAAATCTACGAATATTTGGTGCACATCGATGTTATATTCCCAGCATTTCTCTAGCACCTGCTTTACTGAGAAAATTTGATCCGTAGTTGATCGTCCGGCTCTGAATCCTCCTTGGTATTCTCCAATTATATTTTTGGCATAGGGTTCTTCTTATCTTCGTCAACATTTTATAGCATGTGCACAGCAATGAAATCCCTCTATAGTTTTCGCAGCACAGTTTGTCACCCTTTTTGTATATCGGACATATAATGCTTTTTCGCCAATCGTCAGGTAGTGTTTCCTGTGTCCATATTTGTAGCAGCAAGGTGTGAATTTTTGTAGCTACGCATTCACCACCGCTCTTCAGGAGTTCGGCTGGAATGTCGTCTATGCCCGGCGCCTTGTTGTTTTTTAATTTGTTGAGGGCATCTTTTACTTCTTCTACTGTAGGGAGGCTCACTATATTTTCGTCAGTAGCTGCCTCGGTCAAGTTGTCAGTTACGGTAGTGGACGGTGGTGAATTCGGGTTAAGCAACTGTTGGAAATATTGCCCCCATCTCGTCTTTATCTCCTCTGTGCTGCTAATAATGCCTCCTGCAGCGTCCTTGCATAGGCTCGTGCTTGGTTGATACCCTCGTTTTTGGTTTTTAACTATTGCATATGCCGCTTTTGTGTTATTTGACTTAAAATGTTCGTCCATTTTGCATAGCTCGTCATTCAGGTACCTTCTTTTCTTCTTTCTACAAATTTTGTTTGCAGATCGTCTGAGTTCGTCAAATATGTCTCTCTTGGCTCTTGTCGGTCGTTCGGTGAATTGTTTGTAAGCTACATTCTTTTTGTCTATTGCATCTCGGCATTCATCATCGAACCAATCGTTTTTCTTTCGCCGGGGCTGGTGGCCTATAACCTCCTCTGCGACAGACTTAATGCCATTTTTGATGGAGAGCCATAACTGCTCTATTGGCAATTCGTGATGGTTGGATATTTGGTCAAAATGTCTGTTTAAAGCTGATGCGTATGCGCCTGCGGTTGACTCGTCTTTCAGCTTCTCGATGTCGAATTTGAGTGTCGGTTGGAATTTTGCAGGTCTTCTGTTTGCGATTCGACACCGGAATAAGGCTTTGACCAAATAGTGGTCAGAGTCGCAGTTAGCCCCTCTGTAGGTTCTTACATCTAAGAGGCTGGAGGCTGCCTTTTTATCAATAAGAACGTGGTCTATCTGGTTATACGTCCTTCCATCAGGTGACGCCCAGGTTCTTTTGTGAATGCTTCGATGCGGGAAGCACGTTGAGCTTACTATTACGTTTCTATTGCAGGCGAAATCAACTAGACGTTGGCCGTTGTCATTGTTAATGTCGTGGAGACTGTGCCCTCCGGTTGTTCCTCTTTGTGTCTCCTCCTTCCCAACCTTCGCGTTGAAGTCACCTAGTATGATCTTGATGTCATTTGAGGGCAGTGAGTCATAAATTGATTCAAGATGACTATAGAACTCGTCCTTAGTGGCCTCGTCCTTATCCTCCGTTGGGGCGTGAACATAAATGAGCCAGATGTTGAAAAATGTTGTCTTTATGCGAAGTGCACACAATCTTTCTTTAATGGGTTTGAAGTTGGTAATATGCTGTTTAAAAGCTTTGCTGACGACAAAAGCTACTCCAAACTCACGGCTTCCCGATAGTTTTCCACTTTTAAATATTGTGTGCGACCTCATGTCGGTTATCTCGCTGCCAAGTCATTTAGTTTCCTGGAGTGCAATAACATCAATGTTAAATTTATCAACTTGTTCTAGGAGTGATTTTAGAGCTCCAGGTTTGAACAAGGATCGTACATTCCAGGTTCCGAAAGAGTGATCAAATTTCCGTTTGCCAGGTCGTTTCCGTTGAATCTGTCCAATCCGAGGCGAAGCGTCAGGTTCCTTAACAAGTTTTTCTTTTTCCGGGAATAGGTTGTTAGCCCATCGCCCAACCCCCAATCTGGGGGCTCAGGTCTGTGTACTCAACCGCACAGACACGGCTTGACAATTTTCAGCTGGATGGGATATGTTGGAGTTCTCACAGCTATGCCGCGAGTCCAACTCTATCCGTCCTTAGCCTACTTCCTGAGACGCACTGGTGTTTCTGGCCATTCAGGGTGTCTACCCTCCTCCTTTCGCAAACCGGGCTTGGGACCGTCTATGGCGGATGTCTTGTCTGACTAGTCTTGTCTATCTAGTCTTGTCTGTCTAGTCTTGTCTGTCTAGTCTTGTCTGTCTAGTCTTGTCTGTCCAGTCTTGTCTGTCTAGTCTTGTATGTCTAGTCTTGTCTGTCTAGTCTTGTTGGAAATGGGGATCTCTCCATGAACCATTCTTTAGTCTTCGGATTTGCGATATTCAATCACATGAATCACCGAATTATTCTTTTGGAATTAGAATAAGTGTAGTTCGTTGAAGTTTTTAAGATGTTCTTGTTAATTACTGTAGTTGATCATCACGACAACTTTGAAGAAAATGTACAGCTGAGCGGAAGAAAGAGCATTCTGAGAGGATGAATATATTTTGGGAAGAGAAGTGGGAAAACGCCAGAAGATGAAATCATAAATAAACATACGTATATATATATATATATATATATATATATATATTTGAGGCTCTCGCGGATAGAAATATGTGTTAGTTTGTTTTCTCGGGGATTCCGCGTTGATATTGACGGTTGGTTCTGAAAAGAACCGGATTCTCGACGTTTCGGCGAACTAACATTCGGCTATTTTCAAGAGATATATGCGTCCGTGCGGGTTAACCGTAAGGCGCATACTGAGAGCTCGTTATATATGGGATCTTTTGTTTATGGCGGTCGTGGGCGTGTGCCCGTTGTTCCGTCGTCTTTTGTTTTGGTTCATTTTTTCTTGTTGTTGTCTGTTGTTGTTTGTCTTTTGTTTTTTGGGTATGTTTTGGCGAAAAACGCAATAAAACGGTTCTTTTCATTCCCTTTTTTTCCCCTTGGTTTCCTCGTTTCTTCTGCTGTGGCCTGTTGTCCTCGGCTGGGTTGGTCCTGCTGTGGTGCTGTGGTCCTTTGGCTTTCTTCTTTGTTTCTTCTGTGTTGTCTTATTTGCTGTGTTGTCGGTGTGGTCCTTTTGATTCGGCGGGGTTGCTCTGGGTACCCTGTAGATAGAAACAGTGTTATTTATTGTCTGAATGTGGTTTGTTATAGTTTTGGGAATTTCCACTTGACGTTTGTTCTGTAGTTTGCGGTTTGTTGTATTGTTATATTGTCATGTTGTCGCATGTTGTCAAATGTTTTGTGTGTAAGTCTTGCTATGTGCTGTGTGATTGTCTCCATTTCGAGGTCTTTATGTATTTGCTCATTGGTTATGTACCATCGCGAGTCAGTGATTTGTCTCAGTATTTGGATTTGTACAATTTGTGGTCGGTATTTTACGTGTTTGTTAGCTTGTATCCAGCACGTCGGCGAGTATGTCTTTATTGGTCGTATTAATGTCTTGTACAGTTTCAGCTTATTTTCCATGTTGAGTTTGCTTTTTCCTGTTGATGAGGGGATAAACATGAGGGGATAAAGCCTTAAATTTGTTTAGTTTTCTTAGCAATATAATCCATATGTCCTGCGAAGGTGAGTCTTTCTAATCCAGTATAATAACTAGATATTTTAGCTGATTTTCCCATTTTATACTTGTATTATTAATCTTGAGGCGTTTTGTTGGGATGTGTTTGAATTTTCTTCTTGTGCACATGATGGATTGCTTTTTCTCAGCGGTTAGTTGTATTTTCCACGTGTTACACCAGCGACTTATCTCATCTAGGTGGTTTTGTAATCTCTCAGTGATGGTGTTCGAAAAGATTCCTCTCGTAAATATAGCACTGTCATCTGCGTATAGTGCAATTTTTGTGTTTTCCATTCTAGGTATGTCAGCGGTGTAAATGTTGTAGAGCAGGGGCCCCAGTATGGATCCCTGGGGGATACCCGCTCCCACTGGGCGAGTCGTCGACATCCTGTCATTAAATTTCACCTGGAACGTTCTGTTTCCGAGGTACGAAGCTAGTAGCTTTATCATCCACATCGGGATTTTGAATTTATTCATTTTATATATTAAGCCTTCGTGACACATCTTGTCGAATGCCTTTGAGACGTCCAGGAGTACCGCTCCCATTGCGTATCCTCTGTTGAAAGCGTCAATTATCGCTTCGGTTATTCTAGTTGTCTGGTACGTTGTCTGAATCCGTACTGTTCGTCCGGGATTATTTGTTTCTCGTCAACTATGTCTGTCAGTCGATTGTGTATTATTTTCTCCGTTATTTTTCCAAGTCCTGTTAGTAGGCTTATTTACCTGTAGCTTAACGTTTTGTTTCTGGGTTTGTTGGGTTAGGAAATCGGTATTGCTGTGGCGTGTTTCCATTGGGTCGAAAACCTTCTGAGTTTGAGCGATGCGTTTACTATTTGATTTGTTCTGTCTGTAGCCGGCGGCGTTAGGTTCTTGATAGTCACATTATTTATATTATCACAATCAGGTGCTTTCCTGTTTTTAAGGTTTTTTATTATCTCGGCTATTTCCTCTGGCGTTGATTCTCTTATTTCGCAGTTTTCTTCGCTGTTTAGAATCCTCCTTACCGTTTCGTAGATTCCTTGAGAGTTGTGGATTGCGCTTGGGATATTTGGCGTGAATTGTTCTTCGAGGGCGTTTGCGAAAGCCTCTGTCTTGTCAATGTCAGAGGTTGCTGTGCTGCCGTCGTTCTTTTTGATAGGTGGTATTGTGTTGCGGTTCGGTTGTTTTAGAGTCTTGGCTAAATACCACGGTTCGTCTCTGGTGTCGTTTATTCGGTCTAGTCTGTTTTCCCGGTCTGCGTTGTGTTGTTCTTGTAGTGCCAGTTTTACTTGTTTTGTCAGTCTGTTCAGGACCGTTTTGTCCGTCGGTGCTAATGTACGTAGGTACGTCTTGTTTGATTTCCGTTTTGCGCGTATTAGGCTCATTATTTCCTGTGGGAATTTAGCTGTTCTGTTGATGGTTAGTTTTCTTGTGGCGGTATGGAGCGGCTCCTTTATATCGTTCTTGAATGTTTGCGGCTCCCGTTCTAGGCTTAGTGAGTCTGTAATATCTGTGCAGGTAATATCTAGGTTCTCTTTAAACTTTTCCCAGTTTATTAATGTTTTCTCGCACGTTCTTGTCGCACTTTTCGTTTGGACGTTCATGTGCACGGGGTTGTGATCGGAATTCAAGTCTTCAATAGAGACTATGTCGATGTTTGCTGTGACGGTTTTCATTACCGCTATATCCAATTTGTCCGGCGGGTATCTGTTATTAGCTGGGAAATGTGTTGGCTCCTTTCGGGCTAGAACCGTTAGTAGGTGGTTTTCTGTGTAATGTTTTAGTTCTCTTCCTTTTTTATTTGTTTTTCGGCAGTTCCACTGTGTGTGTTTTGCGTTAAAGTCTCCTGCAGCTATCGTTGCCGTGTTATTTCTAAATATTTTATCCAAGTCTGGAGTGCTCATTTCTTTCCCTGGTGGCGAGTATAGTGAATACAAGTGGCCCGTCTGCGGTCATTATTTCGATTCCTATCGTTTCTGTGTTATCCGTCGTGTCTACTTCGGGCAATTCGCGGTGTTTCGCAGTCCTCTTGATTATTATGGCAACTCCGCCTCCGGCTTGTTGGCCCCTGTTTTTCATGTAGGTTTGGTATGTTTAGGCGATTGCAGCGTCGCAGGTGCGTTGCGTTGATTAGCGCCACATCTTTGCTGTATTCCGTCATGTGTGCTACCAGTTCAAGTTTCTTACTTTCGACTCCGTTTGCGTTCCAGAAAACAATCTTTAGTTAGTCCACGTTCCGTTTTCTAGTCATTTTTGATGATGTTTGTGATGGTTTTTGCGTAATTTGTCTGTTCGTCCTCGTCTGTTTGTATAGAGGCATAATTCTGTTGCAGTTTCGTTAATTCGTTCGTTACTTTTTCTATTTTTGTCTTTGTCATCGGTGTTTTTCTTTCGGTGTTTTGTCTATTTTCGTTGGCGGTTGCTTGTGCTGTGTCCCGGTATGTCGTGTTTTCCCTAACTGTAGCTTGTCTGTAACTGTTCGGGTTTGTCCTGGGAATTGGTCGTTGTTGTTGTCTTGTCGTCTCTGTTCTATTTGTCGGTTTGGCGGGGCAGTTTCTTCATATTGAGACGTGGTCGCCTCTTGCAGTGTTGGTGGTTTCTCGCATAGGTGCGGGCTGTGTTTCTCTGCACATTTTATGCTCCTATATTCCGCCTTGCAGTTTCTATGTACGTGTCCATAGAGCTGACATTTGTGGCATTGAACTGTGTCTCCTGGTGTCTTCTGGGCTTGAGCGGCTCTATTCTTACGCAGAGGTTGTGTATTCTTTCCATTTGATAGAAGGATTTGTACAGTTTTAGTATTTCCACTAATACCATTTGGATAGGGGTCGCGTTCCTTCTCTTCATTCTTGTCACCTTGATTGCCGGGTAACCTTTTTCGCCTAAGTCATTGAGTATTTCGTCTTCCTCGACTTCGGTGGGGATTCCCTTGATCACCACCAGGTTTTCTTTGGAGGTCAGTTGATGAGTGTGGAACTCGCAGTTTTCCTCTTTCATCAGTCTGTACATTTCACTATAATCCGCTATCGTTTGTGGTTGGATTCTTTTTTCGTCTCTTGTCGACGTGGCCCTTGTAAATTTGATGTGTTTGTTGTCCAGTTTCTTGCTGAGTCTCCATTTTTCTTTGTTCCGTAGAATGATGGGGGCGTTGTTCTTTTCATCGGTGGGGTCTTCGGTTTCAGTTTCTATATCGTCTTTGTCATCACTGTCCTCTGTGTCTAAGCATGCTTACATGTTCATACTTACCTGCGATCGCTCGGACGCGTTCGGTCGCGCTCGGTTTGACGCGCTCGGTCTCTCCAGTCTGACAGTTTTCTTGGGAAACTGGTTGGTTTCCTCGTCCTCCTGTTCGGGTTTGCGCTTGGGGGCGGCTTCGGTGGGGCTGTCCGTGTCCATCGGCGTGGCTCTTCTCGATTCTGTTGTTCTCGTGGGGCCGGCTTCAGTTAGTCTTTTGGGGGCTGCTTCGGTTGTTCTTCTGGGGGCGGCTTCGGTTGTTTTTTTTTTGGGGCGGCTTCGGCTGTCCTCTCGGCGGTGGTCCTTCTGGTCGTGGCTGTTTCCTGGGGTTGATCGTTGTCGGCTTGGGTTTTCTTTCTCCGCCTCATTATGTAGTTCCATATGTAGTACCTGCTACTCAATGACGCTCTAGTCCATGGTGTCCAGGACGGCGGTGTCGACTTGCAGGGCTGCGGCGCCTCCGTTGAAGGTTGTTGCAATGAATGAATTCATTTTTTGGCTTGGGTTGTTTACTTGGTTTTGTCAAGAATGGTATAGTATAACGTTCTTCTTGCGAAGGTCGGTTAGTCTATGAGAGTTCGTTCGAATCGATAATTATGTTTTTTCCCCCCGAAGGGGGATGGCTGTTGTAGGTGATGACCCTTTTCAGCCTGGGTGTGGATGTAGATGACGACAGGACGACTTGAAGATATTGTTGTTGTGGCGTGTTGCTGTTGTGGCGATGTTGATGTGGCGTTGTTGTTGGGCGTTGTTGATGCAGTGTTGCGCGACGTGCAGGTTGGGCTGGGGGGGGGGGTGTATGGGTGGATTGGGTGCGGAGTTCGAGCATGCTGTTTTTTTTTTAATTTTATTTTTATTACCCCCCTAGTTGGTTGGGACCGGTTCTTTTTTTAATTTTTTTTTTGTTGTTTGTTTTATTTATTTATTTTATTATTTTTTTTCCTTATTATTTGCTGTTTATTATTTATTTATTATTTTTTTTTTTTTAAATTTCTTAGGTTTGGATGGTCATTTATTTGAATGCAGCGGGAGCGGAGTTGAGGATGGAAGATAGCTCGGGTGGGAGTTCGGTGGTGCAATGAATCTTGACAGGGGGGTTTTGGAAGATGAAGAGAACTGGGGGTTGATTGGATATAATTTTCTAGGAAAGGCGACCTTGCAGTCGGGAGAGGCGGACGTCGAATGGTACCATGTTGGAGATTTCGGGCAGGAGGGAGGATGGAAAATTGGGGGGCAGGCGGAATATGCGGCGGAGGCAGGATCTTTCGAAAGCCAGAAGTCGGCGAAGGTGGGATTCATGGCTGAGGGAAAGAGCGCAGACTTGATAGTCGAGGATTGGTCTTACGAAGGTTTTGTAGGTGAAGAGGAGGACTTTGTGGGAGCAGCCGCCGAGGCGACTACAAAGGCAGTATAGAAGACGAAAGCGTTTGCGCATTAGGTTGATGCAGCGGGAGGTGTTGGTAGATTGACGGAGAGATTTGTGAAGGATGGTGCCTAGATAGGTGGCGGAGGGTTGAGGTTTGATTATTTCGCCATGGAGTCGGATGTTGGGGAAGGGAAGAGCACCCCTTAGATAGGGGTGGTGGAAGAAGACGAGTTGTGATTTCTTGGGGTTCATCTGGATGCGCCAGAGGCTCATCCAGGCCTCCAGGGTTTATAGGTGGGAGTTTAGGCGGGAAGCAGCGACCTTAGGGAGGCGATTTGAGGCCCAGACCACGGTATCATCAGCGAATTGCTGGAGATGGCAGTCGGGCAAGGTTGGAGTGGGAATGTCGTGGCAGAAGAGGTTGAAAAGGAGGGGAGACAGGACAGAGCCCTGGGGGACACCCGCGGCAGGAGTGAAGGGCAGCGAGAGTGAGTCGCCGTGATTCACCCGGCAGGAACGAAAGTTGAGGAAGTTGTGGACGAGGCGAATTAGAGGCCAGGGGAATTGGAGGAGGATAAGTTTTTTGATCAGGCCGTCGTGCCAGACGGTGTTGAAGGCGCGGTGTATATCGAGGAAGAGGGCGACAGAGACCTGACCAGAGTTGTGAGAGATAGTAGACTGCAGGTGAGGTTGAGGATGGAGTGTTGGGTGGATCTGTTGGGCATTAAGCCGCTTTGGTGGTTGGGGAAGAGGTGGTGGTAGTCGCAGAAGGTGCGGAGCCGTTGGGAGAGGATCCTTTCGAAAGCATTCCCAATTGTAGAGAGGAGGGAAATTGGTCGATAGGAGATTTATAGGACCGGGGATTTGGGGTTTTTGCCTGGTTTGAGGATCATTATGGTGTAAGCACTTTTCCATTGGGCAGGGAAAGTGCCAGAGGGCAATCCAGGGGATGCCGTCGGGGCCGGGGGGCGGAGTTTGTTTTGGCGTTGGCGAGGACGCATCTGACTTTGTCAGTTGTTATGGGGGTGGTACAGGGTTCATCAGCGTCTATCATTGGGATGACTTGGAGAGACCATGGTAGAGGAGAAAGGGGAGAGAGTTTGATGAGGTTGGTCGTCTCGACAAAGAAGGCTTGATTAAAGAGGGGTGAAGAGAGAAGGTGAACCTTCTCGAGGTGGGACGCGAAGGCCTGGGCCTTGTCGGGGGAAGAGGTGAGGATCTTGTTCTCCACGAGGAGATTGTGGTTAGGACGGCGGTTGCGGCCAGTAAGCGTGTTTAGGGCTTTCCAGAATTTGCCGCCGTCCTTGGGGTTGAGGTTTGAGATGGCAGCGATCCAGGAGGATTCGCGGAAGAAACGGAGCTTGAGTTTAATGAGGGCGTTGAGGCGGTTCCAGGAAGCTTTGGTGGTTTGGGGTCGTGAGTGACTTTGTAAGAGCCTTAGAGGATGCGTTTTTGTTTGATAAGGGAGACTATGAAACTAGGAATTGGGGGACGGTCGAGAGGGATGACTTTCGTTGGGACACTTGTATTTATGGCTGAGTGGATTGAGTAGGTGAGGGAGTCTATGGCGGAGGATAGGTCAAGGTCAGAGTTGATGTTTGGAGCGGGAAGGGAGAGAGAGATTGAGGATTGGAAGGAATCCCAGTCGGCGTTCTTCCAAGACCGAATGGTCTTGGAAGATTTGCGCGGGCTGGGCCTGGAGCAGATGAGGGTTTCGGTGATAAGGGGAAGGTGGTCGCTAGTGACGGATGGGCCAGTGAACGCCGAGTCAGAGACAAGGTCGGTCAGGTTGTCTGAAATTAGGATATGGTCAATGATGGAATTGCCCATAGGGGAGAAAAAGGTGTAGTCATGGCAGGGGATGCGAAGAATAGGTAAACTGTCTAGGAATGAGGTGAGAAGGCGATCATTTCCATTGGAAACACGGTCGCCAAAGGACGTGTCTCGGGCGTTAAAGTCGCCTAGGAGGATGAAGTTTGGGAGAGAGATAAGGTAGTTGATTAAGGTTTATTGGTAGTTGCTAGAAGAGTAGGGATTTGTTGTGACGGGGGAATGTAGATGTAAAGGATGTAGATGGGAGTTTGGCCAGAGTGGACTGTGATGCCAACGAGCTCTTCGTTGGCAAGGATGGGAGGCAGGGTTATTGGTAGAGCAGGAACGGAGACGTGGTGCGCGATGGCGACACCACGGCGGCCACTGGAGGAGTCCTTTCTGACAAAATAGAAGTCACGTAGCCTGGGATTGAAAGCAGGGGTGAAAAATGTTTCTTGCAGGGCGAGAATAAGGATATTTTCGAAGGTGCTGGACCAGGGGAGCCTTGTTCCTCCAGCCACGGAGGTTGAGAGAAGCGAGGAAGGCCATTTTTTGTGCGACAGGGGGAGGGGGGAGGAGCTCACGCGGGGATTAGACCTGGGGGTCTGCTGCGGGAGGCTCCGGGACAATGTGATCAGGGGGGATGTCGGAATGAGGGTGAAGTGGACCGTGTTCCTGAACACGGACGACTTCAACCCGAGTCCGAACAGGTTCCTGACCAGGGGTGTTACCGTCTCAATGACCTTGTTACGGTCATTAGGGAACAAGTTGAGGAGGGTGGTGGTAAAAAGCCTGACGATGTTGTCAATACCGTCAGCAGGGGGGTTGGGAATGGGGACAAGGCATTTGAGAGGGGCTGTCATTTCAGATGAAAGGGGAGCAGAGGGGCGGTTGGGGCAAAGGGGGGAGCTTGAGTGGTGGGGTCCGTCGCAATTTGCACAGCGGACTGAGGTTGGGTTGGGGCATTGAGCCGAAGCGTGGGGTCCAGCGCAGAAGGCGCAGGTAAGGGGGGCGGAACAGGGGGAGCGGGAGTCATGGAATTTAAGGCAGCGTCCGCACTGCAAGGGTTGAGGAGGAGAGGGATTGGACAGCTCGACAATGTGCCGGTGTCCGAAGATGACGAGCCCGTTCGCAAGGAGATGGTCAAGGGTGGTGTGGGAATAGGTTACCACCCTGACCAGATTGGTGGGCCTGCTGGTTGCCCTGGCGGTAATCCTCCATGTCCTGACAGCTGGGAGGTGCAGGTCCCGGAGGTGGTCCATGACCTCCTCGGGAGTGGTGTCCAAGGGAACACCACGCACCACGCAGGACATAGAGGGTCCACCAGGTCTTGATCTGGAGGATGGGGGAGAATGGGGTTTGCTCTTGGGGCCAGTGGAGATTGGTAAAGGTTCGCCGACAAGCTCGCGAATTTTCTTGAGCTTGTCAGGAATCTGGGAGTCATAAGACTTGAAGGAAGCGGAGTCACCGTTGAGGGTGACAGTGATGTATTGCAGGGAATGGATCTGGTTGGTTATGCGAAAGAGGGATTTGTAATTATGGTATGCTGCGGGGAGTTTGTGGACGGTGGCGGTGTAGATTTGTTGTTTGCGGGGCGTGGGTGCTGGATTAGTTGGCGGAGGAGGAATGGTGAGAGCCATAAGGGCTGGGGGGGGAGCTGGAGGGGGGCAGTGGGGTACCTGCACGTGTCGGTGTGGTCGCTGAGCGGGTCCTAGATCCGGTGGAGGTCTCCGGTGAGGGGCTGATGATGCGGCTGCAGGTGCAGGATTTGCAAGATGACGGCGGTGAGGAGCAGGCCAGAGGGGAGCTTGGCCGGGAGTCCGTGCGGTCCATCGACGGGGAGGGCGAGTTGTCGGCGGGCCGGTTTTTGTTACGGGTTGATGCCATGTACTTAGGCATCAATATGTGGTGGTATACGGTGGCTATCGGGCAATTGAGTGTGTATCGTAAATTTGTAGAAAACACGCGTCACGACGTGAACGGTACGGTCGGTGGGTCGTGAAAAAATGAGAGTTCGTTCATGGGATGCGACTACTTATAGCTGTCTGGCTTCGGGTCATACGCGTTGTGTGCAGTGCATGGGTCGTACATGAGTCTGGGGTGTCTGGGAATGCATTTTGAGGGTGGATATGATCGGTCGTCATGATGGGGAGAGTCTCAAGGAATCGTCTCTCGTGTTAATGCAGTAGTATCGTTTTTCTATCTCTATGGCTTCTCTGTATACTCGTGACATTTCGTGACTAATCTGTGCAAGAGTCCTTGAATTTCAAAAGTCCATCCAGTGACCGGTGTTTGTGTGTTGGACAAGAGCCGATGAAACTTTGTCTCTGTGTCTAACTGAAACTACATGTTCTTGAATCCTAGCCGATATTTTTCTATTGGTACGTCCAATGTAGGTTCGTTCAGTGTAAGTGTGTGTATAAAACTGTGTTCGGCGTTTTCTGTGCTCGTCCGTTATCGTGCGGATCTTTTGGTAGAGTTCGGTTTGAGGTGTCTTCAACCAAATACCGTTATTAGTAACTGCCCCGTAAATCTTTCTAAGAATTTTTCATTACTGTTTCCCTATATTCTTAATTTTGGAATGGCTGTCGATTACCATTGCTGCGGCTGCGTAAGTTGCTTCCGGAAGAATCACCGTTATATAGTGCTTAATTTTACGTCTAGCGAGATGCACCTTTTGTTGTAGTGAGCCACCGTTAGTTTGTAGGCCTTCTGTAGTTTGGTGATTCTCTGTTCATTGGCGATTCGGTTTAGTCCCGAGGACTATATGATTTCACCAAGGTATTTAAAATGGGGTACTTGTGTTATCTTGCGGTATTGTGTGATAAAAGATGAGTTATTTATAATCATATATAAAGATATAGTTTCTGGTTGTCTTTCACTCTATTGCGTTTTTTCATAAGCAATTTGTAGGTAAGTTCTTTGCGCAATTTCATGTAATTTTTCCACTGCGTGTATGGCTTTATGTCTGGTGTTAGTGATAATGACAATATAGAGCACAAAAGCGAGGCACTTGACTGTAAGACGGTTCTCTTTTTGATACCAACTTGAATGCCTTTCACATGAGGTACCAATTCCGTAATGATCTTTTCTAGAGAAAGATTAAAGAGCATTCGGGATAATCCGTCACCCTGTCGTACTCCAGTTTTGATGACAAATGACAATAATTCCTGTAAGCGTTTGTTCAATGATTTTTCTGTATCTTTCCGTCTATCCAGAATTCTTCCATGATCATAAATAGTGTTTTACGTAAGTCGACGAGACTACGAGACTATATAAATAAACATTGAGAATAAATCAATTTTTACATTCTGAAAAACTCGGTCCACAGTTTATGAAACATATAACCTTACCATATTAACGGGGTCATTAAAATCTGCAATATGTTGCAAGTTATATATATATATATATATATATATATATATATTTGAAGAAACCTAATTCAGGTAAGTTGTTTCTAATAGGGAATATTCTTTTTAATACAATTTATAAATAAATATGAGATTTTAGGCCATTCCACTTGTGTATTATAAGGAGAAATGGACGTGTATGCATTACGAACCTGAATAGGAAATTCATTTAGTATATAGTTATTTTTATTTGAAAGTGTTCGACTTATTGGAAACGGTATTGGTTTAGTTTTCTTATATTATATAATAAAAAAACAACATTTACTAACAGATGGCTGGTCCATCCAGTCTGTTCATCTGGCTAGTCTCCTCTGTCGAATCTTGTCTATCAAATGTTGTGTTGTCAGCCCTGCCTGTCTAGTCTTGTATGTCTATTTTTTTTTTCTAGGTATTTTTTGTTCTCCGTAAGAAGGATCGTCAGATATCATTTCTACATGTTTATCATCATGTTGCCATGGTTTTAGCGATTTGGGCTGGACTGAAAATAGCACCTGGTGGTCACTTCTCACTTATTGGCGTATTGAATGGCATTATCCACTTGTTTATATACATATACTACTATATGTCTGCAGGAGGCAAGAAGAATATTTGGTGGAAAAAATACATAACCCTATTACAGTTGGTAAGAAAGTAGAAGCTAAGAAATTTAGGTATAGAGTTTTAAATGATTGAAAATGAATATTTGTCTCTTCTGTTTTAGACTCAATTTTTCATACTGGTAGTCCACTTTACGATTCCCATATTTACCGATTGCACTATGCCTACTGTTTTATTGGTTTTAGGTAGTTTGCAATCTTTGCATATGGCTTACTTGTTTGGAACATTTTATTATAAAACATATGTTCTAAAATCTAGTAAAAAGGATATGTAATGTACTAGTTGTTCATAGCTGTAGTTATTGTATATTGTTTTCAGAAGGAAATCAAATAATAAATTTCGATGATATCACTATAAATAATTTAACTTTAAATTGCAAACGGTTAACTTGAATTTTGAAATTATGCAACAAAAATCCGCAATAGTGGACTTCAATATGGGAAAAATTAATTTCAATTTGATTATAATCTTCAAGAGTTAATTGTTTTAGCCTTAACTATATGAAACGACATGTTAAATTATTTGAATAAAACTAATTTTGTGATTTGTTTCATGTCATTGTTTATTTATGACTATTGTTTCACCAACGCATTTGCATCTTCGGACTAACTACAATCATTTAATCATTTTTCTATTATCTATCTATATATATATATATATATATATATATATACATATATATATATATATATATATATATATATATATATATATATATATATATATATATATATATATATGTATATATATATATATATATATATATATATATATATATATATATATATATATATATATATATATATATATATATATATATATATATATATATATATATATAGATAACAATATATCAGAGACACCGCAGGTGGATGCTCTGCACACCACAACACAAACTGCAACGGATTGAAACTAGTCGAACTCTGTAGACAATTCAACCTCAAAATTATAACCACCCACTTCAGAGGCAAAACAAACAAGAAAACGACATGGTGATCACCAGTACAATCCTTAGAAGAATACCAAATCGATCACATAGCCATATCAAGAGAACATTACAGGACGATCTCAGATATTAAAGTCAGAAGAGGAGCCAACATTGACTCGGACCATTACCTCACGTGCCAAAATCAAATTCACTCTAAGAAAAAGACCACTACTCAAGCAGACACCACAAAAATTTGACATAGAGAAAATACACACATCCAACTTACAGGAACAATGGGAAAAAATCCCCACAGATAATTGGCCTGACTTCCAGAAGAAAATCACACAAACAGCCAAACAGACAATCCCACTCAAAAGAAAGTCCAAACATCCCTGGTGGAACCAAGAATGCGAAGACGCGACGGAAGAACGCAAACTAGCACTCAAAAGATACGCGACTAAAAAATCAGATGAAACCTTAAAAGAGTTCCTGGAGATCAGAAAACGAGCGGCAAAAACAATCAGACAGATCAAACGCAGATACATCCACGAACTAGACTCGATCGAACAGGATTTCCGGAACTATAACTCACACAACTTCTACAGAACATTTGCCAATAAAATTAAAGGCTATCAACCTCAAAATCTATGTTTCAGAAAACCAGACAAAACACTAGCATTGACCAACACGGAGAACTGGGAACTCCTAGCACGATACTTTGACTCACTACTGAACTGCCCACCCCCACCAGAGAGATTTCAACACGAATACAGAGAATCCACAACACTACCATCACCTCCCCCAACAACAGAAGAAATCAGAAGACACATCCAACGGCTAAAGAACAACAGAACCTCAGGTGAAGATGGCATAGTCGCAGAACTATTGAAAAACCTAGGCAAAAACGCACTCCAGGAACTCACAGAAATTATCCACGAAATCTGGAACACAGAAAAAGTACCCGAAGACTGAGATGCGCTCTCATTCATCCGCTCTTCAAGAAGGGAGACCGGACAGATGTGAACAACTACAGAGGGATCTCCCTTCTTCAAGTAACATACAAAATTTTCTCAGCATGCTTACAAGAACGAGTTCAGACACAACTTGAAGGCAAAATAGGCGAGTACCAAGCGGACTTTAGGCCTCACAGATCTTGGGTAGAACAAATATTCAATCTCAAAAGCTGTCTAAGAATTAGAACACTCAGCAACAAACCCACGGTCTGCACATTTGTTGACTTCAAAAAGGCGTACGACTCAGTAGACCGGACATCACTCTTCAACACGCTAAACGAACCCGGACTGGACACAAAAACACTGAACCTAGTAAAGGCAACACTCACAGATACATACTCCAAAGTGAAATTCATGGGAGAAATTTCAAGACCTTTCAAAATTGAAACAGGAGTCAGACAAGGTGACGGCATCTCCCCACTCCTGTTCAACCTCATTTTGGACAAAGTAATTAGAGAATGGAACACAACACCCACCACTCTAGGCAGAAGCTGTATCACCTTTAAATGCCTAGCATTCGCAGATGACCTTGCAGTTCAAGCAGACACTGAGGAACAAGCGATCCAACAGGTAGAAGCCCTCAAAAAGTGCGCTGAAAAAGTTGGACTAGAAATATCGTTCGAGAAAACTGAGTACATGTCAACAAACAAAAAAGACACACAACAATTACAGACGAAATACGGAACAATAAACAGAGTTACAAAATTCAAATACCTAGGAGAAATCATACAACATACAGGAATTGAGAAAGAAACTCAAAAGACAAGGATAGAGAAAGTAAGAAAAGGTTACGGCATGACTGCAAACATCTACAACAAGAAGAACTTTGGCATCCAAACAAAAATCAGACATTACAATACAGTCATCAAACCGGCCATACTATACGCATCAGAAACTATAGCCTCGAATAAAGGTGACATGGAAGCCCTGAAGAAAGAAGAAAGGCGAATAATCAGAAAAATTATTGGACCAAAACTCACAGATGCAGGATATAGACTACAATCAATAGAAACCACGAAAAAACTGTCTAACATAGAGAACGACATCAGAAAACGCAGACTTAGATTCTACGGACACATCTCAAGACTCCCGGAGACCAGACTAACTAAACAGATGCTTAACTTCCTACAGAAACGTGAAGTCAGTACCAAGTGTATGAAACAAGTAACACAAGATCTAGAAGCAGCAAACATCACAGATACTCAGGACAGAACGACTCTCAGACATCAAATACACCAGTGGGAAGTGAAGAAGGGGACCAAGAAAAAGACTGGAACCTCCTGGACCGAAAAAAGAAAACAGGTACAGTCACAGAAAATGCGGGAAATCTGGGCCAAGAAGAAGAAAAAGATTTGAAAACCATGAAAACTTAGCGCCATCCACTTTGGGTGCAATCCGAGTATATATATATATATATATATATATATATATATATATATATATATACGAGCTGGTTTTTTTGAAAGTGGTATAAGTCCACTTTAAAAAAAAACTAAGTTAACGGTAGTTTTAATGAGCTAAGACACCTTCTCTCCATAGTTAGAATCACAATTGCAATAGGGTTCTATCTTGACATAAAATAAACAAAAACAGTTTTGCTGTACAATTCTATCTCACAAATATTTCTTTTGAAAGTGGAATAAGTCTATTCCTAATAATTAGAATTAGAACAACTTTCTTATTACAATTATTTTAGGTTTTGGGACTTGTTTAGTTCTCCTTCGCAAGTCCTACTGTTTGGTGCTTATACTAATAGATTGAAGTGGAAGTATTATTTAAATATAACTTCTTTTAAAGCAGAAAATTAAAGGTTTAAATAAATAATATTATTGTTTATAATAATTTATAGATTCAATAATTTATATATTTCAAAATTAATTTAATAATTTATATATTTAATAATAGGATGGTTCAATCAGACGATAATAACATAAATGTTATTGACCACAAATTTTTATTGTCGGAGTCATTCATTTCTGCAAAATGACTGAGATTTTGCAGTTACATTAAAGAAAAAGGACCAATTATACATTGCCCAAAACTATTATAACGCAATAAAGGCTTGCCTAAAAAAAACAGCTTTATTTTGTATGAAATGAAAAGAGAAGACTTGGTCTCAACCAAATCTCTAGAAGAGGCAATATCAAACAGAAAAAAAAACGGACGGAGAAATTGTAAACTGGTTTAAAATATGTTGGATGAGGTTCAAAGGAAATGAACCTCAAATTTTTTTTTATAAAATTAGTATGGAAGAATTTTTTTATTTGGAAAAAAAAAGGAAGAAAAAAAACCTCAGCAAAATTAATATGTTACCACTTTATACAACTTCAAGGAGCATAACAAGAGAGAAATATAACGATATCATAAGTTTATTACCTTATATACCGCCCATTCACCATAAATACTTCAATATGCTAACTGTAAAAGAAAACTAAGTATAAAATATCTTTTTCTTATTTAAAGATCAACCAAGTAGTTTTCATTTTTATATTTTTAATATAACTGAAATAAACTCTTAATAAATTTGGTTATTCGTGTATTTAAATGTCTTCATTTTAACTATTACTTTTTACATAAAAATTCATTTGAGTAAAGCTTTTATGTCTATAAAAATATGCACTTAATATGCTCCTGTTTTTATTTCTTTTAATATGTTGTTTTTGAAAGTGGTATAAGTCCATGTGGAGCTAAAAAAATCGTTTATTTTTTTAAATAATTTTAGTAATTACTAATTCATAATAAAATTTAAAAGGTGTATTGTGTAAAAAACATCACTCGAATTTATTAAAGTTGCCCAATATTTTTAAATTGATTCAGACGCAAACCCTTAAATATCTCAATATATGAAAAAATGGACTTATACCACTTTCAAAAAAACCAGCTCAAAAAGGATTAAAATTGGAACTTTTTAA
Organism: Phosphuga atrata; assembly: GCA_944588485.1. Taxonomy (NCBI): domain Eukaryota; kingdom Metazoa; phylum Arthropoda; class Insecta; order Coleoptera; family Silphidae; genus Phosphuga; species Phosphuga atrata. The sequence continues at coordinate 37,160,352 of OX155902.1, read as the reverse complement.
ATCCTTAGAAATCGGAAAAAGCATGAATATTAGCATGAATTTATATATATATATATATATATATATATATATATATATATATATATCAATAACCTGCTAAGTTCATGTCTTTCTCACAAAATGTGTGGTTTACAAATTGTTATTACATGAAAGCAGAGCTGAGGTTTTTGTTGAGTGCAACGAAGGTGGACTGAAAGCTATAGAATAACTGACAAATTTTACACGGGATTTGTTTGTTGTAGTCCTAAAAAGACTCATTAGTATTATATAGCTCCGGAAAGGTAAAGTATATTTATATATTCAAGCTTTGTTCCGTCTTTATTAAGTAGATTGATTACTTTCAGGTGTAGCGATCTTTTATGTTCTTTAAACCGGGTTTCAAAATTTCTTCGAGTTTATGCAGATTATGTATGTTACTTATTTTTTCAGAAATCCTTCCTAGATATGAGATACATTTGTGTTTTTTCCTATTCTTTTTCGCAATTACTAGTGCTAGTTTTAGTGATCGGTGTCTTGATTTTTTCCTTAATATTTGTGTGATGATGTCTTGGTTATAGTTGTTGTTATTGGCTATTTGTTTTATTGCATTTAATTCTGTGTGGAAGTTCGAATGATTAAGGGGGATAGTTAGTAGTCCATGTATCATAGTATGGAATGCTGCTAATTTATGTTGTATAGGATGTAAGGAGGTGCTGTGTATTATTGTGTCTCTATAGGTGGGTTTTCTGCATATTTTGAATATGTGTTTTTTATTGTGACGGCTGATATTCAAGTATAAGAAATGTATAGAACCGTTTTCCTGTAATTCGATGGTGAATTTTATTGAATTATGTAGTGTATTCATTAAATTTAAAAGTTGGTTTAGCTGACTGTTGGTTCCCGACCAACAGACTAAGATGTCGTCTACATATATGTACATATATGTACGGCATCTATCGAAGAAACACAAACGTATTCAGGACCTTCTTCCTTCTCCTGTGGATGGTGGTATTGCTATTGCTCCAGCAAAGATAAATGACGTTAACAGTTTGCTCAGTAAGCATTATAGGTATCAGTGGATGGAAATCGAATCTTCTTCTTTAAGTGCCCTGTCCTCTTTGAACGTTGGCAATCATTAGCGCTATCTGCGTTTTGTCGATCGCTTTTCTAAAGACACTTGGCGTAGTCTCACCATACCAATGTCGCAAATTCTTTAACCACGACATTCTTCTACTCCCGGGTCTTCTTCTGCCTTCGATCCTTCCTTCTATTATTAATTTGAGAAATCTGTATTTATCGTTTCTGAGAATGTGTCCAAAGTATTCCAGCTTTCGACTTTTAAGTGTACGCATGACATCGAGATCTTTTGACATTCTTGTAAGCACATCCACATTGTTCACTCTGTCCACCCACGATATTTTCAAAATCCGTCGATATGTCCACATTTCGAAATGTAAGCTACAAGCTTTTGACACATAGCGCCTGTTAGAGTTCACAACCACAATTCCATAAAAGAGAATACTGAAGACGTAACAACGTAGTACTCGAGCGAGAACGGAGAGTGACAGACTTCGGCAACACAACAGGGACTTCAATTTAACAAATGGTGCTCTGGCTTGCTGAATTCGGGCACGAACCTCCTACATGTTATTCCAGTTTTCGTTGACCTGGCATACGAGGTATTTGTATGACTGAACGCGTTCGATTTGTTCTGTAATTGTAGAATACCTCCTCAAACCTGAATTTTATAAATAACTATCCATTTGTCTTTTTTCTGTGTTTAAATTTAATTCAAATTCTGCACTATTGGTTGCCACCTGGTAAAATCTGAAGACACTCCAACGAGTCCGTGATTATAACGGTGTCGTCAGCGTACCTAAGGTTATTAAGGTTTACCTAAGTATCTAAGGTCATTTATGCCATTAATGGAAATTCATTCAGGGCAAGTTTACCAGGGCATCTTTTGAGTAAATGTTAAAAAGTAATGGTGAAAGGATGCAACCCTGTCGGTCAACTCTTATAATTCGAACTTCGCCCGACATCTGTTGAATTACCTTAATTTGTATAGTTTGGTTCCAGTAAAGTTTTGCAATTATCTTGAGGTCTCTATCGTCCAGGCCTACGCCTTTAAGGAATTTAAACGGTATTAAGCTTGATGTCTGACGCGTATTAATTCTACATCGCTTGGTGCAATACTTTTGGTGAACCTTGTATATAGGAATATAGAACTATATATATATATATATATATATATATATATATATATATATATATATATATATATATATATATATATATATATATATATATATATATATATATATATATATATATATAAATCGAGCTTTCGGGAATGTTTATTCCCTTTATCAAGATAACTACAAAAATTTTATTTATTAGTTAACTTGCATGGTCTAAAAACTTACTTAACCTGTCTAAGTTTTATATAAATACTAACTAACGTGAGGTTAACCTTAAAAAGCAGCTTCATGAACAATACTGGACAAATATTTATAGAATGACAGGGTTAATCCCTCATGTATAAATAGATTAACAGATTAAAAAATATTAAAAATTTATTATATATATAGTTGATGCTATAAAGTTGCTATAAATAGTTGTTGTTATTAGCTATTTGTTTTATTGTTTTTAATTATGTGTGGAAGTTTGAATGAATAAGAGGGATAGTTAGTAGTAGCGTTTCTAAATATCCGCAATTTTTCATAACCGCGGTTTTCGGGTTTTGAAAATTAAAAGCCGCGGTTTCGGTTTCGGATTCGGTTTTTAAGAACTTTTGGTGGTAGTGCCTGATATTTAAACGAGATCTTAGTTTTGTACAAAAGTTGTCGCTAAGGAAAAATGATCTTTCGGAGTAGGTGGATGTAGCTTAAATTGTAGACAGTGCTTGAAACAAAATATTTAATCTTTTTGTTTTCTCAGTTCTTTTATAGGTAGCAAACTGCTTTTTCATGAAATTAGGATAGCGATTTGTTTGCATATAAGTATTTTTATTTAATTTTTCTTGGATAGCTTTTTGTAGTTCGTCTTGCAAGGAATAGTTTGGATTGCTCACTTCTTCTAATTCTTCCGAATTTGCCGAACATTCATTGTCGACTTCAACCTTATTGTTGTCTGGATAAAGTCGTTATTAAAAAAGGCTTAGTAGGACCTTTCGAAGGATTTAGTAAGCATCTAGCCAATTCTGATAATTCCAGATTTTCACGGGTCTTCAAACGTTCCATAATATTTTCAATTGAAACCAATTAATTTCTCGTCCAAGAATCCTATTACATCTTATGCCGTAAATATGTTCATCGAAGAATCATCGCTGCTTAATGTTGTTACTGCTACGCTTATTGGAGATAAAGTTTCATAACAATTGAAAATTAACATTTTCAATTAAATGCACTGAATTTAAATTTTCTAGAATCTGTAATATTACGACTTTTAAAAGAATAAAATTTTCTTATATTGGTTCATTAGAAGACCACCTTGATGTCCATTGCTAATTCAATTTCCTTTTAAAAAAGAGCTTTTACGTTTCGTTGTAGGAAACTGATTTAATCCGAGATAAACGAAAATAATTTTATCCATTTTTAATTTCAGCATCTTCGTCGACGTATTCTTCTTCTTGCGATTTTTCAGGAAATAAATCTTCATCTTCACTGCTGCAGCTGTTTTCTACTTGAGATAATTTCTTGTAAAAAGTGTCGCATACAGCGCGATGAATTGTATGGTTAATGCAAATTTTTAGTTCAGCAGGATAATCTGTACCATTTTTTAAATTGCCCGGGCATCGTCATGTGTAGTATCTTACATAATAATCCCACGGCAATAAATCCCAGACTCAATCAAACTTTGAGGTTTTTGCGACCAGAAAGTGAAAACCGCGTTGAAATCGCTCGATAATTAACGCCGCGCCGGCCCGTTTCGAAAGTTCGCAGTTGCCGCAACAAATTCAATGTTTTGTTAGAGCAAAACGGGGTCGGAAAGCGAGACTAAAACCCGCGTTGCGAAATATTTGACAGCAGCGTCGCGACGCCACCGCAAAGTTCAATTTCCTAATGCGGCTGCTGGTTTTTCCGCCGTAGTTTTCGTAATTTTCAAGTTAGAGAAACATTTGACCAATCGGGAGTAAAGCTGAATCGATAATAACGTGCCCGTTAACGTGCCAGCTTTACAAAAAGTCGAGCCGAATGTAAGGCAAACTTCTTAAATTCCTCTATATATGCTTAAAAACCGCAAGAAATTGCTTATAAAATTATATGAAATTTTTTTAGCAAAACTTTGTCAACTCCCATTATACCGGAAGAAGTAATGGAATTTCCAAAAAACGTCTTGCCGTATTCCCGTCATTCGTGCTTCCATACCCTTGCTTTGGTTGGTCGGCGATCAATCCCAATTGTTCACAAAAACCTTTCTCGATAAGTCTTTTTCGATTTTCGACGATCTCCTTGTGATGTGCCCCACGAGGTTGCCATTTCTTAGTTTCAAGTCGGTAAGATAAATGCAGGCAAACCTCAAAGAATCTTATCCAGGCATGGAGCGATGAAATCCCGAATTGCAAATTGTCTACAGATATTTGCCTTTCCTTGCCGTTGTCTCTTTTTTTAAATTCTTTAGAAGTTGGCAAAGATAACAGCGATGGAACAAAGATACATTCGTAACTGCATTACAAACTTCACCATCTTCCATTATCAACGACAACTTAAAATTTACAGTGACTTCTTTACCATTGATTATAGAATGAAATGGAGAAAGATTTTTAGATTGTTGTTCAATATCTTTGACTTCTTTTCGAGTTACTTCCTCAGTTTCATTCAAAAACTGGAGTCTAATTGGGCGGCAAAATCTTGTTGACGATTGTCGTGGGTTCTTCCAAACAATAATTTTAGAATCCGCTTCTCCGGTAGCAGACGATATTTCCAATGGAACAAGCGACATAAAAAAATGATGTAATCAGTATCACAATCTCCGTCATTTAATTATTGTTTATATCTACTTTGTCCCGATTTTCCGTCACATCCCCATTTACAAATCAAAATCAAATCGCCAATTTGTTCATGTGGAAAACTGATAACTTCGGATTGAGTCAACAATATACGATAGTATGGTCTAACAATCCTTGCAGAGAGGTGGAGGCTTTGGTTTCGCTAATTGTTAATTCTGAATCGTCGGGGAAACATTTTTTTTGCTTTCAATACGTTTCCGTAACAAGGATATAGTTTGCAATTTCTTGTACGACATGTTTGACAAAGTATCTCATACTAATTTTTTGAAAGCACACATTCAATAATTAACGATTATGCCTCTTTATCAGAAAGTTGTTGTTCTTAGGCAAATTTCAGAGATTTTCTATATTTGAAAGCTTTTGTTGACCTGCAAGACGTGATGTTATGTAATACATGTGCCGTATCCGATTGTCCCTCTGCTGTCAAGCTCATTCGCTTTGCATATGCCAGTTCGGCGCTGCTCCTAACCTTTCGAATGTCCTCTGTCCTTCTGCGTTTTGTTTTCTCACTAGCTTTGGAGAAGGCAATTGAAGGGTGCCACATGTATAGGTTATTTAGTCGGTGCATTTTAAAATATAAATGCAAGAATTTCTCAATTTCTTAAAAGATTTAATAAAAAATTATACTGAAGACAAAGTAGCAGCTAGTAGCAGACAATTCTTGATTTTCTCAAACAATAAATGTCTAATAAAGCAAGTCTCATCAAGATTATTGCACTCATCATCCCTCATTTGTTTGTATCTTTAATTAAACATGAATCTTCGGGTTCAAAATGTTTTAGTTTTTGTTGTGATTTATTCTTAAATACTTGCTACACAATAACAATCTATTTGCAGCGAATGATGTATTTAAATTCTATATACCTCTCGGTGTCTCGGCCATGTCGCAGAATTAAAATCGAATAATTTTTCACCCTTTAGTACACAATCAAAGTTTAACGTATTTTCACTGGTTGTTGCGCGCACGATTCTAGGCACTGGACTGCATTGTTTGAAATGAAAGTTTGGATTGGATTTCGATACCTGCATTGTTTAGTACCCGGAATCAGATAACTCTTGGGTTCTCTAATGAGATGCATTCTCAGAATCGCATCATTATCGCATTTGAGATATTGGCCTGTTTCCTAGGTTTTTATCCCACTGTGCCACATTTCAATGTCTTGTCATAATTAGGCATTTCAGGATAAAAAGCGTATTAATGAAAATAATTTGTATACTTATATAACAATTACGTGTTGCAAAAATACGGATTTAGATTAAGGATGGGACGAGCCCTTTCCACAGTTTGATTATACCTATGTGGATCAACGACGGCCGAATGTTCTAATTGCGTTGTACTAAATGAGTAGCGAGCCGTCACTGAATAAAAAAGCGGTCCAAAAACGACGTTTTTTTTTTAAATTACGAACATTTTTGCAAAAATACGGTGTACGTCTTGATGTTTTTTGTTTTGAAGGACTGAGCAAAAAGTGTTTACAAAGGTCCACTTTTCATTTTTTGCATACTTATGCCAGTTCTGTGCTGCTCCTAACCTTTCGAATGTCTCCGTTCCTCCTGCGCGTCTATACAGGAAATTGTCATTTTCTTTTGAACTGCACGGGCCTTCGACCTGTATCGGTCTGCCGTTTTAAACACAATTTTAATTTGTACTCGTTTTACTAAACCAATTATGAACAAGACAAATCCTTCGGCAACAATAGATGATAGGATCATATATTCATATCGAAACAATTTTTGGATCAATTATAGGCTTTGACATGTTTCCTTGTAAGGAAATATAAATTCTGCCGGATCCCACTTCTGACATCAACAACATGAAAGTGTTACAATCCAACAGACCGCAAATTACCGAACCGACATCAAGTGGTAATACCCAAAACTACAACAAGCCCCATCCTGAAAATAAACAAATATAAATATATTGAACTAATCCTGTTTTCTCCTTTGCAGACGACCGCTGAGCAACCTACGCCCCGCCGAAACGAAGCGAAAACACCAAAGAAACGAGACAACACAAGAAACAATAAAAGAACCCAAAAACCGCAAAGGACCAAACTGGGACAGCAGGATTAAAAACAGAACACACAGAAGAAACCACTACAAAACGAGGACTGTGGAAAAATGAGGCATCTAAACAAAGCGCACGGAAACGAAGGACACCATACTTCAGATATCAGTTAAAAAAGAGTTCAAGAAAAACGAACATAGAACATAGCACAACGAACATAGTGGTAATCAGTGGTAGTGAAACGACCAACCAGAATACAGGTCGAGTTACATTTACAAGCTCGAGATTCGACACCTCCAGATCAGATCAGATCAGCAGAACCAGCGAGATAAGCGTGATTACGAGAAAGAACAGGCGGGATTACAGAAGTGTATATTGTATTGGCACCACTGTTTTGTATGTAGTGGCAACACTTTATTCCTAAAGACGGCAGTGCGCAAGGTAGCCTGAAAGTAGCAAGACGTAGTTTGTATAATCAAATAAATAAAGGTTATTTTGAACACTCAAGAAAGTTTAATTCCTTAACATGGTCCTACGAACCACATAATTGAAGCAAATAGTGAAAATAAGTGCAAAAACAATTAATAATCCAAATAACATTCAACTCAGGAACGCACCATTTCTGCATCAGTCAACCATTCCAGTCGAAGCCGACAAAGGGAAAAAGGCGGGAAATCGCACAAACAGTTAGTGATCGGTTAGTGATTTCATTGTCTCCTATTTTTTCTACATACAAATAATATTTCCTTCGTTCCTTTAAAATAAATTTAATTGCAATGGAAGTTAAACAATTAATGACAAAAAAAACTTTCTTATAAATCTCAATTAACGATGTTTGATACATATTTATCGACTCTAATTATTGAAAATGAATCAAAGCAGCAGCAGATTGAATGTCTCAAAAAACGCTTGTCAAAAGTCGAGTCATTGTTAGATTTGTTTATTGAAGTCAGCAATGAACTAAGTTGTTTACAAGACATAGAATTAGATATCAACGAATTAGCCACATTTCAAGATAAGTATTTTCCTCTACATTCAAAGGCATCAATAATAATTGAGACAAATTCTGAGACTCAAGCCCAGAGTTCATCTAGTAGTGCAAATTCAGTTCTTCCAAATACACAGAGAGCTACTAAAGTAGTTTTGCCCACAATAAATTTACCAAAATTTGATGGAACTTTTACACAATGGCGAGAATTCAAAGATAAATTTAATGCATTAATCGACTGATACAGAATTAACAAATACGCAAAGATTAACTTACTTAAAGTTCTCATTAAAAGGGGAGCCTGCTGACTTGTTATGCTCCTTGGAAACAATAGATAGGAATTATTCAATTGCATGGAGTAGGTTAGATAAAAGATACAATAATAAGCGACGAATTATTAACAATCAATTTCAAGCAATATTAAATATATAACCCATTTCAATTGAATCATATCAAGCAATAAGATCACTTACTAATCTAGCTCCAAATCATATAGACTGTCTCAGAGCATTTGATGTAGTAATCGAACATTGTGATGTAATATTGGTCCCTATTCTCACATCAGAATTGGACGCTCAAACCCACAAAGAATGGGAATCAAAGCTGAATCGAAACATCAATAATGCAGAAAATATCCCATCAGTTAATGAATTTTTAGAATTTCTAAATATAAAGCAAAATACGCTAAAATCAGCCTATAATCGAAACAAATCTGATCGTTTAAAACCAAATATGTATCCTAAACCACGCGAAACTAAAGTATTTACTGTTGAGGTGGTGGGTTTTAATTAAACAACGTAAATAGACTACTAGTAGTAGTAGTAAATATATTTAATAATGCATAACATAAACGTGTTTCAACATTACAAGCGTTACTTGGATACTACAACAGTTATAGGTTATGTTGAGAATATTTACCAAATACAACACGTCTCCTTAAATTTATACTAATGATACTTCACATAAACAATTCTGTTATAGTATATTACGTAATGGGAGTAGTAAGAAGCATATTACGCATGGAGCGGAACAGTTACCCGCGTAGCGGGGAGCGCGTTACTCCGCGAGTACGTAATTGCCTTACAACTCGATTTATGTACTATACTTTATCTATTATTTAATAAGAAAAATATGTTTGCTGTAACTGATATAGTGATTTATCGATATAGGCAACACAATGTACGCAGTGTCAATGTCAAATGAAATAATTTTTTCTACTGATATATGTGAAAATGGCAGTTTTCCACGGTTTACCCTACATGAAAGTGACATTTTTTCATTCTAGAGATGAAAATATTTTCGCATCTAGAGAAGAAAATGAGCATTTTAAATTTATGATTTCTCAATTAAACACTAAACTAACCAAATTTGCATGGACTTTTTTATTAATTACTTCAATTTCAATGGAATATTTTATGTACAAACCTAAAACGAGCCTGAAACAATTAAAAAAACCGAAATAAAATTAGGACATTTGACTTGAAAAGTATCTCCTTCCATGAGAATGCAATATGCTACCATGGAAACGACCAAACCAACAATTAAATTTGTATTGACAGCTCTGACAGTTCGCATCGAATTGGATTTATTAAAGTCGAATTATGGATTCTGCAACCGAAATCAGTAAAAAAAATTGCATTTACTACTCGAGATGAAAGTATTTCTTTTGGTTCGGTGTGATTGAAAAAACCTAACTCGCTAGCGCTCGTGAGCAAACTCACCTCACCAAAAAAACGCCACTTTCATCTCTTGCTGTAAAATATACTATATATTTACTTAATAATTTATATTTTCTATGTTTAATTTCATTAATATCTACTAAATAGATATAAGCTCTAAAGGTCAGAATAAAAAAGACCGAAACGTTGGCAATATATCGACATCAGTTGTTTTATTAAAATAAATTCCTTTTCCCAAGAATAAACTAAAATATAATAAAAATGATAAGATTTCAAGATATATTTATAATTATTTATTTAATTTTTTTGATTATAGTTTATAATAACTGAAAATTTTTTGAATATTAGTGTTGGATTGTTATCGACGTCATTGGTGATTAGATTGGTTGCATTATGACTACTTGAAGTCATATTCGCGTGATGAAACAATGTCCTGTATAAAGATTTGCTTCCGGCAAATGAAGATAATTAGCACTTTGTTTAGGAATAGAGCCAATTATATTAATTCCAACACATTGCTCAGTGCATTTCTCATTTTGATAATTTAGAAAAAAAGGCTGATCATTGTCCATTATTTGTGGGTGTAGGTTAATATATTTTTACAGGTTTCGTAAAATTCTTTCGGTACCACAAAAGATCTTTGAGTTTTTGTTTTAGAATTAGGAATTTTAACGACCAGAGATGTTCTGGTGGCTTCTATATGGCAGGGTTTGATATTTCGTAGTTCTTGTTTTCTGCAAGCACCACTAATGCCAATAATAAGAATAACCTAAAATTATATAAAAAAATATGTCGTTATATGTCATTAGAGAGCATTATTAGAAAAAAAGTAATGAATACCTTCATCAATAAATATTTGTTATCCGGCGAATTATTGTGGAAACTGTTAATTTCTTGAATGGTTAACATTTTTGATTTCTTGCTTTTAAATCCATCAGATTTTCTCTTTAGTAAAGCTATTAACTTTGAATGTTTTCAAATGTCGATGTCGTGCTTTATATTAATTGTTGTTCGAACCATTGAATATATTGCCCAAAGTGAACATGGTTTCATTGTTTGAGACATTTTTTACCATTTTCTGAAAACGATTTAACTGTATGCTTCATTCTCCAGTCCATACATTTTCTATATGCATCCTCGTATCGATCCCGAGATTTAATCGGTAGCAAATTTTGGGCAGCTTGTTTCGCTTTTTAAACAATTTCGGGCGGAGTAGCATTTTCTATTTCACTATCACTGGACATTATTTTAATTGTTTGAATTGAAAAAAAATATGGTGTTTATGTATTTCTTTGACGTTTAATATTTTTTTGACAAATAACTGCTTATATAATATTGCTTATATTAAACGATAGTAGCAGTTAACCAATCTCTCTCAGCCAATCAACGCTCTCAACCAATTAACGAATAGTAAACCAAACGCACTAGTGTGTTATTGAATCATTAAATAACATTAATCGCGAACCCTTACACACGTGTGTTGTAAGATGTATTTACATAATCCACGAACTGTACAATAAATATATAATTAACAATAAACATATAATATAAAATATGAACATATCTTCAAACATCTCTTCATTATTCTAAATCAATCTTAAACCTAATCCACTTCTCAAAAAATTTATTTTATTTAAACTTTTAGTTAACATGTCTGTCTAGTCTTGTCTGTCTAGTCTTGTCTGTCTAGTCTTGTCTGTGTAGTCTTGTCTGTCTAGTCTTGTCTGTCTAGTCTTGTCTGTCTAGTCTTGTCTGTCTAGTCTTGTCTGTCTAGTCTTGTCTGTCTAGTCTTGTCTGTCTAGTCTTGTCTGTCTAGTCTTGTCTGTCTAGTCTTGTCTGTCTAGTCTTGTCTGTCTAGTCTTGTCTGTCTAGTCTTGTCTGTCTAGTCTTGTCTGTCTAGTCTTGTCTGTCTAGTCTTGTCTGTCTAGTCTTGTCTGTCTAGTCTTGTCTGTCTAGTCTTGTCTGTCTAGTCTTGTCTGTCTAGTCTTGTCTGTCTAGTCTTGTCTGTCTAGTCTTGTCTGTCTAGTCTTGTCTGTCTAGTCTTGTCTGTCTAGTCTTGTCTGTCTAGTCTTGTCTGTCTAGTCTTGTCTGTCTAGTCTTGTCTGTCTAGTCTTGTCTGTCTAGTCTTGTCTGTCTAGTCTTGTCTGTCTAGTCTTGTCTGTCTAGTCTTGTCTGTCTAGTCTTGTCTGTCTAGTCTTGTCTGTCTAGTCTTGTCTGTCTAGTCTTGTCTGTCTAGTCTTGTCTGTCTAGTCTTGTCTGTCTAGTCTTGTCTGTCTAGTCTTGTCTGTCTAGTCTTGTCTGTCTAGTCTTGTCTGTCTAGTCTTGTCTGTCTAGTCTTGTCTGTCTAGTCTTGTCTGTCTAGTCTTGTCTGTCTAGTCTTGTCTGTCTAGTCTTGTCTGTCTAGTCTTGTCTGTCTAGTCTTGTCTGTCTAGTCTTGTCTGTCTAGTCTTGTCTGTCTAGTCTTGTCTGTCTAGTCTTGTCTGTCTAGTCTTGTCTGTCTAGTCTTGTCTGTCTAGTCTTGTCTGTCTAGTCTTGTCTGTCTAGTCTTGTCTGTCTAGTCTTGTCTGTCTAGTCTTGTCTGTCTAGTCTTGTCTGTCTAGTCTTGTCTGTCTAGTCTTGTCTGTCTAGTCTTGTCTGTCTAGTCTTGTCTGTCTAGTCTTGTCTGTCTAGTCTTGTCTGTCTGGTCTTGTCTGTCTAGTCTTGTCTGTCTTGTCTAGTCTTGTCTGTCTAGTCTTGTCTGTCTAGTCTTGTCTGTCTAGTCTTGTCTGTCTAGTCTTGTCTGTCTAGTCTTGTCTGTCTAGTCTTGTCTGTCTAGTCTTGTCTGTCTAGTCTTGTCTGTCTAGTCTTGTCTGTCTAGTCTTGTCTGTCTAGTCTTGTCTGTCTAGTCTTGTCTGTCTAGTCTTGTCTGTCTAGTCTTGTCTGTCTAGTCTTGTCTGTCTAGTCTTGTCTGTCTAGTCTTGTCTGTCTAGTCTTGTCTGTCTAGTCTTGTCTGTCTAGTCTTGTCTGTCTAGTCTTGTCTGTCTAGTCTTGTCTGTCTAGTCTTGTCTGTCTAGTCTTGTCTGTCTAGTCTTGTCTGTCTAGTCTTGTCTGTCTAGTCTTGTCTGTCTAGTCTTGTCTGTCTAGTCTTGTCTGTCTAGTCTTGTCTGTCTAGTCTTGTCTGTCTAGTCTTGTCTGTCTAGTCTTGTCTGTCTAGTCTTGTCTGTCTAGTCTTGTCTGTCTAGTCTTGTCTGTCTAGTCTTGTCTGTCTAGTCTTGTCTGTCTAGTCTTGTCTGTCTAGTCTTGTCTGTCTAGTCTTGTCTGTCTAGTCTTGTCTGTCTAGTCTTGTCTGTCTAGTCTTGTCTGTCTAGTCTTGTCTGTCTAGTCTTGTCTGTCTAGTCTTGTCTGTCTAGTCTTGTCTGTCTAGTCTTGTCTGTCTAGTCTTGTCTGTCTAGTCTTGTCTGTCTAGTCTTGTCTGTCTAGTCTTGTCTGTCTAGTCTTGTCTGTCTAGTCTTGTCTGTCTAGTCTTGTCTGTCTAGTCTTGTCTGTCTAGTCTTGTCTGTCTAGTCTTGTCTGTCTAGTCTTGTCTGTCTAGTCTTGTCTGTCTAGTCTTGTCTGTCTAGTCTTGTCTGTCTAGTCTTGTCTGTCTAGTCTTGTCTGTCTAGTCTTGTCTGTCTAGTCTTGTCTGTCTAGTCTTGTCTGTCTAGTCTTGTCTGTCTAGTCTTGTCTGTCTAGTCTTGTCTGTCTAGTCTTGTCTGTCTAGTCTTGTCTGTCTAGTCTTGTCTGTCTAGTCTTGTCTGTCTAGTCTTGTCTGTCTAGTCTTGTCTGTCTAGTCTTGTCTGTCTAGTCTTGTCTGTCTAGTCTTGTCTGTCTAGTCTTGTCTGTCTAGTCTTGTCTGTCTAGTCTTGTCTGTCTAGTCTTGTCTGTCTAGTCTTGTCTGTCTAGTCTTGTCTGTCTAGTCTTGTCTGTCTAGTCTTGTCTGTCTAGTCTTGTCTGTCTAGTCTTGTCTGTCTAGTCTTGTCTGTCTAGTCTTGTCTGTCTAGTCTTGTCTGTCTAGTCTTGTCTGTCTAGTCTTGTCTGTCTAGTCTTGTCTGTCTAGTCTTGTCTGTCTAGTCTTGTCTGTCTAGTCTTGTCTGTCTAGTCTTGTCTGTCTAGTCTTGTCTGTCTAGTCTTGTCTGTCTAGTCTTGTCTGTCTAGTCTTGTCTGTCTAGTCTTGTCTGTCTAGTCTTTTCTGTCTAGTCTTGTCTGTCTAGTCTTGTCTGTCTAGTCTTGTCTGTCTAGTCTTGTCTGTCTAGTCTTGTCTGTCTAGTCTTGTCTGTCTAGTCTTGTCTGTCTAGTCTTGTCTGTCTAGTCTTGTCTGTCTAGTCTTGTCTGTCTAGTCTTGTCTGTCTAGTCTTGTCTGTCTAGTCTTGTCTGTCTAGTCTTGTCTGTCTAGTCTTGTCTGTCTAGTCTTGTCTGTCTAGTCTTGTCTGTCTAGTCTTGTCTGTCTAGTCTTGTCTGTCTAGTCTTGTCTGTCTAGTCTTGTCTGTCTAGTCTTGTCTGTCTAGTCTTGTCTGTCTAGTCTTGTCTGTCTAGTCTTGTCTGTCTAGTCTTGTCTGTCTAGTCTTGTCTGTCTAGTCTTGTCTGTCTAGTCTTGTCTGTCTAGTCTTGTCTGTCTAGTCTTGTCTGTCTAGTCTTGTCTGTCTAGTCTTGTCTGTCTAGTCTTGTCTGTCTAGTCTTGTCTGTCTAGTCTTGTCTGTCTAGTCTTGTCTGTCTAGTCTTGTCTGTCTAGTCTTGTCTGTCTAGTCTTGTCTGTCTAGTCTTGTCTGTCTAGTCTTGTCTGTCTAGTCTTGTCTGTCTAGTCTTGTCTGTCTAGTCTTGTCTGTCTAGTCTTGTCTGTCTAGTCTTGTCTGTCTAGTCTTGTCTGTCTAGTCTTGTCTGTCTAGTCTTGTCTGTCTAGTCTTGTCTGTCTAGTCTTGTCTGTCTAGTCTTGTCTGTCTAGTCTTGTCTGTCTAGTCTTGTCTGTCTAGTCTTGTCTGTCTAGTCTTGTCTGTCTAGTCTTGTCTGTCTAGTCTTGTCTGTCTAGTCTTGTCTGTCTAGTCTTGTCTGTCTAGTCTTGTCTGTCTAGTCTTGTCTGTCTAGTCTTGTCTGTCTAGTCTTGTCTGTCTAGTCTTGTCTGTCTAGTCTTGTCTGTCTAGTCTTGTCTGTCTAGTCTTGTCTGTCTAGTCTTGTCTGTCTAGTCTTGTCTGTCTAGTCTTGTCTGTCTAGTCTTGTCTGTCTAGTCTTGTCTGTCTAGTCTTGTCTGTCTAGTCTTGTCTGTCTAGTCTTGTCTGTCTAGTCTTGTCTGTCTAGTCTTGTCTGTCTAGTCTTGTCTGTCTAGTCTTGTCTGTCTAGTCTTGTCTGTCTAGTCTTGTCTGTCTAGTCTTGTCTGTCTAGTCTTGTCTGTCTAGTCTTGTCTGTCTAGTCTTGTCTGTCTAGTCTTGTCTGTCTAGTCTTGTCTGTCTAGTCTTGTCTGTCTAGTCTTGTCTGTCTTGTCTTGTCTGTCTAGTCTTGTCTGTCTAGTCTTGTCTGTCTAGTCTTGTCTGTCTAGTCTTGTCTGTCTAGTCTTGTCTGTCTAGTCTTGTCTGTCTAGTCTTGTCTCTCTAGTCTTGTCTGTCTAGTCTTGTCTGTCTAGTCTTGTCTGTCTAGTCTTGTCTGTCTAGTCTTGTCTGTCTAGTCTTGTCTGTCTAGTCTTGTCTGTCTAGTCTGTCTAGTCTTGTCTGTCTAGTCTTGTCTGTCTAGAACTGTCTCCTGATGCACACCCATTCTCACCAGTTGCGGTTCACTTAGGCTTTTATTGACTTTTACATATTGTGAGCGGTCGTTTAGAGAATCTCTGAAAAGACTTGATACACTAAACCTAACCTAACACTTCTAGTAATTTTTCATGATGTACCGAGTCAAAGGCCTTTGCCAAATCCAGAAATACTGCTATGCATTTTTGCTGTCATTAAGATTGCTTAAAACTTCATTAATAACCATAGCTGGGCATTAAATCGTTAATCCGTTAATCGTTAATTAACGATGTTAATATTTTGATTAACGGATTAACTTTTAAGTTAACTTTTAAAAATGTTAACGGACACGTTAACTTCCGTTAACATCAGTCAGAAGTCCGTTAATCGTTAATCCAATGGGTACCTACTATTTACCGCACGGCCGGCATCGCAACGCGGCGCGAAAAACAGGTTCAGACAAGTATGAAATGGCAAGTGCCGGGCGGCGCGTGGCAGCGAGTGAGACAAAAACAAAAGATCATTTCATTACTTAGCGCCGCGCCTGTACTTAGAGTGACGAGTGTTTTGTTTGTTGTTATTATTTATTATAATTATTACTCAGTCATCATTTTCGTGTTGATAAAAAAGAGTGCAGTTATATAGAAAAAGTATACTGTGCAGTGCAGTAATTAAAACCATATCAAAGAAGTTGGAAGACATGGAATCGGGTTCCAGTGGTCCTGATGACGAGAATCCATGGCCACATTTGACTGAGTATGTGGAATTTGTATCCAGGGGCCAGCAAATACTTTTTGCGTGTAAGCGATGCTTGCCGAAAGACAACAAAATAAAAGTATGTATCAAGCCTGAATAATTTGAAACAACATGTAAGAAGGGTACATGAGTCACAATATGTACAGTTTGTAGAGATTGTTAAGGCGGGCTCTAACCGGGGCAAGATAAAAAGAAGAACTCATTCTGACAATATTAATGATAATAGCACAAGTACCAGTAATCCAACTCCCGTTAAATGAAGAATACAACAGGGTAGACAGCTGAGCATCGGGGAATCATTCCGGATTACAGCTACTGGCAGCGGTGTACCGCAAGCCAAAGTGGACAAATGTATAGTAATTTTTTTTGTTTCAAACATGATTCCTTTACATGTTGTCGAAAGCAAGTCTTTTGGTGCGTTGATAAAAACGTTAAACCCGAGCAAAAATTCAATTTCAAGAAGAACTTTGGGTAGACGCATTACTGACGAACATACTGAATTGAAGCAACACCTAATTAGGTAAGTAACTAAAATTAGTACCTATTTTCTATTTCTATTTATTTTTAACAGATAAACATCGCCCTACGTATACGTAGGTATCATTTTATTTGATTTTTTTTAAATAATTAGGGGTTCATAAAATAGGTGAGTATGGTGTGCGTGCATATATGTAAGTAAGTATATAATTTTCATTTATTATTATAGCATTTTTTTAAACGTGATGTATTTATTTTATAATTTTTAATTTCAGTTTACTTGGAAAAATTGATTGGGTGGCAACGACGGCTGGCTGTTGGTTAGCTCACAACAGAAGTTATTTGGGCATGACAGTTCACTGGTTAGATCCTATCACAAGAGCCAGAATGCATGCAGTATTAGCGTGCATACGCCTAAAAGGTCATCTTGGCCCAAGCAATGATAGATATTCACTATGAATTTCACATAGATAAAAAAATCACAAGGTCAGTTAAGTCTATTTTCGTTTTTTACTTTATTTTCGTACACATACAAGTGAAACCATGTACCTACGAGTACGGAGATGTGGATCGGTTATATAATCCTTACTTAACATTACAAATGAAATGTGAATGTGAGTTTGTTCCTTTGTTACGCTTTCATGTAGGGTAGCTTAAAAAGCTGGTTAAATATTTTATAAAAATGGTCAATAAAGTAGTCTAAAGCGTGTTTTTTATCTCGACGAGACTTGAACTATCAACATTTTTTCGTCATATCAACATTTTTTTTTCTTTTTTCGGGTTAAAAACTTTTTTTAATATTACTGGTTTAATTTTATTTTAGGACTACTACGGATAATGGCAGTAACTTTGTAAAGGCATTTTTGCAATTCGGCTCGGAGATCGACATATTTCCAGAGTTGCCATCATGTGATTTAGAGTCTGAGTCTGATCCCGATATTGACAACCTTTTAAATCCAAACTCGGAAGAAGATGATGACAATTTATTTCAGTAGAAAACATACTGAATGCTCCTGATCGTCTCCAGTGAAACGAAATCAATGAACAGATATTAGAAATAGAAAACTTTGACATTAATACTTTGCCAGTTCACATGAGATGTGCTGCACATACGTTCAATTTGGTCGCTAGCAAAGACGCAGATGCTGCTCTACAAATAACTGTTTTCAAGACTCCCTACAGAAACGCCTTAGCCAAGGCACGCACTCTCTGGAATCAGCAATCACGTAGTACGGTAGCAGCAGATAGCATTCACGCTGAATTAGGCAGACGACTTGTCCTTCCAAATACGACGAGGTGGAACTCTCTGTATGATGCTATTGTCGTTCTCAACGGTATATTGGAAACAAAAAGGCCTTCTCTTCATCCTGTGAACTCAACTAAAAATTATGACTCAACTAAAAATTCCAACTTTCAATGACCAAAATGTGACTGTAATGAAGGAGTACGCAAAGGTAAATTTATATGTGTATATAGTTTAAATTAACGTATTAGTAAGTTATTTTCTTTCCACATCATATCAATACTTATATTAAATACTTATTTACAGAAGCTCAAGCATATCTCGGATCACTACTACCGACGATTGCAGCAACTGTCTATAAATTAAAAAATATTAAATCTAAGGGCCTAGTAAATTGCACAGCTTTAGCCAATGCTAAATCAATGCTTAATTATTAAATGGCATAGAGAAAAGGTTTGGACCACTCCTGAATGATGAACAGTGCCAACTTGCCGCAGCATTTCACCCAAAGTTCCGATTGATATGGCTGGAAACGTATGACAGCAGTAGAGTGGATGCAGTAAAAAAGTGTATGGAAAAAAATATAGAAGATGCGTTACGACAAAAAGCAGAGGAAAATTCGAAAGATATTTTAAGTGGCGGAGGGAGCAATGCGAGTGACAATGATGATGACGAGGAAGACTTTTTCAATTCTGTTACTCAGTCTATAGAAAAAACCAAAGAGCTCCAACTCTTTAAAGAGTAAAGCGCAAAGACTCGTTCAACGATGCTGCATTCCTCGGAGAACAGATATTCATAAATCTATTCATCAAATACAATACTGCTGTACCCTCAAGCGCTGCAGTTGAACGTCTGTTTTCCACGGGTAAAGACATTTTAACACCAAAGCGAGCCTCGCTTTCAGACGAGAACTTCAATATGTTAATGTTCATGAAGAGGAATATGCACCTTATGCCCGGCGATTAAATTACACATTTGAATTAAACAAGTATTTTGTTTTCTTCCTAACTTCCAGAACATAAACCAACAGGTTCTATAAGTGTGAACAAAAAAATTGTAAAAATGTGTGTAAAATTGCATTTTTAAATCGTTGCGTTAGTGATAACGCAACGATAAACGATAAACGATTAACGTTAACTTGCGTTAATTCTTGCCGAATGTAACGCTTTAACATTTAACGAAGCTAACTTTTTTTGTAACGGATTAACGATTAACGAAGTTAACTATTTGATTAACGGTGCCCAGCTATGTTAATAACCTCATACATGGCATCTGATGTGCTTTTACCTTCTCGGAACTCATACTGATATTCACTTAATATTTTCTTGCTCTTTAGAAAGTTTATTATGCGTATTTTTAGGATTTTTTTCAGTAATTTTTCCAAAATTATTAATTAAACTAATTGCTCGATAATTTGATATTTTATTTTTGTCACCTGCTTTGTAAATAGGGAGTTATCACTGAGTTTTTATATTGTTTCGAGAATTTTCCATTACTAAATATTAAGTTAATGATATGGTTAAGAGGGTGTAGAATGTATTTTGCAGTTAGTTTTAATAAAAACGGGGTGATTCCATCATAACCAGGCGCACTACTATTCTTTAATGAATTGATGTTAACGAATACTTCATTTTCTGTAACAGGAGTTAAAGAAAAAGAGTTGTTATTACTGGGAATATTATTTAATGAGAAATCGTCTGGTATATTTATTTTTTATCATTTTAGTGCCTATGTTAGTGAAATTTTCATTACAAAAATTTTCCATTTCTTTATTGCTATTAAAAGTTTCTTCATTGTCATCGCATATATCTAAGCTTATTGTACTTTTTCCAAATTTGTCATTTGTTGCCGCGGAAATTACTTATGTATAATAATATTTATATATAAAATATATTTTTTTCATGTTATTTTGATTTTGTGTTATTATGTTTTTATACTAGTTGTGTTTATATATTTTTTTAATCTAGTCGTTTCCTATAATCTTTACATTGTTCTTCTAAAGCTACCTATTATTAATTATTACATAATCGTTTTTTTAATTTATCTCTTGTGCTAATGGACTTTGTAAGTAAGGCCTGCCGTAATCAAATGCTTTATTTTTTTAATCTTTTTTTTTTGAATAATTTTTATTACCGTGCATTCATTTATCAAATGCTGAAAAGTGTCATCTGTAAAAACATCTGTAGCGATTTGAGCGTCATTTGCTGCAGTGACATTTATTTAATAATACAATAATTTTTCTGAATTTATTTTTTTGATTGCGTGAGTTCCTTCGTTTTTCTTCTCTTGGATCCGAGCAAGTGTGTCTCTATAAAATATAGCCATTACAGCATAGTGATCTGTGATACTACACGTTAATATATACGAATTAACACTTATATTTTCTACATGTTTCTGCTTAATAAATATATGGTCTATGCAAGTAGATGCGTCTTTAGTTACACGAGTCGGCAGTTGTATGTTAGGTAATAATCCATGTCTTGTCATTAATTGGATATATATATATATATATATATATATATATATATATATATATATATATATATTTATTAGTATTTACGTCTCTATCCAATATGTCTATATTAATATCTCCTACAAGCAATTGAAAGCGGATATGCTCTGGGTTTAATTCATGGTAGTTATCAATTTCTTCTAAAAATGATATTAAATTAGAAGGATTTGGTCGGTAAAATGCAATAACTTGAAACGATGTAACTGTACTTAATGTAACTCCACAGTTAACAAGTTTAAGACTAGTAATTATGACATTCAAATTTTCATTATAAAATATTAAGACCGCGTCATTTTTGTTGAAATCAGCATTGCTATATTATGTTTTATAACCCGGAATTTTAATTTGTTCTAGGGTATCTATCCTAAAACATTCACTTAAAATAATAATATCATTATGTATGTTATATGTTGACAAAGTAACTAAAAGTTCCTCAATTTTTTTTAATGCTTCTAATATATATATATATATATATATATATATATATATATATATATATATTCATAGAACCCAAACTATCAGAATACCAAGCAGGATTCAGACCAAACAGGTCCTGGTCAGAACAAATGATCAACCTCAAAACCATTCTCAAATTACGTCTTTAGTCGTAGTCTTTAAAAAAGCATACGATTCGATAGACAGATCCTCACTATTCCAAATTCTAGAAGAGAGAGAGGACTAGATCCCAAAACGATGGAACTTATAAAACAAACACGCACTGGCACAAAATCTAAAGTGAAATTTATGGGGGAAATTTCAGAACCCTTGACATTCGTCCAGGTGTGAGACAAGGTGATGGACTTTCTCCTATTCTGTTCAATATCGTGCTAGACAAGGTTATGCAAGAATGGGAGAAAGAACTCAAGAAATGTGAGTCTTGGAAACCGATCCGACTGGGATTTCCCAAAAACAACCTCTACGTACCATACCTCGCTTTTGCGGATGATCTGGCGATACTAACAGAGGATGAGGAGACTGCCGTCAAACAGCTTGAGATACTTAAGGAATGTGCCGAAAAAATGGGACTACAGATCTCATTTGAGAAAACTAAATTCTTTTGTTCAAAAACTGATATCACGAGCCTGAGAATCGACAAGGTCCCGTACTTTAAATACTTCGGAGAATTCATCGAACCGACAGGCCTTGAGAAGATCTCACAGCAAAACCGTTTCCAAAAATTCAAGTAGGCATTATGGTTAGTCCAAGACATCTATAATAAAAAATCTATGTCAGGATACTGGGGGATACACACGAAGAGCAGTACAAGGTCGTAACAGAGCAACAACAGCAAGAGATGACCGTTTTATAGATTTAAATGCAATGCGTATCAGACATTTTACATCAAGGTAGTTACAAGCTGCACAGGACAATGTTCTAAATGTGCGAGTTAGTAGTGAGACAATTAGGAAACGACTTCGAGATATGGGAATACTTGCGCGAGTACTGCACAAGGCCCCAATACTAACTAGAGAACACCGAGTGACAAGGCTCGCATTTACTAGACCACATGCAGAATGGTATTTCAAAAACTGGGCAAACTTTTTGTTTACGGATGAATCCAGATTCTGTTTGTACTCTTCAGATAGACCCGTGTATAGGAGAGACGGTGAACGCTACAGCCAGTGTAATTTTAGAAACAGCACAAATTTTTGTGGACGATCCAATATGTTATGGGGTGGCATTTCTTCAGAGGCTCGCACAGAACTAGTGGTCGTAGATAATGGTTCTATAACTGCTGATCGGTATATACGGGATGTTCTAGAAGTACATGTAGTACCATATGCTCCATTCATCGTTCGTAATTGCGTGCTAATTCATGATAATGCCCGCTCGCACACTACATATGGTAGAAGAGTACACGAATAAGGTTAGTTTGCGAATTTTGAATTGGCCTGCTAGAAGTCCAGACTTAACATCATTAAACATGTCCGGAATCGCATCCATAACATACCATTAACTAGCCTAAATGATTTACGAAATGCTGTTATTGAACAATAGAACTCAATAGATCAAGACTATATTAGAATTCTTTTCGAGTCACTTCCAAGGAGAATGCAGGCTGATTTGAAAAGTAGAGGTGGTAACAGCAACTATTAATTGAATAAAAATTAATTTTATCTACGACCACTATAATAATTGTACAGGTCGTGGATTATGTAAATACATCATACACAACACGTATGTAACAGTCCGCGATTAATTTTATTTAATGATTCAATAACACACTAGCGAGTTTGGTTTACGATTCGTTGATTGGTTGAGAGCTGCTACTATCGTTTAATATAGGCATCCTAAAGCATCCCGTTATTTGTCAAACAATTATTAAACGTCAAACTAATCTAACATAAACACTTTATTTTTTTTCACTTAAAACAATTTCAATTAAAATAATGTCCAGTGACAGTGAAAAAGAAAATAGCACTCCTCCCGAAATTGTTGAAAAAGCGAACAAGCTGCCAATAATTTGCTACCGTTTAAATCTCGGGATCGATACGAGGATGCATATAGAAAATTTATGGATTGGAGAATGAAGCATAAAGTTAAATCATTTTCAGAAAATGTTGTATTATCATACTTTGATGAATTATCTTAAACAATGAAACCATCTTCACTTTGGGCAAATTATTCAATGGTTCGGACAACAATTAATATAAAGCACGACATCGACATTTCAGAACATTCAAAGTGAATAGCTTTACTAAAGAGAAAATCTGACGGATTTAAAAGCAAGAAATCAAACATTTTCACCAATTAAGAAATTAACAGTTTTCTCAATAATTCGCCGGATAACAAATATTTATTGATGAAGGTATTCATTACTTTTTTTCTTATAATCTCTAATGGGCATAACGACATATTTTTTATACAATTTTAGATTATTCTTATCATTGGTATTAGTGGTGCTTGCAGAAAACAAGAACTACGAAATATCAAACCCTGCCATATAGAAGACTATGATCGTTAAAATTCCTGATTCTAAAATAAAAACTCAAAGATCTTTTGTGGTACCTAAAGAATTTTACCAAACCTGCAAAAATATATTAACCTACGCCCACAAAAAAATGGACAATGATCAGTCTTTTTTCTAAATTATCAAAATTAGAAATGCACTAAGCAATGTTTTGGAATAAATAAAATTGTCTACTCCTAAACAAATAGCTAATTATCTTCATTTGCCGGAAGCAAATCTTTATACAGGACATTGTTTCAGATTTTCGTCAACCACCATTCTTGTGGATTCTGGTGGTAATTTATTGTCACTAAAAAGGCATGGCGGCTGGCGTTCGTCTGCAGAAGCAGAAGGCTATATAGACTGCTCCATGAAAAATCAAAATGATATTGCTACAAAAAATGTTACTGCGATAAGCAATAATTTCACTTCCACAAATGCAAGTACATCATGGAATACGACTTCAAGTACTCGTAATTCAACTAATATCTCAAATGATGTCCATAATAATCCAACATTAATATGTAACAATTGTTTCGTTGCTATAAATTATAATCAAAAAAATTTAATAAATAATTATAAATATATCTTAAGATTTTATCATTTTTATTATATTTTAGTTTATTCTTGGGAAAAGGAATTTATTTTAATAAAACAACTGATGTCGATATTTTGCCAACGTTTCGATCTTTTTTATTCTGACCTTCTTTAGGGCTTATATCTATTTAAAAGGTATTAATGAAATTAAACATAAAAAACATAAATTATTAATATTAACTTTTGAACATTTTATTATTTCATTTGACATTGACATTGCGTACATTGTGTTGCTTATATCGATGAATCACTATATCAGTTACATCAAACATATTTTTCTTATTAAATAGAAACAAATTAGTATGGTCGTAGATAAAGTATAGTACTTAATTCGAGTTGTAAGGCAATTACGTACTCGTGGAATTACGCTCTCCCTGCTACGCGGGTTGCGCGTTACTATTCCGCTCGTACGTAATATGCTTCTTACAACCCTCATTACGTAAAATACTATTAGGCAACTGTATTTGTAGGGTTAGTATTTACACAATGTTGTAGCTTTATTATTTATTTTGTTAAGGTTAAATTGCCCTTCATAATATCTTATATATAGTACAGAGACTACGAGTTAGGTTAGGTTTTTAGGTTAGGTTTTAGGTTAGGTTAGGTTTACGATAAACAAGGAAAATTACTACAAGTCATTCAATATTACTCGTTCGGACTATATTAATAAATAAATTTTTACATTCTGAAAAAGACCGTGTTTATACACAATTACAAGTTAATATTCATAATCATTCTAAGTTTAGAATGGAATTTAATTAAAATCTGAAGTTATTTAAATTGGTGTTGAATTGTTGAATTATACTATTTAGTGCATTGTTCCTTGTGCTATCAAGATGCAAACTGTCTTGGAAAGAATAGCCCAGGAATTTTCTATAGTAGCTAAACTGTATAGAGGTAAAACTTAACATAAAAAAAAAAGATTATATATCTCAAATAATGTCACTTTGAAGAATCAGAATGTGATGAATTTTATACGAGAACTCCAATTCCCGTGTTAATTCTCCTGGTTCTTGTATTATATGTTTGTAAAAAAAATGGGTCCACAGTTTATGAAACACAGAGAACCTTACCAAATCGACGGGGTCGTTAAAATCTACAATATCTTGCAAGTAAGCTAATTCCGGTAAGTTGCTTTTAAGAGGGAATATTCTTATTTAATACAATTTGCTAATAAATATGTGATTTTAGACCATTACAATAGGCTAGTTTACTAAATTTTAAATTTTGGTTAATACTGTACTTTCATACCTACTTAACACAAAAAACATTTTATTTTTAAAAAATCCATCATTTACATTAAGTATTTTGAGTTTTAAAAAAACAATTTAAAATTTCCTCGAAAACGACCAGTACTGTCAATGACGTCACATGGTGCGGTACGAATCAAAACAATAGTGTTTTTGTATGACAGTAGTTACTGCAATTTTGTTTTCTTTAAAAAATGAATTTCTCATATTACAAGTACTGTGTAGTGCCCCAGTGTAAAATCACAAGTATAAACACGCCAAATAAGTTATTTATATACGTTCCAAACAATGAAAAAAATGCGGAAAATGTGGCTAAAACTTGCAAGGTGTGATAATGTTAATAGTTTTTCTACGGTTTCCCGAATGTATTTTTGTGAAGATCATTTTGATGTAAGTATTTACACAATCTATGTCTAAATCTAAAGCAGTAAGAATTTTTTGATAAAATATTGTGATGTTTGAGTTGTGGTTAAGTTTTTTTAGTATTCTGATTTAAAATCTTGTTTTAGTCTCATATTTATTATAATAAACACAGTTTCTTTTATTTTTCTAGATGCCAAATGATATGGCTAATTACATGGAGTATCATATTATGAGAACAGTATCACAGGTACGCATGAAACCTGGTTGTACTCCAAGTAAATTTGAATGTCAAGAAGACAGAAGAAAACGGACATGTAGCAGTATAGAACAGCCATATATTGTTAAAAAACAAAGAATGATGACAATCGCCGAGTGTCTGAATGATTCAGAAAAAAACTGTACATCTAGTTCATCTCTCAAAGATACTTCTGATACAAGTTCATGTATGTATTTATTGAATAGAAGATTAACAGCAATCGAAGTTAAGTATATACAATTTTGCTTAATATTCCAAATAACAAATCTTCCTAGTTATCACAGTTTATATTATTCTAATTACTCTCAAATGTACCTATGTTGTGAAAGTACAATAGTATGTAAACAACATGGTTTATGTAACAAATGGTTTGAAGATTTAAATACCAAGTACCTAGTTATTATCATTATAAAGCTATTTTCTTGTATTCATGTTTCAGATTTCCAAACAGCTGGCGAAAATGTACAAGAAATTTTATGTGAGCGGACAGCAGACAAATCTGTTCAAGCATTTATTACACACAAATTCAGGAATAAATCAGTCCAGGCTAAAGTGCAATTCAAAGACCAGTCATTATCACCTTTCAAAGTGCCAGTAACATCTACTTCCACATCGCCATTTAAAGTTGAATCCATTACGAAATCAAGACCTTCTTTGTCTGGTCTAAGCAAAATTACAAAACATATATTGATTGCAGAAGAGCACTCTGACAGTGATATTTCTTTATATATACCATCTTTATCCACCAACAGTCGCTCACCATCCACGCATTTATCATCATCTTCTGACTGTAGTGAATTTATTGAAGAAGACAGAAAAGTAGAAGCAACCTTATTAAAGACAATTAAGAAAATTGAGAAAATGCCTCGATTATACATTGGTGTTCCAAGCAGTTGTTACTATTTGATTGATTTAATAATAGATGAAATAAATATTCCAAAACATCGTTTATTGCTATGTTAAAATAAAATAAGAATGGATTGTAAATTTAATCAATTGACAGATGATTATGGAAATACTCCTTCATATTTAAGTAAGGTATTTTTTAAAAATATATATTGATAGCCAGTGTATGCGTCCTTTTATTGTAACGTAAGACACTGAAATGATCAAAAGAACTTTACCTATAGCATTCAGGCATAAATTTCATAATATCACTTCTATCATAGACTGTCTGGAAATTAAGGTGCAAAAGCCATCCAAAGCAATTAATCAAGCTCTGACGTGGTCAGAATACAAAAAAGCCAACACTTATACGGCGCTTACGAGAATTTTATATGATTAGACCGCATGCTTGTGTTAATTCAAAATTTGTAAAAATACTGGATGACATATTAATCATAGCATGCGGTTTGGTTAATTTGCAAGATTCTTTAATACAATAAACTCAAACATTTTATTTTATATTTAATAAAACGAGTTTTAATATATGTTTTATACAACATTTACATTGTTTTTTATTTAAAATATATTATACTATTAGTTCTACACTCTGATATAATAATGGATAAACATTATTTTTCCAAAAGTTTATTAACTTATCATCAATTATATTTTGAACATATTCAAGATCGAATGGAACACCTAAGATTTCTATTTCCTTATTTTTAACATAATCTGGGTCAGCCACACAAAAACAGTTTTTCTTTCCTGTCAAATACATTTGAAGTTGAATTTGGGTTTATATTTTTCAGTACATTTTCCGTTTTTTATGTAATTTTTATATGTGTTTGCACTAATGGGACATTTAATTTCTATTATGACATCTTCAAATATTCCATCTGCGGAACCAGCAATCATAGGATATTTGGAATTTAATATCAGGCCACACTTATTTATTTTTATCTTCAGTTTTTTCTCTGCTTTTTTCCTTACTTCATCTTCTAGGCCACGGCCACGTTTCAAGGATGGAGTGTCTGGAATTTTACCACCTAGTATGAGCGACATGAGTACGCCATCATTTGTCTTACACCGGCTAACTTCAAATGCTCTTGAAGCAGTTATTCGACCATATCTAAGTTCATACCAAAGACTACTATTGGATTGTTCCCTAGTTTGTTCTTCAACTTTCTTTATGAAAGAAGCTGGTAATTCAACTTTATTTAAAAATACATCAACACATTTCTCTTTAAAATTCAATAAAAGCTCGTGCATTGAGACAGCCCGTGTTTCACTTAGACAATAAGTGGGTTGATATTTAAAAACTCCACTGTTCTCAACTTTTCTTTTTCTTCCCTCTTCCAAAAATTTCTGGAAACCAGATGAATTTCCTGGAAATATAGGACTGCCCTCATATAAATCTTTTGCTGTACTATATTTCAGGCTACTACCAACTCAGGACAGCTTAGATTTTTTCCAATAACACTCCACAGAAGTGCATGATGCTTCTTCACTTCGGCGATGAACCCACATTAGAAATGGTATTACGTGCTTGCAACCACCCTGTGAAGCAATACACACATGACACCGAACGGAGAGCATAACTTCATTATCTTCGTCAACAACTAGTGTGCATCAATATAATTTTTCGTGAACTTTGTGCTCTGGACATATTTTGCACTTTACTCTGCACAATTTGCTGTCACGCTTAAGCTGCACATTACCGATGGCATCATCTCCATATGAAGCTCGTGACGACCTGAAATCAAATTTAGCTATTGACACTCGTTTATATTTCACAAATCTAACCTGAAAACCACTTTAATTAACTTACAATACGTACATCAAAACAAACGGTTGTTATCTACAGAAGTGAAATAATTCTATTTAAGCTAGTAATATACATTATACGTTTGTGTATACTTACATCGAGGTTTTTACATTGCGGAATTCCGATGAACAAAACTCACCGTTTGACGCGAAAAATTTGCCAAGCATAACATACATTTTGGGCAAATTACTACTGTTTGCCTTGTTAAATCCTGATTCCATAGCGAACTCTACTTCTCTCTCTGCTTCTCGAAATATAGTTAAGAACAACTCGACGTATCAAGTCGACAAGAAAAATGTTAAATATTTCGTTAAAACGAAAAGCTTCTCAAATAACCGCCTCTGCTCTATGTAAATGCCAACAACCACAATGGTGGTTAGCACGTCGTGACGTAAAGCTTTCTGATTGGTGTTCACTGTCACGTGACAGAATGCTTACTTTTGTCGATTTTATTTCGAAAAAATATTAATAATCCTTATTTTTTTAATTAAATAATTTTGTTTTTTGTGATCTCTAAGTCATAATTAATCATTAGAAACTGTCATTCATTCAATTTATTCTCAGTGGTCACTACCCTATTGTTTATCATAAGGAGAAATGAACGTGTTTGAAATAAGAACCTGAAAAGGAATTTAATTTAGTATATCATTATTTTTATTTGAAAGTGTTCGAAAGTGTTACTTATTGGAAACAGTATTGGTTTAGTTTTCTTATATTTTATACTAAAAACACAACATTTACAAATAGATGTCTAGTTCATCTAGTCTGTCCAGCTGTTAGTCTCCTCTGTCCAATCTTATCCATTCAATGTTGTGTGTTCAGCCCTACCTGTGCGAACTTGTCTGTCTATTTTTTGTAGGTATTTTTTGCTCTCCGTAAGAAGGATCGTCAGATATCATTTCTAAACATTTATCATCATATTATCATGGTTTTAATGGTTTAGCTTGCACTAAAAATAGCACCTGGTGGTCACTTCGCACTTCTGGGCGCATTGAATGGCATTGTCCACGTGTTTATGTACATATACTACTATATGTCTGCAGGATGCAAGATCACCCTATTACAGTTGCTAAGAAAATAGTAGCTAAGAAATTTAGATATAAAGTTTTTAATGATTGAAATTGAATGTTTGTCTCTTCTGTTTTAGACTCCATTTTTCATACTTGTAGTCCACTTTACGATTCCTATATTTACCGATTGCACTGTGCCCACTGTTTTATTGCTATTAGCTAGTTCGCAATCTTTGTATATGGCTTACTTATTCGCAATATTCTATTATAAAACATACATACTAAAATCTAGTAAAAAGAATGTGTAACGTAGTAGTTGTTCATAGTCGGAGTTATTGTATATTGTTTTCAAAAGAAAATCGAAGATTAGGTTTCGATCATATCAATATAAATACTTTAACTTTAAATTGCAAACGGTCAACTTGGACTTAGAAATTATCCACTTAAAACCCGCAATAGTGAACTTCAATTTGGGAAAAATCAATTTTAATTCGAAACTGTTATAAAACAGACAAGAATTTTTCTTGTCTGACAGCATTGACTCTAAAATGACCTACTATTCTACTAATCCATCTATGGATAAATATTTTCTTTATAAATAAGTAGGGAAAGATAGTTCCTTCTAAATCCACCTCCCCCTCTGACATTAACCTTGACCTTGCCACTTCCGGTTTCGACTTCCGGTTTCCGGTTTCAACTTTCGGTTTCGACTTCCGGTTTTGACTTCCGGCTGCCATTTCCGGAACTTTCAAATGCGCGGGAAAATTCAAAAAATTAACGCTAGGCGGGAAAATTCAAAATTAATTGGCGTTGAGGCAAATGAGGTGTGAAGTTGGTTGCTTATATCAACGAGACTAGACAGATGAAGCTAAATACATGAGACTAGACAGACGAGGCTAGATACATGAGACTAGATAGACGGGGCTAGATGCATGAGACTAGATAGATAGGGCTAGATACATGAGTCTAGATAGACGGGGCTAGATACATGAGACTAGGCAGACGAAGCTAAATACAGGAGACTATATAAGACTGAACTAAAATATATAAGGAAATGTTTTGTGTTTTAATTTAATGAACATAATTTTAAGATTTTGATTTATCAGTAGTCAGTTAAGCATAGCCGGATGTTTGTGTATGCCAGTGTAATCAATTTCTTAGATTTGTTTTTCGTATTGTTTTTCGTTTTTATTTTGATTTACTGCTTATATATAATATATGCTGCCGATTAGGCGCAACCGGATGTTTGTCAGTCATAACAACTTATACTATCTTATCAGCGGTGCGCGAGCGAAGAAAATAATAAACATTCCAGCGGGCAAATAAGACCGAGCTGAGAGTTCTAAATCAGTTGTCATTCGTTAGTATCATTCCTTTCAATAAACGGATTAAACGACTTCCCGCTTGCAATTTTCTCATTGAGGTAAGGTATGCTCCCTTCGAAATCATAGTCTGTGAAAACACTTTCTTCATCTTCTTTTCTCTTATTAATGCAATTTCTTGAAAATCCTGCAGGGGTATTCTGTTTGGGTGTTTGAGAATTACTAATATTAAATCGATATTCCAATAAATCCAGGTAATTTAACAACTCTTTAAAGGAGTCAGCTAACATTGAGACGTTTTCTTTTATTCCCACCATTAAGTCATTGTATATATCATGATTTTTGGGTACACCTGCTTCAATATCTTCAGCTACACTTTTATCCAAACTGCTTTCTTCCATTAAGTCATACTTGCATCCTCTTCAATCCACTTTTCATCTACTTGCATCCACTTTTCATCACGCTAAACAGGGTGTGAGGTCTATGTAACCCCACGCTAAACAGGGTATGAGGTCTATGTAACCCCACGCTAAACAGGGCGTGAGGTCTATGTAACCCCACGCTAAACAGGGTGTGAGGTCTATGTAACCCCACGCTAAACAGGGTGTGAGGTCTATGTAACCCCACGCTAAACTCCGTTCACTTTCCGTTCACTCCATCCACTTTCCGTCCACTTTCCATCCCCATTCCGTCCACTCTCCGTCCACTCCGTCCACTTCCGTCCGCTTTCCGTTCACTCCGTCCACTTTCCGTCCACTTTTTATTCTTCTCTTCAGATTTAATCTCATTGGGTTAGCATTAAGTTAAATTAAATTGCTACCAATCTTGCTTTAGTCCTTCAAATATCCGAAAGGAACTGTTTCAAATGTTGCATTATTTGCATTCATTTGAAATTATGTTGCAATATTCTATTAAAGCCCACCATGTTTATTACGTCAGCGTATTGAAAGCTTGTTGTTCTCTTCTCTTTTTCGATGCCTGCTGCTTTATTTGCTCTGTGGAAATTGTTTTAATAACTGTTCGAGTGGTACTGAATTACAAGAAATGGACATCCATCCTAAGGAAGAAACAGAACATGCTAGGAAGAAGGAGAGAAAATTTAAAATTTGATTGCTTAGCCGATTGAAGAGCTTAGAAGATTGCCTAGCACGATTTGTCTTCCAAATTTTAAATTTTCTCTCTTTCTTCCTAGCATGTTCTGTTTCTTCCTTAGGATGGATATCCATTTCTTGCAATTCAGTACCACTCGAATAGTTATTAAAACAATTTCCACAGAGCAAATAAAGCAGCAGGCATCGAAAAAGAGAAGAGAACAACAAGCTTTCCCTACGCTGACGTAATAAACATGGTGGGCTTTAATAGAATAATGCAGCATAATTGCAAATGAATGCAAATAATGCAACATTTGAAAAAGTTCCTTTCGGATGTTTGAAGGACTGTGTAACAATTGGTGCAAGAAGGAAAGCAAGATTGGTAGCAATTCAATTTAACCTATGCTAAGCTGAAGAGAAGAATAAAAAGTGGACGGAGTGAACGGAAAGCGGACGGAAGTGGGCGGAGTGGACGGAGAGTGGACGGAAAGTGGATGGAAAGTGGACGGAAAGTGGATGGAGTGGCCGGAAAGTGAACGGAGTTTAGCGTGGGGTTACATAGACCTCACAACCTGTTTAGCGTGGGGTTACATAGACCTCACACCCTGTTTAGCGTGGGGTTACATAGACCTCATACCCTATTCAGCGTGGGGTTACATAGACCTCACACCCTGTTTAGCGTGATGAAAAGTGGATGCAAGTAGATGAAAAGTGGCTATGCAAGTAGATGAAAAGTGGATTGAAGATTTTACTTTAGTTTGGTTGATTGTGTTCCGATTAACAATCAGTTCAATAAAACTGTAGCTGATTTATGAATGACTAGCTATTTTATAGTTTGTAGCTTACTCTTAGACAATAAAATATCCTTCATTCCCCAGCAGTACAATTATAACAGTAACATTTTTCCGTATTTTTTAGGTACTCAAGCCGTAGAATGCCACCCAACAAGTTGAACTGTAGGCACTCCACTTTGAAAAATGCCTACACCTATTGCAACGTCAGTTCTCGTGAGATCATGAAGTTTCACTAATGAAGTTTGACAATATGTTTTACTTCAATAAAACAAAAATTAGTCAAGACAATTTTATCTTGAGATCTTGAGATTTATCTCATCGCCGAACTAACGAAACTAGCTCGTTTTGGGACGCGAAACAAACGCGATTCAAATGATTTCTCTTACTGCTATTTTATGATAATAGAAAGAAAGATAAGCAGAATTTTCCAGAAATCTTTCTTAAAAGTACTATCCTAAAATCGAATTCAAAGTGTTCTGAAACGGACCTTCGCAACTGGCAAAAGTCCAAAGGAAGGAAGGAAGGGGATCACAAAAAGCTATTCTTTGCACATCGTCAGCAAGCTGTGATCCAGTTTATCAAAAGGTTTAAACCTGCAAGTCACTACCGTAGAGGAAAATCAAAGCAAGTTTATATGCAGTCGAATTTAAATATAAACAAATTGTATAAGCTGTACTGCGACGAGAACGAAGCTGACGACACCAAAGTAAACAGCTCGTTCTTCCGAAATTTTTTCCAAACGAGAGGCAAACTACTCGAGACAGCTGTATACGTATAATATGACTCTTGTTGCAGATCACTCGAAAAAAACACCAGCCCCCAGTAACGTGTTTGTGTACTATAGGTGTGAGAACGAACAGAAAAAGTTCTAATGAAATATTATCGGCAATTTATTATTTTTTGCTCCAGAATCCCTCCCGAGGTTGAAATAATAAGATGCTTTTGTGAAGGATGTGGACAGCTAAACAAAAATTCCACACTGATTGAAATTTGAATTGAAAAAGTGATTTTCCCAATAGTAGAGTATTTCTTACCAACTGATCACTTATTTGGTCGAATAGAAAAGGAGATGAAGAAAACTAAATTGAACGAAGAATATTCAGCAATTTTCACTCACCAAGCAACAACAATTTCCCATGCTGGAAAAATGTATGATTCTAAAGCTGCTATTTCGTCGACTTTGCGCATCACAGGTCAGTGGCAACAGTTCTAAATTTTCAGGTTCAAAACGATTTCTGCACATCAAGAAAAATAATAGCAAAGTAAAAGGTGAACTTTTTTATAATTCCCGCATTGGGGCTTTCAAGAGATACACAAAACTATTCAGGACCTTCTTCCTTCCCCTGTGACTGGTGGTGTTCTTATTGCTCCAGCAAAAATAAATGACGTTAACAGTTTTCTTAGTAAGCTTTATGGAGATCAGTGGATGGAAATCGAATTTTCTTCTTTAAGTGCCCTCTTCTTTTCGAACGTTGACAATCATTAGCGCTATCTGTGCTTTGTCGATCGGTTCGAAATGTGGACGTATCGACGGATGTTTAGAATATCGTGGATGGACAGAGTGTGCAATGTGTATGTGCTAACAAGAATGTCAAAACATCTCGAAGTCATGCGCGCACTTAAAAGACGAAAGCTAGAATACTTTGGACACATTCTCAGAAACGAAAAATACTGACTTCTCAAATTAGTAATAAAAAGAAGGTTCGAAGGCATAAGAGAGCCCGGGCGTCGAAGAATATCGTTGCTAAAGAATTTGCAACAATAGTACGGTAAGACAACAAGTCTCTTTAGAAAACAACCACATTTTAGAAACTACAAATCGGTACATATAACACCTTGTAGTAAGGAAATCGGATGATGAAATAGCAGAAGAAACCATCAGCTTAGAACAGACCTTCCGTAGCCTACAACAATTGAAACAACTGCTGGAAAAACATGACAGGAAGCAACTGGCAATCGTGGAATCCTCGGTGGCAAAATGATCTACCATAAAAAAATGATAGAATATACATTTGCAAAATCAGAAGTCGACGTAAGAGAATACACACCCAAATACCCAGCAGCACCAGATCCAAAATTACACAAACAAGAGAAAACGAAACCGAAATGGACAGAAGCCCACAGTCAAAAGCAATACCGTAAAGAAAAGCGAGAGAAAACCCAAAAAGAGGCGGTATTTCTAAAATCAAAGGGAAAAACATATGCCGAGCTCCTCAGTGTAGTCAAAAAAGGAGTTGAACCCGAATCATCACGAGTCAAGCTATCGGGAATAAGGCAGACTAAACGTGGAGAGCTCTTACTTGAAGTGAAAGAAGGGGGTGCGAGCAACCTAAGGGAAATAATAGCAAACAAACTGCCGAAGATAGAAATCCGCACGAGACACTTGGACACTGTTGTGAACATTAAAGATTTAGATGCTGTAACAACACGAGAGGAGATAGAGGATGCATTAAAATCTGTGCTCGGTAATACAGAAGGAACAAATAAAATAAAAAACATCAGCCCTGCCTATGGAGATAGCCAGATAGCCACCGTGGCACTACCAAAAAACCAAGCGAAAGTGCTAATAGACAGAGGTTACACAAAGGTTGGATGGATCAATTGCAGAGTGAGGGAGAGAATTGACCTAGAAAGGTGCTATAAATGCTGGGAACCAGGCCATCCAGCTAATGCATGCAAAGGGCCAGATAGGTAGAAGATGTGTCTACGATGCACCAAAGAGGGACATCAGACAAAAGACTGTCAAGGAGATATGTACTGCCCAATCTGCAAGACAAGGGGCACCAGCCGTATTCTGGAACTTGCCCAGCATACAAAATAGCTCTGTCGGAGGAGATCAAGAGAAGGCAAGGAAACAAAAATGGCTAACATCATTTATATTAACCTAATGAGGTGCCGTGCAGCGCATGATCTGCTAGCCGCAACAGCCGTAGAACTGAAAGCAGACATACTATTAGTGAGTGAATCAAATAAAAAAATTGCAACTAGCTCCAAATGGTTCACGGACGACAAAAAGGATGCAGCGATTGCATAAATAACAGCAAGTAACTGTTCTAAAGACTGGACATGGACCGGGTTTTGTATGGGTTGAACTGCCCCAACTCATTATATACAGCTGCTACTTTCCCCCAAACGCAAAAATTGAACAGCTGTCAGAATCCCTAGAGACTCTTAGCCAAACCCTGTGGAGTCAGGGGATAAAAAGCAAAAGTATAGCAGGCGACTTCAAGACTTCAACGCAAAATTGCCATAATGGGGCTTCTCAAAAACTGATGCACGTGGGGATATGGTCATAGATTGTACGGCGAGCATGGACCTTTTCATCAAAAACGAAGGTGCTAAACCAACTTTTGAAAGTGGAGACTCATTCTCAATTCTTGATCTAACTTTCGCAACAAGCGAACTCGATGCAAGAATAAAGACCTGGCAACTACTTGAGAGGGAGTCATTAAGTGACCACAAGTATCTTGGCTACGTAGTAGATGAAAATAATGGAAGTATTCAAACCCGATGCAAAAACAGAAACGCCTGGACAAACAGATCAATGCCAGCAGACGTACAATAAATTCTAGAGCAACCTAGAAGCAGCAATTAACAAGACCGAACATTATACAGCAAACTCGTTTATAAAAAGTATATGCAAAAGCTGTGATGCCACACTATCACCAAAAATGGAACGTAGACAAAAAAGACGGGTCTACTGGTGGAATGATACTAGCGCTCAAGCAAGGGCAGCCTGTAATAAAGCCAGACGCATATACCAACCTAAAGCTAAAAAA
This sequence comes from Phosphuga atrata, assembly GCA_944588485.1. Classification (NCBI taxonomy): domain Eukaryota; kingdom Metazoa; phylum Arthropoda; class Insecta; order Coleoptera; family Silphidae; genus Phosphuga; species Phosphuga atrata. The sequence goes on along the minus strand of OX155902.1, from coordinate 37,123,848 downwards.
ACCTAGCCCAACACAACCAGCAAAAATTCGAGCAGGAGTACACAGCTGCGAAAAAGACTCTCAGAATGGAAATGAAATCTGGCAAAACCTATGCCACGAGATCAACGAAGACACATGGGGGATGCATTCCAAATTGCAATGAGAGGTCTAAAATTAAGACAACAAAAGATTAGAGTCCCAATGGAAACAACACTACAGATTGCCGATGCACTTTTCCCAACCTATGGAGAACCGGTCTGGGAGCAACCAGACGTGCTAGAGATTGTGCATTTCAATGAGGACGAAATATGTAGAGCCAGCCAGCGCCTTCGAAATGGCAGAGCCCCAGGTATAGATGGACTTCGATCAGAGATCATAAAAAACATTGTGGTAAAGTTTCCAAACTATGTTCTGAAAATAATGAACCATATGGTCACCGAGGGAATATTTCCAGATATATGGGAAAAAAGCCAAACTTGTTTCAATTAGGAAGGGCGATAAGGCCATCGAGAAGCCTTCATCGTACAAACCCCTGTGTCTACTCGATGTAGCAGGAAAACTCCTAGAGCAACTACTGCTACAAAGAATAAGACGGGCATTAGAGACAGGTGAGAACCTCTCAGAGAAGCAACATGGGTCTAGGGAGGGAAAGTCGACAGTAGATGCTATAGATAAGGTCGTCGAAATAACGAGAAAAGCGCAAGAAGGCTAACAAAGAACGAAATAGCTGTGTGCACTTATAACACTCGACGTTAGAAATGCCTTTAATTCTGCATCATGGCAAAACATCTTGGAGGAACTGGCAAGAAAGAACATGCCACCTGTATCTACTGCGATTAATCGGGAGCTATTTGAGAAATAGAAAAATCATTCTGCAAGCAGGGAATTCAAGAGAAGAGCGCGATATCAGCAGTGATGTTCCACAGGGCTCGGTCCTTGGCCCGATACTGTGGAAAATCCTGTACGATGGAGTCCTCATACTCAAACTGCAGGAGGGAGTGGAGATCGTGGGCTTTGCTGACGACATGGCTCTGGTAGTGACTGGGAAAACAGAAAGGGGAATTATGCTTAGAGCAAATGCAGCTATAGATCAAGTTGGTAATTGGATGGAAGGAAAGAGACTAGAATTGGCTCCGGAAAAGACAAAGGCAGTGCTGCTAACAAGGTTCAGAAAAATTGGTCCCATTATTTTCCTTGTAAAGGGAGAAAAGATAGTCCCGAAAGAATCAATTAAATACCTGGGTGTAACGATCGGCAAATGTCTATTATTTAAAAACCAAGGCATCGCAATCGCAGATAAAGCGCTCAAAACCGCTGCAACATTAGACAATCTAATGCCCAACGTCGTTGGCCCTGAAAGCAGCAAGCGAAGGCTCCTATGCTCGGTTGTACATTCGACCATGCTCTACGCAGCTCCGGTATGGGCAATTGCCGTGGAAAAGAAATCGATCAGGCACAAATTATCGCTAATTCAAGAATGACACTGAGAGTGTCCAGTGCATACCGAGCAGTCTCAAAGAAGGCTGCACTTGTAATCGCTGGCATAGTACCAATAGAGTTTATGGTGCGAGAGAGAGAGGAACTGTACCGAGTTAGAACAAGCGACGACTGCACAAAGAGCGATAAAAAGAAAGCCGCCAGGGTGCAAACGTATAAGGCATGGCAAAAAGAGTGACAGCTATCGAACAGGGGACAATGGACCAGGCTCCTTACACCTTACGTCGAGCGATGGGTGTGACGAAAGAATGGTAAAACGAATTTCCACCTTACACAAGTGCTAAGCGGTCATGGTTGTTTTATGGACTACCTGCATAACATGCGCATGGCAACCGATAGTCTCTGTGAATACTGTGGCCTTGAATATAGCGTTCGAGACACCATCTTCGACTGTCATAGATGGATACCAGAAAGAGAAACGTGGGAAAAGAAAACTCACCTCAAACTAGAGCCTATAAGCCTCACCAACCATATGATTAGGTCGGAGAACATCTGGGTAATAACAACCGTTATGATAACAAACATCATGACCATTAAAGAGCAGGACGAGAGAAAACGACTCGAGTCGAGAAAAACAAGTCGAGAGCAACAAGAAACTGAACCTGAACCCCTAATCACTAGACGTGGAAGGGGGATGTAAGGCGAAACTAATACAAAATTTTGTATAATGACAAGTTAACCGATTTGTGCTTGCTACGTCCCGTAAAAAAATAATTGTATGTCTAGATTAGCCATACAAGACTTTTTTGTCTGTCTAGTCTGGTTCGGTCTAGTCTTGTCTGTCTAGTCTTGTCTGTCTAGTTTTGTCTGTCTAGTCTGCTGTGTCCAGTATTGTCTGTCCAGTCTTGTATGTGTACTGTCTTTGTCTGTCCGTATGGTTAATTTTTTTTTTCAGATTAATGAGTTTGTTATCAATATATCTTATCCTATCTTGAATATATTTTCCATATGAGTATTAATATTAATACCACTATTATAATTACACCACATCATGAACCATTCGTTAGTCTTTGGATTTCCGATATTCAATCACATGAAGCACCGAATTATTTTGTTGGCATTAGAATAAATGTAGCTTGTTGACATTTATAAGATGTTCTTGTTAATTATTGTGGTTGGAGATTGTCGGTTCAGTTCCGCCGCAAAATATTAACCACAATTCAGGTAATCGAGAAAATGATATTTGCCAAACAAATCCCTCGTTCAACTGACACAGCGTTTTCAATTTCAATTACAATACCGACAAAATTAGTAATGAAAATTCTTCCATTATAATTCAGAATGTATATTGTTTACTTTTTGGTACAAAATTCGCTTGAACTTATTGACCTACACTTTTATTTGAATCAATGCTAAAGTGATTTATTATGTTATTTGAAAATAATTCAAGTAGTAAATTCTAGATGGTTACACAATACTAGAGAAATGAGGTTCTTGAAGAATCTTGAAGAATGTTTATCAAGTAAATCTACAACAAGTAATTCTGTAATACTCGTTGGGGCTATATTAATAAATCAATATTTTTGCATTCAGGAAAGGCACGTGTCCGTTTATTACACGTTACGTTTATTACACGTTAATATTCATAATCATTCTACGTTTAGAATGGAATTTAATTAAAATTTGGAGTTATATAAATTCGTGCTGAATTGTTGAATTGTGCTATTTCGTGCATTGTTGCTTGTGCTATCAAGATGCAAACTGTATTGGAAAGAATAGCACAGGAAATGTCTATAGTGGCTAAACTGTATACAGGTAAAATTTAGCACAAAAAATATTTAATATATATATTAAATAATGTCACTTTGAAGAATCCGAATGTGATGAATTTTATACGAGAACTCCAATTCCCGTGATAATTCTCCTGGTTTTCTACTATTTGTTTGTAACAAAACTCGGTCCACAGTTTATGAAACATAGGGAACCTTACCAAATCGACGGGGTCATTAAAATCTACAATATTTTGCAAGTTATATATATTATAAGTAAGCTAATTCCGGTAAGTTGCTTTTAAGAAAGAATATTCTTATTTAATACAATTTACTAATAAATATGAGATTTTAGACCATTCCAGTTGTGTATAATAAGGAGAAATGGACGTGTATGCATTACGAACCTGGGGAAATTCATTTAGTATATAATTATTTCTATTTGAAAGTGTTCGACTTATTGGAAACGGTATTGGTTTACTTTTCTTTTATTTTATAATAAAAACACAACATTTACAAATAGATGACTAGTCCATCTAGTCTGTCCATCTGCCTTATCTCCTCTGTCCAATGTTATCTATCCAATGTTGTGTGATCAGCCCTGCCGGTCTAGTCTTGTCTGTCTATTTTTTTTTTATAGGTTTTTTTTGTTCTCCGTAAGAAAGATCGTCAGATATCATTTCTACATGTTTATCATCATATTGCCATGGTTTCAATGGTTTGGCTTGGACTGAAAGTAGCACCTGGTGGTCACTTCTTACTACTTGGCGTATTGAATTGCATTGTCCACGTGTTTATGTACATATACTACTATATGTCTGCAGGAGGCAAGAGGAATATTTGGTGGAAAAAATACATAACCCTATTACAGTTGGTAAGAAAGTAGAAGCTAAGAAATTTAGGTATAGAGTTTTAAATGATTGAAAATGAATATTTGTCTCTTCTGTTTTTCTCAAGACTCAATTTTTCATACTGGTAGTCCACTTTACGATTCCCATATTTACCGATTGCAATGTCCCTACTGCTTTATTGCTTTTGGCTAGTTCGCAATCTTTGTATATGTCTTACTTATTCGGAAAATTTTATTATAAAACATATATACTAAAATCTAGTAAAAAAAATGTGTAACGTAGTAGTTGTTCATAGCCGGAGTTATTGTATTTTGTTTTCACAAGCAAATCGAAGAATAGATTTCCATGTTATCACTATAAATAATTTAACTTTGCAAACAGTGGATAATTTCCAAATCCAAGTTGAGATTTGGAAATTATCCTCTTGAAATCCGCAATAGTGGACTTTGGGAAAAATCAATTTCAATTCGAAACTGTTTTAAAACGGACAAGATTTTTTCTTGTCCGACTACATTGACTCTAAAATGGCCTACTATTCCACTAATCCAGCTATGGATAAATATTTTCTTTAAATATATTAACACTTTTATTATTTATAAATTATTATTATAATTATTATCTTCCTTTCGTTATTGCACCAATTGTTAGACAGGCTTTCAAACTTCCGAAAGGAACTGTTTCAGAAGTTCCAAACTTGCAATAGGCCTCGGTTTAATTATATATATATATATATATATATATATATATATATATATATATATATATATATATATATATATATGTATATATATATATATATGACTATTATATATGACCTGAATTAATTTGACTCGTACAAAAATTCAATTAAACCGGGGCCTATTGCAAGTTTGGAACTTCTGAAACAGTTCCTTTCGGAGGTTTGAAAGCCTGCGTAACAATTGGTGCAAGAAGGATATATATACCGGGTGGTCCATTTAAGTGAAGACATTGAAATATCTCGAAAAATAAACATTGTACGAAAAAATTTCCCAAATGAAAACTTAATATTTGAAAAGGGGTTATGCACTGGTGCTAAGGTTAGAACTCCTCCTCCACCTCTTCTGCAGGGGCGGGGGGTAACTCTGAAATCTTAAATGGAAACCCCATTTTTTCTTGCAGATTCAGATTTTATGACAAAAATAAGACTTTATTCGAAACATTTTTTTTATCTTTATAAATGGCGATGTAAAACGTCAAAATTGGTCACGTTCATAGAAACCCACGTGTTTAGTATAAAGTAATAGAAAACAATATAAAACGATTTATTTAGAGTTGGGGTGCTTGTTCATTGGCGATTCGCCTTACCTCCTGCTTTTCAATTAAAGTAAATGTTCAAAAATTTGACCTTCAACTTCGATGCATTTATTGATTCGCTCTTCAAATGCTTGTGTACAGCTTAAAAGTGTCTCTGCTGTAATTTGAGCGCAAGCATTCTTGATTCGCTCTATCATTTCTTCACGAGTTGTTGGCACTCTTTGATAAACCTTGTTTTTTAGAAACCGCCACAAGAAAAAATCTGGTGATGTCAAATCGGGCGACCTGGCAGGCCAATTTACCGGGCCACCTCTCCCGATCCAACGACCATTGAAATTGCGGTCTAATATCTCTCGTGCTAATCGTGAGTAGTGAGCTGGACCACCGTCATGCTGATACCACATGGTTAACCGAATGTTTAAACTAATGTCCTCAAGTACTGTTGGTAGTTGGTGTTGCAAAAATTTTTGATATTTTTGTCCATTTAAAGTGCCTTCAACAAAATAGGGACCAATGAGCTTATCGCCTATGATTCCACACCAAACGTTAACCGACCAAGGACGTTGATGCTCAACATGTCGCAACCAGTGTGGTTTTCTACACTCCAGTAATGCATATTGTGTCGATTAATGTTACCATGGTTTGTGAAGTTAGCCTCATCGGAAAATAGTACTTCACGGAAAAAAAATTGGTACCTTCGTATCTGCTCCCTTGCCCATTCACAAAATCTTACTCGATTATAAAAATCATCCCCATGAAGTTCTTGCAGTGAAATATGATACGGATGAAACTTATGTCGATGCAGTATTCTGAGAATACTAGTTCGAGAAATTCCAGAATCGCGAGCTAAATCTCGAGTGCTTACTTGGGCGTTTTGGGCAACAGCAGCTAGCACAGCTACCTCATTAGCTTTTCCAGTAACAGTTCTTCTACGCGTTCTTTTTTTAGATTGCATACTTCCATGGGTAGTAAAGGCTTTAACAACATTGTAAAAACATGACCGCGACCGAACATTATTTGTAAAACGCACAGCATACAAGGCAACAGCACCGTCTATATTTCTTCTACACTCGCCATAAATGTAAATCATTTCAACTTTTTCTTCTATAGAAACAGGAAACATTTTTCTGCTCTTAAGTCGAACACTGTTTTGGTTTTATAACAACAATTATTGCGCGAAACAAAAAGTAAAAAGATGGTGGCAGAAGCCGCCTTGATAAACACCTGGGTTTTTTTTGAAAATCTACGTAACTAATTTTAGCAATTTGCACCGCCATCTACAGAGATTCTAGAAAAATGTTTAGAACAATACTTTCATGTTTTTTTGTCGAAGAATCTAAATCTGCAATAAAAATATGGGGTTTCCATTTAAAATTTCAAAGTTACCACCAGTCTCTCTTAGAAGGAGTAGGGTGGGAGGTCTAAAATTATTATCAGTGAATGGCCCGCTGTGAAATATTAACTTTTCATCTGGGATATGAGTTTGTAATATGTTTATTTTTAGAGATATTTCTATGTCTTCTCTTAAATGGACCACCCTTTATATATATATATATATATATATATATATATATATATATATATATATATATATATAAGCGAGTTTTTAATATATAATTAATTCGAGTTTCATAAAGAAAACTTTATTGTATATTTCGATTATTGATTCCGAAAAGGTCATGAATCATTCCCACATAGGCTATTAACCTTACGTACAATAATTGGACATAGGCGGCCTGTGTAAAAACTATATTCAGAATTCAAATTAAATAATTTAATTTTGAGTTTTAAAATCTAAAGTACCTTTCTATAACAGGTTGACTGCCGTGTGCGACACATGTGGTACACACCTTCTTTGATACTAACGCCACGCTTAATTGACGTAAAAATTCCGTGAAGCCAGGTACATTTTTTTCCAGAACTCTTATTTTCGAGGTTCAGTATGTTATCTTATGAGTCAGTCTAACATTGTAGGGTAGGCTTAAGTCAATTTAATGGCGTGCAAATTGCAGAATTTGGAGAAGCGATATTAGCATATATGATGACAAGACACAATGATGGTGACAGAACAGGCTACTTACGATTTCATTTATTAGAAAAAGTGAATACGGGGTACCGTTGAACAAGATGTTATAAAGACATTGCTCTCGGGCTAAACAGAAAATTGGCTCAAAAGCAGTCTCCACGTGTATGGACCAAATTTCCGGCCAAGTTTTTTTATGTTTCACAAGTCGCAATTGGTTTAGATATTTTGAATTTGATATCTAATATAAGTTTTTATTTGTATATGTTTTGTAAAAAATGACTAGAATATAATAATACATTTTAATTTTATATAACATTTCATCAACAAATAAAATATTTTTGCTTATGGCTATTGCAACTTTTCTGTTCTACGAGGCCACACAACTGATTTTTCCATGTGATTCCTGCTTTGTGAGTATCTGCTGTGGAACACAATGCAGTGCACCAGTGCAGTGGCTCACTTCGTTTGTTGCTGGTTTAGGGTGTGCATCCCATCTGGTACTCAAAAAGTTTTTATGAATAGGATGGTTGCGACAGTTAGTACGTGGTAATTCATACTTACATTGAACTGAAAAATTCAATATGTTTTTACCACACTTATAATATGTAAAATTATTATATAACTTATTATTCACAGTTATAATTTCTACACATATCACGACTCGAGTTTCGACGTTTGACGGTCATTTTCAAGTGACTTAACAAATTGGTTCCGTCGTGTTGCTAATAATAAAATTATTCTTAATTATTTTTAAAACCTTTACGTCTTTTATACAGCCATAAACAATCTATTTTTATGGATCTTTATCTTTTATTTTATTTAAATTTCAAATACATTTAGTTGTTTTTCGATTTATTTATGGCTGGAAATTTCCAAGCCTTACGTAGCTTATCCTCCTGTCTAGGCCATATTGTTGGATACTTAAATTATTTGCTAGTTTTTAATCTAATTATAATTGTAAATGTATTGTGTATATATTTCCAATAATAATGTTTTTTGGGTCTTTTTGCTGATCAGCTTATATATTTCATAAGTTACCTGATGGGATAGTTTTTTGTCTGCATTTTAATCCTATAATTACAAAATAATTTGTGGATATATTTGTAAATCCCATTTGTAAATTGCCCATCCAGGTAGAAAGTCTTGCACCTTTCTCCCCTTCCCTGCATAGTCTCCGAAGTGCAGGACTTGCTAATTATCCCGCCTTCTAATCACTTTCCTCTTTCACTATTCGTTGCCGAATTTTCCTACCCCTGATTTTCCTACCTTGTAGGTGTAACTCCTAGATTTATTTTAGCATAAAATAGATTGTGTTATCTCTTTTAACAGAGTTATTCGAGTTATTTCAAGTTTCATACCTTGAAGCGCACAGCCGCATTTTGTTTGAAGTTAAGTTTTGTCAGTTTTAAGTTAAGTTTAAGAATAAAATAGAGTAAAGTTTACAATCGTGTCTCTTTTAATATAAGAATTACTCATATTCTTAACTCAATTCACCCAATCACTTAATTCTTTCTCCTACATCATAAAGACTTTTTTGGTGCAAATATAACATTAATTTGCACGTAATATCTTAACTCGCGGTAAAATAATCGCGAGTCGTCACAAAATTCATGAGATTGAATATATACCTTTACGGTTTTGGTGGGGAGGGGGGCTTTAACCCAAATTGCCCAATTTTTTTATACATTTCTCTACATAAATTTCTCTCCTTCAACAGTATCAGGTTGACCGCCACATGTTTTTACCAGCATTACTCGTTTCTGAGGTTCTCTTTTCGGAGGTACATCTCCCTGACATATTTTGGCAAAACAAGCGAACACATCGCAAATGTCCTTCGATAGCAAAATCTTCAAGTAGCATTTAAGCCCTCTAAAAACTTGAGTCGTTGATTGCGAATTTAAATTCTATTTTTTCAAAAACAAAATTGCGGATGCAACATAGCGAACATTTTCCTGAGAAAATGTTTATATATCTGGACGATTGGATAAGAACGAGTCTTAGCATAAAAAATATTTAATAATATCGGTAAATAATTTTAGTTGTATAAAAAATAACGAAAAACAAGGGATTATATCGTTAGTTATACCCAAAACATATGAAGTTATTCACTCTCGGAAACATCAGCACTAAAATTGTAATCGCTATCATCCTCGTCTGTCTCATTTTCAGTACTTTCATTCACATTTTCTAGGCTATCGCACGTGACTTCTGCAATTGAAGGTGGGACCAATAATTGAATTGCCTAGAGTGATAATGATATCCATTTTCTCCTTGCTGTTTTTCGCAAACATGAGATCCGTGGATCCCATGCTACCGAACGCCTTTAAAAACACCCTTTTTGCCTGCTACATTTGGGGGCAAAATTTGCGCGGTATCTTTTAATAAGTCTATTGAAAGATTCTTGCGCTTCCTCTGACATTTGATCAATCGGGAGTAAAGCAGAATCAATAATAACGTGCACGTGTATAAGGATTTTATAAATAGTTGTCGGCATGTAAAACCACGGGTATAGCTTTACAAAAAGTCGAGCCCTATGTAAGGCTAACTTCTTAAATACATCTATATAAGCTTCAAAACCGCTAGAAAATACTTCTAAAATAATATGAAATCTTTTTATCAAAACTTCGTCAACTCCCGTTATACTGGAAGAAGTAATAGAATTTTCGAAAAAAAGTCTTGCCGTGTTTCCGTCATTCGTGCTTCCATCCCTTGCTTTGCTTGGTCGGCGATCAATCCCAATTGTTTACGAAAACCTTCCTGGATAAGTCTATTTCGACGATTTTCTTGTCATGTGCTTCACGATGTTGCCATTTCTTAGTTTGAACTCGGTATGATAAATGCAGGCAACCCTCAGAGATTCTTATCCAGGCATGGAGCGATGAAATCCCGAATTGCAAATTATCTACAGATATTGGCCTTCCAAAATGTTGTCTATTTTATTAAATTCCTTAGAAGTCGCATGGCAAAGATAACAGAGAAGGCTGTATTATACATTCGTAACTGCATTACAAACTTCACCGTCTACCATTGTCAACGCGAACTTAAATTTTGGTTATCTTCAGTGACTTCTTAACTATCGATTATAGAATGAAATGGAGAAAGATTTTTTAAATGTTCTACAATATCTTTGACTTCTTTTCGAGTTACTTACGTAGTTTCATTCAAAAACTATATTCTAATTGTTTTGCCAAATACACTATTATTCATTAATTTAAAAAAGTCTTTTTCGAAATCGTTTTCAGATGTCTGTCGTAAAGTAATGTTTAGATCACTATATTGTTTTAGCCAATCAGATTGTTTGAATTCTATAATTCTGTGATTTGTCCGTGATTTATTGCCTGCTATAAGTTTATGTAGTGAAAAATATACTTTTCTTTGTTTTTTAAATTTGGAATAAGTTTTCTGTTATTAAATTTTGAATCTGGTGGAGTCATGTTTTCAACGAGGAATGGTAAATCGTCATGTGGGGCCTGTAGCGATTCAGGATACTCGATGTCAGCTACGATGAAATAGTCGATAGGTGAATCGTCACGTCAAAGTCTAAAATATCAGTCTCCGTTAACCATTTAATACCGCCGTAAGGCATTAATTGAGAAAGTGCCCAGCCATACAAATTATTCGCATCCCAGTACGCTAAATATGTACTGGGTTGGTTCGAATTATACTCGGATAAGTATTTGTTATTCGGCTTAGCATATCTCAGTCAGGCTTAGTTAGCAAATACCTCCTCTAATACCTTTGGAGATGAAATAGTTCATGTCTATGTCTGTAAAAAGTTCTAAATTTATGTCAGTTATTTTCAGCATTGCATCCCAGCTTAGTCCAGGTGCCGTATAATAATGGGATGGATCAAGCTAATATTTCGTGTTACATACACTTCGGAATTTTCAAAAATGTCCGTCAGTAACAATACGTCAGTCTTTAAATACAGGTCAGAGTAATCTTTTAAATTTCGACAATTGAAGGTATTCCAAAGAGTCTGGTCAAAATTATATTCTTTGTCGGTGATGATATAGTTATTTAAAGAATCGTTAAAGCAGTCCTTGTACGGTAAAGATGTAAAAACCTTTCTACCTTAATAATACAAAATGTTCATTGTTGGGGAAAAAATTTCTAACCTCTATGCATTGTTCATCTGTTAAATTTTTCGCAAGTTTCTCCAACGAGCTGGCCATAAATCTTAATGAATCGATAAATCCTAATTTCAAATAAATTTTATTTTCTACCCCTTGTTTATCTACATATTCACCAACAGGTAGATTTTTGGGGATGGATATATATTTTTCCTTATTTTGTGGGATGATATCAATTTTTTTCCTCGTCAGATCCAAATTCTTGAATAAATAAATGAACATCATAATTCGACATGTTATGGAAAAATACTGGGATCATTTTAGGTATTTTATAATTCAAATTACAATTTGGGTGGGCGACTTCCGAAATTTTCCCGTTAAATGATCGTGATCGGCGACTTTGTCTGTTACTTGTAATAATTTATTACATATATGACAAGAAGTGGCCGTATCGTATGAATTTTGCTCATCTGCAGTTAATTAAATTATCGGAAGTACAACGCTTAAATGTTCCTTGTATAATTCCTTAACATCTGCATAGAGGTTCTGACAAAACAATTTCAGGCAATCTTCCACGGTATAAGTGAAACATTTAATCAATGAATCATCGAATGATCATTTTATATTATAGGCGAAACTGTATGGTACGTGGATATGTGTCTGATTAGAATAGCTATTGTCAGGGTTAGGCGAGCATGAATTAACAGGTTTTAAAATTGATTCAAAATCTGCTTAACAAACAAAGGGTATACGCATTTTTCTATCGAAATTTTAATATATTCCCCTGCATCATATCACCTCTCTTATCTTTCACAAGGTCTTCCGTGGCATAATAGTGTAAATATTGTTACAGTCATTCAATTTATGTTGATTAAACGCGAATTCTGTTGAAAAAAAGGTTAAACAGCTGTCACATAAATATTTTTTATCGTGACGCGATGTGATATGACTTCCTACAAGCCCTGAAATATTGTTAATATAAACATAATGTCTTTTAACACCTTCTTCCAAATATAATAAATTTACGTGTCTTTCCCTAGTCTAGTTAGAATGGTAAATTGGTCCTACTACGTCATGTTGCTTAGATTTAAAATTAAACTCCAAGCTATAAACGTTAATACTAATATTATTCAGCTGTTCAAATTTTGGAATGTCTTTAATTCCAAGCGGAAATTCTAGTCTGTGATATTTTAAAATTGAAGAAAAGTGGGGATATGATGCCGGGCGATCAGAACTCACATTCGTGGAGTGTAATGCGGATACAATGCTCCATTAAAAAACAAAACTCGTCTTCATTCTGAACATTGATACAAGCTTTCCTATCCCTTATTTATTTTTGGCTGTTCAATAAATGAGGACCCACGTATTGGTTTATATTTATTGATATTTTTAAATCTAAATGGGGAATCTCTCTTAGTGACCAACCCGAATCTTTTTCCTGAAACTCGCAACATTTGCTTTTAATTTTGGCACACATACTGTCATAAATTTCATAAAAGTTACTCATGCTACGTGTTATTTCGCGATATTTTGTGTAAAATGACTAATTGACCCGCCAGATTTTTTCATTTATATAAATAACAAAGAGTTCAATGTTAAATTTCACCCCTGAATTAAAGGATTTGATAACGTTTTCAAGCGCGCTACCAAAAGTACCCCTCGAATTGATTAGGAAACTATTTATGTCGATTCCCGAACCTTTAATACAATAGCTAGCTACCCTTTTCTTGAAACTGCTGGAAATTTCAGTAATACCTTGCTGGTACGGTTTAGCTGCTGTCTGGAGATGCTTTTGTGATCTTAGATGTCCTGCATATTTGACTTTGGTTGGGAATACTTGGTCACATATGTTACAGTGGTGAATTGATGGAGTCGGCTGATCTATTTTCATCTTCTTCGAGGCGGGGGGTGAATCTCCAGCATCTAGGGGTCTCTTTGAGTAGGTTTGGGGAGGTAGTGGAGGGGGGCGAGGAGTGAGGAGGCGCCAGAACGCATCATCTTTCCCTACTGACAATAATTCCAATGGAACAAGCGACATAAAAAAAATGTTGGCATCAGTATCACCATCTCCTTCATTGAATTGTCCTTCACACTTTGTCCCGAAGTTCCGTCACATACCCATTTACAAATCAAAATCAAATCGCCAATTTGTTCATGTGGAAAATTTTGATAACTTCGGATTGAGTCAACAATATACGATGCACAGTATGGTCTAAAACCTTGCAGGGAGGTTTAGACTTGGCTTCGCTAATTGTTAATTCTGAATCGTCGGGGTAACATTTTTTTTTTTTTTTCAATACGTTTCCGTAATAAGGATATAGTTTGCAATTTCTTGCACGGCTTGTTTGACAAAGTATCTTATACTGATTTTTTGAAAGCCCAAATTCAATTATTAACGATAATGCCTTGTCATCAGAAAGTTGTTGTTAGGCAAATTTCAGAGACTTTCTATATCTGGAAGCTTTTTATGGCCTGCCAGACGTGATGTTATGTAATACATGTGCAGCATCCGATTGTCCTTCTGCTCTCAAGCTGATTCGCGTTGCATTTGCCAGTTCTGCGCTGCTCCTATCTTTTCGAATGTCCTCTGTCCTTCTGCGTTTTGTTCTCTCACTAGCTTCGGAGAAGGTAATTGAAGGGCGACCGCTGCTAGCCGCAGAAGTCGATTGTTGCGAAGGCTCCGATAGCGATTCCTCAGTGAAGAATTCCAGTCAGAATTCCTCAGATCTTTAATTCATTTAGGAATTTGCCTTCTATGCGAGAGACTTTCTGCCACTTTACATACATTTCTCTCACATTTATCCGTAAAATCGTTTTTATTTTCAGGTTAACTCAAAATTGTATTTCAATTTATGATTCAATTCTCTTTCTACGGTTATATATTTCACTTATTTTATCACCAAAACGACCTTTCAATAAGTAAAAGAGATCCCTCCTCAAGATAATTGTCACGTTTGTCTGGAATAAATATAAAATTGAAAGTGAATCGGTTATTTAGTCTGTGCATTTTAAAATATAAATGTGAGAATTTCTCAATTTGTTAAATGATTTGATAAAAAAATATGCTGAAGGCAAAGTAGCAGCTAGTAGCAATTCTTGAGTATTTAAATTGTAAATACCTATCTGTGTCTCGGCCGTATCACAGAATTAAAATCGGATATTTTTTACCCATTTAGTACACAATTACAATTTTGCTACAAAATAACAATCTATTTACAGCCAATGCTGTATTTAAATTCTAAATACCTATCTGTGTCTCGGCCGTATCACAGAATTAAAATCGGATATTTTTTAACCATTTAGTACACAATCAAAATTTAATGTCTTTTCACTGGTTGTTGCGCGCACGATTCTACGCACTCCACTGCTTTGTTTCAAATGAAAGTTTGGATTGGATTTCGATACCTGCATTGTTTAGTTCCCGGAATCAGGGTTTCCCGGAATCCTGGAATCAGGGACACCAAGGGTTCTCTAACGAGATGCATTCTCAGAATCGCATTAAAAAATATTTTTTTCTGTTTCTAGAGATGAAAATATTTTCACATCTTGCGATGAAAATGAGCATTTTAAATTTATTATTTTCTCGCTCACTAAAATCTAAACTAAACAAATTTGCATGGACTTTCTTATTAATTACTTCAATTTCAATGGAATATTTTATGAACAAAACTAAAACTATTTAAAAAACAGAAATAAAATTAGGACATTTGACTTGAAAAGTATCAGCTTCTATAAAAATGCAACAATATGTTACCATGGAAACGAACAAACCAACAATTAAATTTGTGTTGACAGTTCTGACAGTTCCTTTCGAATTGCATTTACTAAAGTCAAATTATGGAATCTGCAACCGAAATAATTGAACCAGGCTAACCCCCGGGCATTATAGAAGCGGCAAACTCCGCTTCGGTAGACTGGTTTTAGGTCACACTCGGGTGGGACTTTTTGAAACTAAAATGACGCATGCGCAGTAAGCCGCACATCAATAGTAAAAATGTTGTGTTTTGTTGTGTTTTCAAGAATATGTGTATATGTATATATATATATATATATATATATATATATATATATATATATATATATATATATATATATATATATATATATATATATATATATGTATATATATATGTATATGTGTGTGTGTGTGTGACGCAAGCTTACGAAAGGGACCTTATCTTAGGTTAGGTTAGGTTAGGTTTAAGTGGCAGCTAATGCTCACATAGGCCTCAGATGGGCCCGTTGTGTTACCAAGGTACTTGGAGTACAACCCTCCTCAGGAGATTTTGTCAAAACATTTCGAGCCGTGGATGAACCTCATGAGAGTCTGCGCATCTAGTGATGCGAGGTCAGAGAGATCATCCAAGAAAGGTCGGCCTAAGAAGAGCAATCGTGTTTTGGTCAGATAGGGGCATTGGCATAAGTAATGCTGAACAGTTTCCTCTTCCTCCTCGTCCAGGCAGCCTCTGCAGTAGTCCCGCTTCGCTATGCCCAGTCTCTCAGCGTGCTTGCCAATGGGACAGTGTCCCGTGATGACTGCCACTGCCAGTCTGATATCGTTTCTTTTTAGAGAGACGAGCACCAACATTCTTTTCCTGCTTCGGTGAGGCCATATTTGCCTGGTTACCTCGCAGGTGTCTTCATCCCTCCACCTTCGCTCCGCAAGGTTCGAGGTTATTTTGGCTATGTTCTCCTTGCACGAGGCAAATGGAATACATATATCCTGTAATACTTCGGTCGAGTGGAGGCAAGTGCCGTTCTTTGCAAGCTCATCCGCTTTTGCGTTACCTGGGATCTCGCTGTGGCTTGGTACCCACATGAGTCTCACGTTTGTGTGTGCTGCGAGCTCATTCAGCTTTCTCCGACAGTCAGAGACCGCTGTTGAGTTGGTGCACACGCTAGTAATTGCCCGGAGAGCAGCTTGGCTATCGGTGTAAATGTGGATCTGTTCACCAGGGTCCCCATTTACCATCAGCCACTCTGCTGCCCCTTTTATGGCGGTTACCTCCGCCTGTAGAACGCTGCAGTGGTATGGCAGGCTTAAGCTAATTCTTAGGTTGAGGTCGTTGGAGAAAACTCCGCTACCCATTTTATCCTCCCTCCGTGAGCCGTCTGTAAAGACCTGCGTGTGTCCTGCTGGTACCTCTTTCTTTTCCATCCACTCCTCTTTAGAAGGTATGTGGTATGAGAAGTTGTTGCCAAAAGCAGGCGTTGCTAGACATCGGTCTATGTTTTTGGGCACCCCTTTAAATTCATTGATTATTCCGGCGTGTCCACGATAGTCCGATGTCAACATTCGCACTGACTCTGGTCTAAGTGCTGTGGTAATGGCAAGTTGCTTACCCATTAAATCGACCGGGGCTATGTCCAGGATTGTCTCCAAGGCTTTCGTAGGCGTCGTTCTCATGACTCCCGTTATCATGAGCGCCGCCATTCTCTGCACTTTTGTAAGCGCCATTTGATGGACTCTTTTATTAAGTGCCGGCCACCATATGAAAACGCCGTAGTAGAGTATTGGTGTAACTACGGCTCTGTATAGCCAGAAGGTAATCTTGGGGTTGAGTCCCCAAGATTTCCCCACCGCTCTCTTGCAAGAGTACAGCGCCACCGTTTCTTTCCGTACTCTTTCGTTTATGTTGAGCTTCCATGATAACTTTCGGTCTAGTATGAGACCTAAGTACTTGGCGCTCTCCTTGACCGTCAGTTCAGTGCCCTTTAGAATTGGGAGCCTGAATTCTGGGATGTTGTGTTTCCTTGTGAAAACGACTAGCTCGGTTTTCGTCGGGTTGACACCTACGCCACACCTTTTGCACCATTGCGCTAGTCTCGATAGGGCCCCTTCAACAAGTTGCGACATTGTATTGAGGTGTTTCCCTGAGGCCGCTATTGCTACGTCATCAGCATAGGCGACGACCCTGCAGCCGGATTTCCTAAGTTGGAGGAGCAGCTCATTTAGCGTGATGTTCCAAAGCAATGGTGAGAGGACGCCTCCTTGTGGGGTTCCCCTACTCACCTTTCTTCTTATGTGGGATTCTCCCATTGTGGCCCTAAAGTTCCTTTCACGGAGCATTTTTCCGATCAGGTGACATAGAGCGTTGTCCATAGCTAGTCCAGTTAAGGCTGATTCTATGGCTTCAGGCTTCACGTTGTTAAATGCCCCTTCTATATCGAGGAAGACAACCATCGTGAACTCCTTATGCCTCATGGAGCTCTCTATCTGGTTTACCAAGGCGTGGATTGCTGTTTCCACGGATTTCCCCTTTGTGTATGCGTGCTGAGACATTGACAGCATTTCAGGGTGTATTGCCTCCTTCATGTGCAAGTCAATCAGTCTTTCAAGTGTCTTTAGCAGGAACGATGATAAACTGATTGGTCTCAGGTCTTTGGGGGAGGTGTGTGAGGAATTTTCTCCTTTTGGGATGAAGACCGCTTCGACCTCTCTCCATATTTTTGGGATGTATGAGAGGTTTATACATGCCTTAACCAAGTCTCCAACCAAGGTGTAACAATATCTATGGCCTCTTGCAGCTCAACTGGACTGATCCCGTCAGGTCCAGGTGACTAAAAGGGTTTGAAGCTTTTGATGCTCCAGGTTAACTTATCTCCACCTACAATTCTTTCATCCAGATACCGAGGTGGAGCAGTTATGGTGGAGTCCACTACACTTATTCCATTGTTTGGAAAGTGTGTATCCATGAGTAGCTTCAGCGTTTCTGTACATGAGGTTGTGCAGTTTCCATCTTGCTTCTGTATGAAGCTTTGGACTGCCGGATCCTTAGATAAATTTTTTCGCAGTCAGCTGGCTTCTGAGGTTTCCTCTATTTGCTCGCAGAGCCGAGCAAAGGATGACCTTTTGGTCTTCCTAACCTCCGTTTTGAAATTCTGTAGGCTGTTTTTATAGGCAGTCCACTCATTGGTGCTTTTTGCCTCGTTAAACAGCCTCCTGCTTTCCTTTCTTAGGGAGCTTATTAACGGCGTCCACCACCGTGCTTTGCTCTTACCTATCCTGCTCACGACTTTGCACATGGCCTTGTTACAGGCACCTGTGAACTGTTTTACAGTTCTGTCTAGCTCATCCCCTGTTTTTGGTGTTGGGGGCGGCTCTTCCGATAGAAGACCCGATAGGGTAGTTTTGTACTTACCCCAGTCAGTCTTACGTTTGTCTACAAACTTAGGCTTTGTTTGCATCTGTATGCCTACCTTAAATTCAATATACCTGTGATCCGAAAAGGAGTGTTCTTTTGACACTTTCCAATTGCTTACAAGGTTAGGCGTTTTAGTGGAAACGAGTGTAATATCAAGTACCACCTCTCTCACGGCTGTGGTGAAGGTGGGAGTGTTACCTAAATTACATATTTCTAGGTCGGAGGTTAGTATAAATTCTAGTAAAGACTTACCTCTGTTGTTCCTGTCCGAGCTGCCCCATATGGTGTGGTGGGCATTGGCATCGGCTCCAATAATCACGTCCGCCCCTACTCGGTTGGCTTCTGTGATTATACCATGGAAACCCTCTGCCGGACTTTCCTTCTCATGGGCGAAGTATACTGAGATCATCCATAACCTACGGTTAAAAAGTCCCATTGATACAGTGACAGTGTCGCAATCGCTGTGATTGGGCATCATAAAAGCGTTGATGCTTTTATCCGCCAGGACGCACGAGCGTGGCTTACCTGCGTTTTTTACGTACAGTAACCTGTACTTGTCAGAGCCCAGTCCACAGATTTTGGTACCCACGACCCAGGGTTCTTGGATTAGGGCAATGTCGACTCCTCCCTTTGACAGTTGGAGGAGCAGAGCAGCCGAGGCTGCTTTGGAGTGGTGGAGGTTACATTGTATTACCCCCACCATCGCTGAGAGAGTTTTCTGGCACCGCGACGATCGTTACGTCGTTGTCGTCTTCGGTGTCAGAGATTAGCGCCAGATTCTCCTCTGCTTCGCTAATCTCATCTAGATGCAGAGGTCCGAACATATTAGTGACCCCCATATATGTCATCTCACTGTCTGAATGTGACCGAGGCTCCCCTTCCCTCGAGGAGATTGGGGTTCTCTGGTCACTCTTGTAAACATTCAGGGTAGTGGAGCCGAAGCCGTAGTTGATCACTCCCTTACTTTCTGCTAGTGGCGCTAGAGATGCTTCGTTAAAGATGACAATTACTTGCCTGCTCATACCCGCTGCCTCGCTAACTTTGATAACGCTCCAATCCTCTGTTGGAATCGTGGGGTTGCTGGTCTGAATTATCTTCAGAATTGTCCTCGGGTCAGAGGGTTCCGTCGGGATCCAGGCTCTCGATCTCGGTCTGCTCGGGCTCTTGTCCCTTGAGACAGCCTCGATTCGGGCGCCTGGCCAGACTTCCCCCACTTTCCCGATGGCTTGCTTGTACAGGTCCGCTGATCGTTGATCTGCACAAGCCACCAGCTTGATATGTCCTTGATGCCAACCTGCGTCTCTGCAGCAAGGAGCTGGGCATGGATTCTTCTGGAGAATATCCAGGTATTTGCCCAAGAGAGCCGCTTCCACCAGTCCTCATTTGGCTGGCGCGATACTCCCATCCTCTGTCAATGACCGCCCATACCAGATTATCTTTCATGATCTCATTGTACTGTGGCGAAGGACCCAGTCGTGCCCTTTTTTTCCCTATGAGCGGGGATTCATCCATCGATCTGTCCTTTCTTTTGGACGATCCCTGGGTTGCCGCCGACTCGACTCATGCTCTTTCTTTAAGGGCCCACTCGAGTTTCGCCTTGTCTTGATCAGACCACTTTTCCTCCAGGATGCCCTTAAATTTGTCGAGGAGTTTGTAAGCCGCCCTTCTATCCCTGTAGGCTCTGACGGACGGTTTCACCTCTTTTTTGCTAGATGCCGCTTTATTAAGCTCTGCATCATTACTAGTGCTAGGCCCGGGTTTCGTTAGCCTGCTACTTGTGTTATCTTTAGAGGACGGAAGTCTCCCTTTACGGGTGGACTTTTTGGGGAACTCACGTTCCGGGAATGGATTGTTGCCGACACCAGATCCGATTGGGCGGCCTGCTTGCGCAGGGTGGGATTCCGAGCTGTTGCCTGTACCCACCTGGTGGTTGTTACCTCGGTTTACACTATCCATTGAGGGGGGGGGGGTGCAATTTATACCTTTTGCCAGGTTTCCTTTCGTTAGGGACCAGACGACCTCCTTCTGGCCATGCATCCTCTTGGCACGGGTAAGGTCCACCACCGTAGGATTAGGAGTTATAGACTGAAGAAGAAAGAAGTTTAACGCCCTAGCCCTCGATACCTACTAGCATCAGGAGTTGAAAGGTGGTCAAGAGTAGACCGAAGAGTTGACCAAGGGAGGTCGAAAGATCAAAGAAGGAAAGATAAGAGGAAACTGGTATTCTCGTGCCGAAGCATGGTTACCGTGCAATGGTGTTGGTCCTCGTGTGCAATCCCCTATCCGCCACCCGGGGACGCGCCTGGTAGGGGTTACACCTTCCCCCGCAGGGGACCTTATCTTGCCAGAGTAAAATTTTCAGTACAGGCCAAAACGTGAACTTACGTCAAAATTTCATGTTTTGGGTTTTTGCAGCAAACGCTACCTACATATCTCAAGAACAACTATAAACTAGTTTTATTTGATTATTTAACCGGTAGATAGCATAAAAGTCAATTTTTCCAAACCCCTACCCAAGAAACAAAAAGGACCTAAACTTGCCAATGTAAATCTTACGACGCAAGTTAAGCTCCTTTTATTTTTTCGTAATGTTGCACGCCTTGGTGCATGAATAAAGAGGATTCTTTTTTATTTTTATATTTGTTTCAAAATAAGCAAACCCCTCCCCGTGACACGTCCTTCTTTGTGTTGATCGGCCATGCGGTGGATACGCATTATTATTTAAGGTTACGACGACGAATTCATATAACAAGTTTATTATTATTTTACAAATATATTTAAGAGTAAACGAAACATAACGCATTATTTAAGGTTAGTGCGAGGAATTTATTTGACAAGTTGAAACTCATAAGGCTGTTGGTTTAACCCCGGTTGGATTAGATTGCCCGCCGCGAAGCGGGCATATAAATTAAGACAATATACGCGCGGCAGCGCGAACTCTCGATTCAAAATAGGACAAAGTGGCAAGGACCGTTGGTTTAACCCTAGTTAGATTAGGTTGCCCACCGCGAAGCGGGAAGATAAATCAAGACAACATACGCGCGGCAGCGCGAATTCTCGATTCAATATAGGACAAAGTGGCAAAGACCGTTGGTTTAACCCTGGTTAAATTAGGTTGCCCACCGCGATGCGGGAAGATAAATCAAGACAACATACGCGCGGCAGCGCGCACTCGATATAGGACAAAGTGTCAAGGATCGTTGGTTATTCAGTACTTGGAAATACTGTAGACTAATTAAGAGAAACTAATGTAATTGGGGTTAAAGAAACTTTATTTTCCCTATGCCTTTGTGTTATGCCACCAATGCGCATGTGCATAATGCGTACGGTGGGTTGCCTATACATCATTGCCATGGATGGGACAAATTTCCTTGATATGGTCATTTTAGGACATCTAAGGTCTTTATGCAGATCCCACAAGGAAGTAAAAACAGGGATAAGGTCAGTGGAAGAGGAAGAACGCAAGAGACCACGAATAATTTACAAATTCTCTCATATCCTTATCAGCAGGGATGAGGATATTAATTACTAAATTAATTAAGCTTAAATTTGCGCATGGGCACTTTATTAGACTGTCATAATGTTTTAAAACACGTCCAAAAACTAAGTCAAACTTTAACCTCAATTATCTCGAAACTACCTTTTTTGTACCTTAAACTTCAAAATTGCGCGATTCTTGTGGCGTTCTCTTCAGAATTTTGCTTTTTATCCAGTGTCATCAAAACACCTCTTTTCTTATCTTTTCACCTCTGGCATGATAAGGTCCCTTTCGTTAGCTTGCGTCACACATATATATATATATATATATATATATATATATATATATATATATATATATATATATATTTATATATATATATATATTTATATATATATATATATATATATATATATATATATATATATATATATACATATATATATATATATATATATATATATATATATATAACATACATATACACATACACATATCCTTGAAAGCACAACAAAACACAACATTTAACTACTACTGCTGTACGGCTTACTGCGCATGCGTAATTTTAGTTTTTAGGAGAATCATTCATTTTTGTTATGCACTATTTATTTTTTATTGTACTAATTCTTATCATAAAAAAGAAAAATATAATTGTATATAAGTAAATTTGCTGAATGCATTTTCTAAATTAAAAGGCAATTAAAACAAGATGCTTTTCATAAAAATACATTTTTGCTGATGAAGGTTTAGTAAAACAATAAAGGCGTATGAATCTACAACTATTGTTACCGCTTGTTACCGTTACCGTTACTACTAAATTGTTAAACTTTAAAATGGAATATCATTTTATTTTTCATAAAGTGGCATTAATTAATTGGTTTCAACCCATTTATTGAAAGTTATAAATATATTGCGAAATTTCACAAAAAGGTAACAATGTTTTTGCAGAAACTACAACAAATTTTATAATTATTACTCATAAATACTTAGACGTAATAAACGAAACAATAATCACAATGTATATTATTGGCCAACTGCCAATAAAAATATCCATAGAAGAGTTGTGGACTAAACATACAACTAGGGACACAGAAATTATAATAACCACCGATTAAGATATGATAATTTTTTTATTATCACTTTTTATTCTCTGTTTTTTATTTAAAACAGATCAGTATCTGGTCAGATTAGTACCTGGGATTCTTTATTTATAACCCTTTTATATATATATATATATATATATATATATATATATATATATATATATATATATATATATATATATATATATATATATATATATATATATATATATATATATATATATATATATATATATATATATATAGACGAATCAATAATTAAAATGTACAACTTTAAACTATTACCTGTAGTCTGGTTTTGGCTAATCTAGTCCGGTCCGGCTAATCTAGTCTGGCATTAACAAATCTAGTCCACTGTAGTCTGATATACTAGTCCGTAGCCTAGGCTATATAAAGCCTAGTAATCCATATTTAATCCTCTAATCCACTAAATAGTCCTAGGCAACCAAATGCACAAGTATCTAGCCTCATGTTTCTAGCCTTGTCTGTCTAGTCTCATGGCCGGGCATGCTTCTAGTTTCATCGGGCTTGTTTCTAGTATCGTAGGTCAGGGCCGGCGCGAAGGGTGGGCGAACTGTGCAACGGCACAGGGCCCCGCGCTTGGCATAGGCCCCGCACATTCAGAGAGTTGAACTAATATTTTGTCTGTAGGTCTGGGATCGACATCTATTGGCGTGCGCAGTCGCCTGCGCTGCAGTCTGCTGCGACGAACAAATTTAGACGCTTAATTGAGTTGCTACTTTGAATAAGACGCCGAACGTAGCAAAAAATCATTTCACACACAAAAATCTATTCGCAATATATCCCCAGAATGTCTAGCCGTGAAAGAGACTGCGCAAGAAAATATATTAGTGGGTGTGAAAAAAGAAAACGCAAAGTAAGATAAAGAAGCGCCAAAAGAACATCAAAAACATTCTTTAAACAAATTTATAAAGAAATCTTTCAATTATTTCAGCTATTTCCGTGAGAAATCCTGTAGATGTTGATAATGATAATTCTACTACAACACAAAACAAAGAAGCATCTGTTAAAATAATTAGAGAATACGAAGAACCGAAGTGAATCACAAAAGAAGAAAGAAATAGATGAATTATTTACCACTGATGACCCAGCCATTTGACCTACAATGTTAAACCATGCAACGAGAACAATAATTCTTCAATGTGGACCACCTTCTACTTCAACTACAAATGATTTCCCAAAAGATGCTAATAAGAGATGTTTTTCTGCTACACATTATGTGAGAATGATGGCAAATGGAGACAAGCATTACAGAAGATGGCTTGTATATTCCAAATGTTCTGACAAAATATTTTGTTTTTGCTGCAAGTTATTTGCCTCTGATCTAATTTTTTTAGCAGATAAGGGGTTTTCCCATTAGCGGCACGTAAGTGAACGATTAAAATCTCATGAACGATCCACCCTACATATTAAATTCATACGTTCTTGGACAAAAATGTTATGCACTTTTAAGATGAACACTACAATTGATCAGTCTCGGCGAAAGTTAATAAATCAGGAAGCACATAGTTTGCATAATGTTTTAAGACAAAGACGATGACAATAATTTAAGACGATAAATAACTTTATTAATACGCGAGGTAGATTAAATATCATTTCAATGTTACTATTCCCAAATATATTTTATATTATAATTTTTTTTACACTGGAATATAAACTATTTCAATATACTGATTTATTGAAATCACCTTTCATATGAGAGAAGTTCCACTTTGATTATTTTGGCCCCGCTTCATTATTTTGCACAGGCCCCCGCAAAATATAGCGCCGGAATGTCGTAGGATATATTTACTCTTATGGGGTAACCTGCTTCACAAATTAATATCAATCCCACAACATTTTGAATTTCCCCGCTTGTCTAGTCTAAAACCTAAAATCTCCTCCCCCTCCCCTTGCGTCAAAAATTACCTATCCGAATTAACTCCTTTCTGAAAATATGTCGTACCTCTCATTTTGAATTTTCCCGTGAAACTCTTGCCAATTACCGCGCCATCTACACTTACACGCTCGACCACGTGCAGTACTATTTTGTATAGGATTTTCGCATAAGGTACTAGATTTACATGTAATTTCCCATAGGGTGCGGGAGGTGGTGCCAGAACGCATCATCTTTCCCTACTGGCGAGCTTAAAAATTCCTCGTTATTAATTGTAACATTTAACACTACGACTTTGCCCACAAAATTAAACTTCGTATCGCCTCAGAATCTATAATCATTAAAAAATATCTTATTAGCTAAATTAAAGTCAGTCAAATGTTTCACGTATCGATATCTGGTTATATTATCGTACACGATTATATAATAGATGGGAATATAATCCTGTCTGTCCTCTCTCTCGCAAAAGGTACGACGTATAAGAAAAAGTTCAAAAATCCAAAACTTCAAAAGGCCAAAATTGCAAAATGTAAAAGCCCAAAAGTGCAGAATCCAAAAGACCAAAATCCAAAATTGCAAAAACACAAAATCCATAGCTCAAAATATAAAAGTCCTAAATCCAAAAATCAAAAAGACCAAAATCCAATACTGCAAAAGTTTGAAACATAAAAGCCCTGGTAAAGTCACTGGATATACAAAGTACCGCAATGAGGGCGGTAATTGTAGTGCAACCAGCGTGCGGGAAATTGAAACAGCTATTCCCGATAAATATTGCTGTCTGCTTATACTTAGTACAGAGATCATACATTCTGGGACTGAAAAGGAAGTACAGGTCAATGTTTCAAAGAAGTGCAAAAATGCAAGTTTGTCTCAAAAAAAGTCGTACGAATGTAATATAAATACATTTATTTATTTACAAAGGTATACAGCAGGAATATAAACGATCATTCTTACTTTTTTTCTACCAACAAATTCTCTCATTGCAAGATTACGGCTGTCTAAAGAAAATTTTAAAATCTGTTTGAACTGATTATTTTTACTATGTTAGTACAAACATTTTAACTAAATATTGTAACATCGCATGGCAAGAAGGGTTTGCAAGAAGGGAATGTTTCACGAACATTTCTTTGCAATTTTCCGATTCCAAACGTATTCTTTTGCCATTACTGCTCTCAATCCTTTCCTCAGGTTCACTAACTTGATTCACAACTTCCTCGATAATCATTTTTTCAGCCACTGGTATGTCGACAGACTTCACTAGCAATAAATCAGGAAAAGCATCAGGACGTAACAATTTCCGGCCATCAGCTCTCTTCTGCTCAAATTGAGTCTCTGAGAAATGGACCTACACAACAGATTCAAAAAAGTTTTTCTTGCATCTTTACTTCGCCATTACTCTATATACCTCACAAATTTTAGAACTCGATGTAAGATCGTTTCTTCCAATAAGTATTCTCCGCTATTCTCGTCTAACTTTTTTACCATCACCTAATAACTTTAAAATTACCCACGTACGTCTCTCTCTAGCACACGTTTTCTCTCTCTAGCACACGTTCAATATTTTATCTACGACCACTATTATAATTGCCCAATATTGTACAGTTCGTGGATTATGTAAATACATCTTACAACACACGTATGTAACAGTCCGCGATTAATGTTATTTAATGATTCAATAACGCACTAGTGCGTTTGGTTTACGATACTTTGATTGGTTGAGAGCTGCTACTATCGTTTATTATAGGCAACCCATACATTCCGTTATTTGTCAAAAAAAATTAAACGTCAAACTAATACATAAACACTATATTTTTTTTCAATTATAAAAATTAAAGTCCAGTATTGTCCAGTGATAGCGAAATAGAAAATGCTACTCCGCCCGAAATTTTTGAAAAAGCGAAACAAGCTGCCCATAATTTGCTACGGATTAAATCTCGGGATCGATACGAGGATGCATATAGAGAATTTATGGACTGGAGAATAAAGCATAAAGTTAAAACCTTTTCAGAAAATGTTTTATTATACTTTGATGAGTTATCTCAAATAATGA
The DNA here is from genome assembly GCA_944588485.1 of Phosphuga atrata. NCBI lineage: Eukaryota > Metazoa > Arthropoda > Insecta > Coleoptera > Silphidae > Phosphuga > Phosphuga atrata. The sequence continues at coordinate 37,096,765 of OX155902.1, read as the reverse complement.
AACCATCTTCACTTCACTGGGCAATTTATTGAATGGTCCAGACAACAATTAATATAAAGCACGACATAGACATTTCAAAATATTCAAAGTTAATAGCTTTACTAACGAGAAAATCTGATTGATTTAAAAGCAAAAAATCCAAAATTTTAACCATTTAATAAATTAACTGTTTCCTCAATGATTCGCCGCATAACAAATATTTATTGATGAAGGTATTCATTACTTTTTTATCTTATAATGCTCTCTAATGGGCATAACGACATATTTTTTATATAATTTTAGGTTATTCCTATCATTGGCATTAGTGGTGCTTGCAGAATACAAGAACTACGAAATATCAAACCCTGCCATATAGAAGACAACGGAACATCTCTGATCATTAAAATTCCCGATTCCAAAACAAAAACTCAAAGATCTTTTGTGATACCGAAAGAATTTTACCAAACCTGTTAAACATATATTCACCTACGCCCACAAAATATGGACAAAACTCAGCCTTTTTTTCTAAATTATCAAAATGAGAAATGCACTAAGCAATGGAATAAATAAAATTGCCTCTATTCCTAAACAAATTGCCAATTATCTTCATTTGCCGGAAGCAAATCTTTATACAGGACATTGTTACAGATGTTCGTCAGCCACCATTCTTGTGGATTCCGTTGGTGATTTATTGTCACTAAAAAGGCATGGTGGCTGGTGTTCGTCTGTAGTAGCAGAAGGCTATATAGACTGCTCCATGAAAAATCTAAACGATACTGCTACAACACAGTAGGTATTAATAGGTATTAATGAAATTAAACATAGAAAATATAAATTATTAAGTAAATATAAATTATTTCATTTGACACTGACACTGCGTACATTGTGTTGCCTATATGGATGAATCACTATATAAGTTACATCAAACATATTTTTCTTATTAAATAGAAAAAAAATAGTGTGGTCGTAGATAAAGTATAGTACATAATTCGAGTTGTAAGGCAATTACGTTCTCGCGGAATTACGCGCTCCCCGCTACGCGGGTCGCGCGTAATTGTTCCGCTCGTACGTAATATGCTTCTTACAACTCTCATTACGTAATATACTATATTGCGGAACTTTGTATTGCCAAATTATAAATAGCTTCATTTATTGACATAGCTTAAGTTATAGCTTAAGTAGTTTCGACTGTGCGAATATATGTGGCGCTCCAAAAAAAAATTAGAAAATTCAATTATATTCATTATTATCAATATTTTACCAATATTTTAATAGTAACTATAATATCAGGGGTGGAGACAAATGCAACAAATCAAAAATCATAAAAATCGGTCCAGCCGTTCTTGAGTTTTTAAAAGCCAAAATTCAAACCAAACTGGGTTTTGTATATTAATTAAGATGTGCACGAATATTTTCAAAATCCTTTAAGATGCTAGAAATGCCAGAAATACGGACACAGTGCTGCGAGATGTATAAATTCTCAATTATGCGTTTTTGGAAAGCCACCCCATGAGTCGAGAACGTGTGATAAAACGTATGAACGTGTGACCCCCAAATGCGATAACTGTGGAAGTGATCATTTCGCCAATTCCAGAAATTGCGCTTAATGTAAAAAAGTAGTAGCGATTTAAAGAGCGATAACTAAAGAAAAAATAACGTATTCCGATGCAAAACGCAAGGTTACTTTTGCAACCCCAACCGCCAACGTATCGTACGCTAAGGCAACTAGGCAAAACTCAAAAACAGCAGTCGACGTAACGGAACTGGCCGCTGCACTAATCCCGGTCATCATGTCCACCGTAAAAGACTTGATCAAAATGGAAGTACAAATAACAAAGACCAACCACTACATATACCTATTGAATATGAAAACACAGTTGACAACAGTATAGATGTTAAGTAGTGAATGTTAAGTAGTGAATGATTTAAAGTAGTGAGATAAGATACTAACACTTCTTCGGACGGCGAAGTAAATCTATTATTTAAAACACCACGCTCCCCTTCCAAGTCTGGGAGAGAGGAATCGGAAACCGAACCCAAAAACGCGAAGGGAAAGGCATCGGAAAATGGCAGACTACGTTAAAAACATAAAACTCCGATTTCATTTACAAATTATAAATTCTAAAATGACAAAATTTCATAGCAACAATTCAATCAAATGTTTACAGATAAGCATTGGAAGATGTAAAGCCCCGCTACAGTTGCCCTCTTGGAGAAAATGACGAGGGATGACATTAAAATAGTTTTCATTCAGGAGCCACATGTTTTCAGAGGAAAAATCTTTGGGTTTCCAGCTCATTACAAAATTATATATGATACTAAATTTGATGAATCCACCGTAATATCGGCCATTGTCATATCGGACCCTAGAATTAATTTAATTTATTATGCCAATTTATCAAATAAGCTGATGACAGTCATCCAATTTTTTTGTGGAATAGTATTCTATGCCGTATCAATGTATTTACCACCTCAAGCTCGACCAGTTGAAAATGATACTTTCGATGATAATTTACAAATTTTAAGAGAAAATAATAGAGAATCTTAGAACAAAAGAGGAGATCTTGATTGCTAGGGATTTTAATGCAAAATCATATACTTGGGGAAGTGCACTTGTAGATAGGCGAGGGAAAAAAATGGAAATACTTTTTGGTCAGCAAAATCTACTCATTCTGAACAGTGGAACTACTTTAATGATAGACATCTTCCAGATGAATGCAGTTTATCAGACCACAAATTTATTAGTTGGTTAATAGGGATGGAAACAGAATAAGCCGAACTCAAACGTACTACGTAGTACGTTCTGTACTAAAATACTAAACTGGCAAGAATTTAAACAAAAATTTCAAAATTATATCGACAAAATTTCACCAAAATTAAATGAATGTGTCTCTGCTGAAGAAGTATCTTTTTTTGCAGAGAAGCTTAATAGATCCTTAATTACAGCAGCCCAGGACACCATTCCCCCTAAAATGTTTTTTAAAAATGCTGTTCCTTGGTGGACTTCGGAATCGACTGTCCTCCGCAAAAAAAAACAATCAACTAAGATGCAGTTTTCAAAATAGTGCTGGTGAAATTAGAGAAGAAAGGCGCATCTTATATAATCGCAAATTTCGTGAATATAAAAAGCAAATTATAGAGACAAAAAAATGAAAGTGGAGGGAATTTTGCACATTATCTTCAAATGGTGATCCTTGGGGGACTATTTATAAAGTTATTAAGGGGAAAAAATCTTCTGCTGCATATCTTAGTGGTCTAAAAAATGGCGGTGCTACCTTAGATCTAGTAGAGACAAGCCATCTGCTACTGAATGCCTTCTTTCCTGAAGATAATGAAGAGGATACAGTAAAGCATAAACAAATAAGAGAAGAGTCAAGCGCAGGCAAAGGAGAACCTGACGATAGGAATTTAACAACAGCAGAGATTAAACGATCAATAAGAAAAATGAACCCTAAGAAAGCACCAGGAATTGATGGTATCACTTCGGTTATTGTTCAGGTAGCATTCAACTCTTCTCCTACACTTTTTCGGGAATTATTTAATAAATGTCTGCAGTACCTAGTAATTACCTGGCAATTACCAAGCCTGGCCTAGTAATTAAAGATTTTAGACCAATTAGTTTGCTACCAGTAACAGGGAAGATGCTAGATGCACTCCTGATATCGAGGGTTAAACATTATTTTTATAGTCAAAATTTATTTAATAGTAATCAATATGGTTTTCGTAAGGGTTTTGGAACGGTTGAGGCAATCGCTAAAGTTGTTAGTTTTATTAAGGATTCTATTACGGAAAAGGCATACTGCACAGCAATTGCTCTAGATATAAGTGGTGCATTTGATAATGCCTGGTGGCCATTAATAATTTATCAATTAATCAAGAAACATTGTCCAAATAATTTGATTTATCTGGCTAAAAATTATTTCGCAAATCGTAAAGCAGTCATTTCGGATCCGGATATAGAGAAAATCATTAGTAAGGGATGTCCGCAGGGATCAAAGTCTGGCCCATGATTTTGGAAAATTATTTACGATTCAATTTTTGCTGTTGATCTTCCCGAAAACTGCGAAATTGTTGCATACGCTGACGATACAATGCCGCTGATAAAAAGTATTATATAAAAAGCTATAAATTATATATAGTATTATATAAAAAGTATATAAAAAGCTATTTTGAAATTAAAACATAAAGCGAATCGTGCTCTAGAGAGAGCACGAGAGAAACCTACAAAAATGGACAAAAGAATGCAAGTTAAATTTTAATGCTACAAAATCAGAAACATTATTCTTTGGAAAATCGCCGATACAAAGAAAACCTATTTTTACATTAGGGAACGAAAAAATTAAATGTCAAGATCATATAAAATATTTAGGAGTTTAAATAGATAGGTGTCTAAATTTGAAAGAATATATTAAACAAGCGTGCGCAAAAGTTAAACTATTTAATTCACGAATTGGACTTGCATGTAGAAAAGAATAGAGTCTTGATAAATCTGGAATATGTGAAATTTATAGAGGAGCGGTAGAACCGGCTATACTATACGGCGCATCTATTTGGCATAACTCGTGTGGTGTAAAAGAAAGAATCAAATTATTAAGTGTACACCATCAAAGCACGATATCTGCAGCAAAAGCATATCGTGCAGTACCTATAGAACCTTTACCCGTTGATCTAAGGCTAAAGGAAATAGCATATAAACATTTAAAACATAATATGGATGAAACACTATTCAAACAAATAATGGGCTAGCAGGCTTCTCCAAAATTAATCGAGTCGAAAATAAATATTCAAAAGTTTATTCATCCTTCAGATCATCCATTATTATGTGATAACATCCAATACTTTCCCTATCTAAATATATACTATACCATATATAAATATATACTATATATCTAAATATATACGCTTCAAAATCTGAAAATGGTGTGGGCGCGGCATTTGTGGTTTACATTCAAGATAGGGAGGTTTACTATCAACGAATTCGTTTTGAAAAGTACTGCTCAATATATCAGGCAGAAATTACTGCAATCTAGCAAGCCTTTAATTACATTGAAGTAAATAAACATGCTATTACGAGTTGTTCTATTATTTGTGATAGTCGTTCAGCATTTGATGCTCTAAAGTTTTTGTCTTTTCCCACAGAACTTGTATTGAACACTTGGATAAATGCAAAAGAAATTGCAATGATGGCATTGGGTTAAAGCCCACATTGAGATAGAAGGAAATGAGAAAGCCGATAGCCTATCTAAACAAGCTTCAGGTGCTGATAATTTCAATAATATACCGATTTCAATTTTTTTTTACCGATAAAAAATATGGCAATCTCGCTGGGAAGCGGCGAAAACAGGTATATGGACAAAAAACTTCATCCCAAACGTTGGAATATCGAATCAAATGGATATACATCTATCACACCATGCTTTTCAAATTAATAATGGACATGGGAATTTACAAGCATATCTACATAGATTTGGAAAACGAGAGTCACCTACTTGCATATGTGGACAAGAAGACACTGCTGCACATGTGCTATTCAATTGCAAATATTCTGACCACTGGAGATTCAAAATTAAAAATGCTATGAAGCGACTAGGATGTATTAGGCCGGAAAATGAAGAAGACTTAAGCGACATTGAGAAAAATAGAAGTGGTTGATTTTCGACAATAATGCCAAGCAATTAAAGAAACTAGACCACGACCTAAATTGAAAAACGTAAAATAAAAAAAAATGTACAAATTTTCCAGTATAGTGTTTAGTTATAAACGGAGTGCTGTTTAATATTTCAGATACAATTTGTATATTTAATATTAAATAAACAAATAAGCTGTCGTCACCTGTGTCTTGTCTGTCTAGTCTTGTCTGTCTAGTCCTGTTTGTCTAGCCTTGTTTGTCTAGTCTTCTCTGTGTAGTCATGTCTGTCTAGTATTGTCTGTCGAGTCTTGTCTGTCTAGTCTTGTCTGTCTAGTCGAGTCTGTATAGTCTTGTCTGCTTAGTCTTTAGTGTCAAGACTTGTCTGCCTAGTCTTGTATGTTACTACTAGACATATAATAAAATAAATAAATATAAATATATATATATATATATATATATATATATATATATATATATACCATTTTCAAACCTAACCAGAAAATATCCTCCATGCTACGCAGCGTTAAAGACACCATCCCGTTAGAATCCCAAGGAATTTACGAAATACCTTGCGGAAAATGTGAACGAACCTACATTGGACGTACCAATAGAAAAATATCTGCTAGGATTCAAGAACATGTAGTTTCAGTCAGACACAGAGACAAAGTTTCATCGGCACTTGTCCAACACACAAACACCGGTCACTGGATGGACTTTAGAAATTCAAGGACTCTTGCACAGATCAGCCACGAAATGTCACGAGTATACCGAGAAGCCATAGAGAAAGAAAAACTGCATGAACACGAGAGACGATTCCTTGAGACTGCCCCCAGCATGGCGACCGATCATATCCACCCTCAAAATGCAATCCCAGACACCCCAGACTCATGTACGACCAACAAGACAAACAAACAACCGAACCGAAGCACCGCACACAACGCGCATGACCCGAAGCCAGACGGCTATAAGTAGTCGCATCGCACGAACGAGCTCTCAGTATGCGTCTAACGGTTGACCCGCACGGACGCATATATCTCTTGAGAACGGCGAATGTTAGTTCGCCGAAAAGTCGAGAATCCGGTTCTTTTCAGAACCAACCCTCAACATCAACGCGCAATCCCAGAGAAAACAATACAACACAGGTATCTATCCGCGAAAACCTCAAATACAACATTATAAACCTCCACGGGGAGGAAATTTACCACCTCACCCGTAGTTTCGAGAAACTACGGACAAAGCGCTCGCAATTATTATGCGATTTAGCATTTTTACGTCGCTGTAGAGATACAGACATAACACCCGTCTGTATGAGGCTGTCACACCAAAATCCGACAGCCAGGTCAAACAAAATACTACACAACGCAAGCCAACCTTTGCTTCGGGACGAAATCCAAACCAAACGACAGAAACTTGACAGCATCAGTCAAACTATCCTGACAACCCACATAGCTCTATCCACCACGCTACACCCTCTCCTCTGGCAACAGATAGACTTAATATCTAACAACAGAGCCGAACAGAATAGATTATTAATTACCAATAGACAGAAAGAAAAATACAACCTTCTCAGACGGAGACAAAAACCTGCACCAAAACCACTCAACATCGACCAAGTGGTTTACAAACTTTCAGACCAGCCCCTAGACGAACCTACCAAAACCGTACTGGCCAAGGGTTTCAACTTTGCAATAGCACCAACTCGCCTTCCCAAAGAAGACATAATCACTGGTGTCGAGACTGCTATTTCACAACTCCCTGCCACATTAGCCGAGACAATAAGACAGGAAACATGCCACATTTTAAGATCTGCCAAACCACCGACAAGAAACATCTCATACGAGGAATTCAAAGCCCTCAAGGCACTAAGATAAAACAACAGCATTGTGGTCCTACCAGTTGACAAGGGAAATTGCTCTGTAGTCATGAACAGTGCTGACTATAAACAAAAGAAGACCACAATCTTAGATGATCCAGCTTATCTACCCAGTACAATGGGACAAACGATGACTCTAAACAAATTAAAGCGGCAACAATATATAAACATCTTTATGTATATCGTCTAGAGCCCGCACTAAATGAAAATGATGTCGTCCAGTACTTGCAATCAAAAAACATTTCTTCTATACGCTGCAAACAACTAGCCTCTAAGCATCCAGACGAATATTCGTCTTTCAAAGTGTCAGTACCACTACAAAACTATGAAGAATTAATTAACCCAGAATTATGGCCACGAAACACATGCTTATATCGTTTTTTAGCGCACCTAGAAAAAACGAGGGCTACAAATTAACAACAAATAATCCGGATGAAAAAATATCTATAAAAAATCAAATTATATCAAATAAATCTACAAACTTGTCACGTGTGGACAATTTTATGATGTATCTAAATATTCAATCAATCTATAAAAAAGTAGCTGAGTTGGAAATATTACTTCTCGAAACAAAACCTCTCTTCTTATGTCTCGCCGAAACCTGGACAAGGAATGACTATTTTCCGCTCCTGCATATTCATGACTACAACTTAATCAGCCATTTTTCCCGATCACACACTACTGGCGGTAGTGTATTCTATATGGAATAAAATGCAAACCGACAAAAATACCATAAACATAGATCAAATCCCCATAGATGCAAGATCCATTGAAAAACACGTGGAAGTGTGTGGAGCCTTTTGGCGTTGCAAAACTTTCACCACTATTTTAATTAACATATATCGACCACCAAATGGGTGCATAAAGACATTTATGGAAACCCTTGATTACATCCTTAATTGCTATTTCAAGAAATCCACATACTTTGTAGTGAGTGGCGACTTCAACATAAATTTTGCCGGAAATTCCACCGACAAAACAAATCTACTAAACCTGATGTTCTCCTATGGTCTAGCGAAACAAGTAAATGACACTAGAATCACGACCTTCTCAAAGAGTCAAATCGACAACGTATTTGTAAATTGTGGACTTACAGTTACAGTCACTGTACATGATACCCCACTCTCAGATCATAGATTATTAATTATGAGTAGCAACCTGAGTAAGCTAAACCAACCCAGTACACATCTTAAAATAAATTATACAAATGACAACAAAGCAAAATTTTGTGAAATGCTTAGTCAAGAATCCTGGTCAAAGGTTTACACTGCCACCAATGTAAATGATAAATGCATAAATTTTATTGCGTGTTTACAGGGTCACTTCAAGGCAGCTTTCCCCATAAAGAAAGTGCATTATGTAAAAAACAGTTGGATGACGCAAGAAGCGAAATTGGCATGCCAAAAGTTAAAAGATCTTTACATTTTACAGAAGAAATACCCTCAGCTTGGCTTACAATACCTCAAGAGCAAGAAATCTCATCGTAAGTATATATATGCCCTTAAAAAACAACATTTTAGTTATCGGTTGGCACTATCTAAAAACAAGCAAAAGACTGCTTGGAAAAATGATGAATGAGCAAACTAACAAAAATCACTACAGAGAGGATATTTTGATTAGAGAGGGTGATTCTGTTATTCAAAGTCCACAGAAAGTAGCGACAACCTTTAACGATTTTTTTCAGCGGGTACCACAGCAAATTTCTAACATCATTACGCCCACTACCATATCGAATAGCCACATAAAATTCATCGAAAAAACAGCTTATATTGAGGAATTCACAGAACAAGAAATATTGGATTTAATCCGTCAACATCTGAAAAATAAATCATCTGCTGGCTTGGATGAAATACCAGGCAAAATCTTGCATATTATATCACGCATATTATTAATGCCGTCATTGAAGCCGAAACGTTTCCAGAGGTTTTAAAGATCAAAAAAAGCCATCGTAATTCCTGTATTTAAAAATGGCGATAAAACCAAACTTAACAACTACAGACCGTAGCTCTTCTCTCCACCCTATCAAAGATTCTAGAATACAGTATTCTTCGCCGCCTAAATTCATTTATTGATAAATATAATCTAATACCCATAGAACAACATGGATTTCGTAAGGGAAAAGCTACAGCCACCGCCATTTCGGAGTTGTACATTCAACTTCTAAATGAAATTGATAAAGGTAAAGGAAATCATCCCATCGGAATTTTCGCTGATCTATCAAAGGCTTTCGATTGTGTGTCTCGCCCACAACTTTTAGATAAACTATTTCAACTTGGTATACGTGGAAAGATGGGCAACTTAATTCAATCCTACCTATTAAACAGGAAACAACTCGTAATAGTTACTTCAAATGTTGAAACTGGTATATCGGAACCGCTGGATATTAACATAAGTGTTCCTCACGGAAGTGTCCTGGCTCCTACCTTGTTCTTATTATATACAGCGGACCTAGTCTCATTTATGCAGAACTGTCGATGCATTTTATATGCTGATAACTCAACATTCATAATATCCAGATCTTCAACGACTGAAAATGAAATTGAAGCTAACAATGTTTTATCCAAAATGCTAGTGTCGTTCTCCGCGAATAACCTATTCTTTAACTAGGATAAAACTGAGTACCTCATTTTTTAAACACAGAGAAGTCAGTATGCGGAGAACTTGAACTTAAAGATCGATGGTTTTAACCTTCAGAGAACGAAAGCAACAAAATTCCTGGGACTCTATTTTGAGTTCTTTACCTGGAGCATTGCAGTGGATACGTTATCAAAGAAAATAAATAGTAAGGCTTTCTTAATTCGAGCGTTACGAAAAATTGTCAACCCACATGAACTGCTTAATTTCTACTATGCCGAGGTTGAGTCAATTTTAACTTATGGAATTCTAGCGTGGGGAACCTATAGTAAAATAGAATTTGTGCTCAAGGCTCAAAAAAATGCCATACGCTCTTTGGTAGGTAGGTATTCCTTCTACAGCCACCTGCAGACCGCATTTCCAAAGGCTAAAAATACTAACAGTCACTAGCCTATACATTTTGGAGGTAGCTTGTTTCATCCACAAAATGATGTCAAATTTGAACATGGATATCCACCATCACTTTACGAGAGGACGTACGAAACTATATACCCCTAAGAGAACTTACAATGTTGCAGTAAATCTCCAACTATGATTGAAGTTTCCATCTACAACCAGCTACCAAATAGTATTAGAGATGAAGTTTCATGGAGAAACTTCAAGAAGAAGTTGAAATTTGTTTTGTTAAAAGATACTCTTTATTCTCTTCAAGAATTTTTCAATATATCTTTTTAAATTTCTGTTTCTTTTTTTGTTGACTTTATTATATATGTATTTTCGTGTACATCGTTTATAAAATAAATTTAATTTTGAAAAAACCTATCTTGAGAAAACTACCAGACAAAAGATCCTAAGCTCTAGCATTGACAAGGAAACAACGAATTATCTTATACCAAGGGAGAAATCTTCACGGTGTCCCAAGATATATGGTTTACCAAAGATCCACAAAGATGGAGCCCCACTACGACCAATAGTAAGCTCCGTTGGTTCACCGGTCCAACTTCTTGCTAAACATTTAGCAAAATGTTTACAACCATACGCCGAAGATTGTGATTCCTATGTCCGCAATGCTGAACACTTCATAGACATACTGAAAAATCACCAACTCCAGCCCGGCCACCTACTTGTGAGCTTTGACATTGTATCTTTATTCACAAAAGTACCGGTCCCTGAGGCCTTAAACATCATAAGATCAAAATTAAAATCAGATCTGGCAGAACGTTGTTTAAAGAATACATACTTTAGGTACGATGGTCAAATATACAAACAAGTCCTAGGAGCACCAATGGGTTCACCTCTATCCCCAGTAGTAGCCAACATATTTCTTACAGATTTTGAGGAAAAGGCAATTTCATCATCCACACTTAAACCTTCACTCTGGTTAAGATATGTTGACGACACATTTGTAAACTGGCCCCGCGGCAGACCAGAGCTGGACAAATTCCTTACCCATCACGACTCCCAACACGACCAAATTAAATTCACAATGGAGATAGAAAAGCATCAACGACTTTCTTTCTTGGATGTTTTGGTACAGAAGAAACCGGACGACACCTTGAGTCACACTGTGTACCGGAAACCAACCCATACAGACAGATATCTGAACGCTGCTTCGCACCATCATCCCGAACAACTAGCATCTGTAGTCAACACTCGATCCAACCCGATCCAAAAGACTAGCCGACCAGCTTAACTTACCGAAAGAATTGAGGAACTTACGAGAAGCTCTTTCTTCAAATGGATATCCAAACAGCTTAATATCCAGAGTTTTCCGTCGTACAGAGAACAGTAGCCAAAGAACTGAAGAACGCCAGAAACCCGTTAGCACAGCATACCTACCAGATGTCCATGGATCAACTGATAAAATCGCCAGAATCCTTAAAAGACACAACATCGACACCATTTTCAAACCTAACCAGAAAATATCCTCTATGCTACGCAGCGTTAAAGACACCATCCCGTTAGAATCCCATGGAATTTACGAAATACCTTGCGGAACATGTGAACGAACCTACATTGGACGTACCAATAGAAAAATATCTGCTAGGATTCAAGAACATTTAGTTTCAGTCAGACACAGAGACAAAGTTTCATCGGCACTTGTCCAACACACAAACACCGGTCACTGGATGGACTTTAGAAATTCAAGGACTATTGCACAGATTAGCCACGAAATGTCACGAGTATACAGAGAAGCCATAGAGATAGAAAAACGAGACTACTGCATTATATATTATATATATATATATATATACCGAACACGTAAACGCATATATATATATATTATCCCGACCCTTGGATATCAAGGAAAATCGGGAATAAAGGGGACAAAGCCCCTACTGTCTCATTTAGTCTATCTAGTCTTGTGTGTATTTTTGTTTGTCTAGTCTATTTTTGTCTGTATGTGTAATCTTCTTTGCTAAGCTAATCTGTTTAGCCTTGCCTGTCTAACTTTGTCTGTTTAGTCTTGTTTCTGTAGTCTTGTCTGTCTAGTAATGTCTGTCTTCTATTGTATGTCTAGTATTGTCTCTCTAATCCTGTCTGTCTACTCTGTATAGTCTTGCCTGTCTAGTCCTCTCTCTCTCTCCAGACCTGTCTTTCCAGTCGTCTCACTCCAGCCTGTTCTCTACAATCTTGTGTGTCCGGTCTTGTCTGGCCAGTCTTAATTCTCCATTTTTAACTGTCTCGATTATCATTTTCTGATCTTTATACAGACAAGAATAGTCTTTCTCATCGTGACTAGTATGTTTAGTTACACCTATGTAAAATTTATCTCTTTAATATATGTTCTGTGCTGAGAAAGAAATTCAATCAAATAATACATCTGCACGTGTACCATCATAGTATGGTGTGGTCTAGTCTGGTATAGTACGGTCTTAGTATCGTATTACATATTGAATGAGGAACCAGAACCAAACTTAGCGCTATACGCTACCTATAACGCTAAGTTTGGTCTACTTATTAGTGCACTTTATAATGTATTTTTATTATCTATTAACTGCTTACATTCAGGACCACAAGAATATTTTGTGGTGGAAGAAACACATTACTTAATTACAGTTGGTATGTTGATTGAACATTTATAGAAAAACTACTTTCTAGTTACATACATTTCTATATAGATTTTAACACAAATTTCTGAGAAACTATAAAATTTAATAATTCTTTGTTAAATTTCACTTTTAAAAATGTTTGTTTACAATTTTTAGGTGCAATTTTTCGAAAATTTCGTCGTTTACATCCAGCTGCTGTTGAGGAGGAATTGCGACATGAAAACGCATATCGTTATGTTGCTGTATGCTGTTACCCAAAATATATAAATGGCGTATTTCCTCGGTAGATTCTATTACAACGACTATATCAAGAAGAATGTCTAAACCTATGTTACATTCTGTATGTCTTTCAATATAAAATGTTTACATAATTATTTAGGTTGTTTCATTGTCAACAAACATTAAATTCTATTATACTAGAATGTCTAGTCTTGTCTGTCCAATCTTTCTCCAATTAAGTATTTAGTCTAGCACCTGTAAAACGATATTTAAATGGTGAAAAACATATAAATAAGATGTTTTCATTCCTAAAAGTAATACTAAGCAATAAAATATTTTCAAATATAAATCAGTTAGTTTTTATTTAATGTGAAAACATTGTACAGCGTCGGCGTCCACCAGACTGTAATCCACTTGGGCCCAGTCGTGATCCAGCTTTAATATACTTGGTATACTCGTCTGTAGAGACGGAAAAAGAAACTGAGATTAAAGAGCATTAATTTCCAATTCGGCAGGGCTTAAAAAGTCGATTATTTTCAAGTAAATCTTTTTGTCAATAATACTTTTTGAAAAAAGCAAACTTAAAAAAGTTAACTACTTTAAAACTTTAGAGAGCGTCGGTTTGAAATTTTCACTCTAGTTCTGTCTGACTTTTGCATTTCTTGCATGTACTTTTATTCGTCTAGTCTTGCCTGTCATTGACCAGAAAAACGAAGACCTCTTTATCAGTAATTTAACTAAGGAACTAAGTAAGCGCGGAGTAAATTCTGTCGACTCATTAATAGAAGCTCTAGGCATAGAATATGATGCCTCGATGCCAAAAAGAGGGAACAGTTGCAGGAGAAAGTATACTGTATACTGGTGGAACCGGGTCATTGCGAATTGTAGAACAACATGTATTGACGTAAGAAGGACGTACCTCCGGCACGCCAAAAGGACTAAAGATTCTATTGAGTTACAAGAATTGAAACCAGCGTACACCGATGATAAAATACAACTACGAAGGGAAATTAAACTCTCAAAGAAATCTCACGGGGAAAACTTATGTAAAAACATCGACGACGATACATGGGGAGACACGTATAAAATATCGACTAGGGTCCTACGTATACGGCAGCCGAACTGACAACTTCCGATGGATAAAATGCAAGAGGTGACCAAATCGCTATGTCCAGTCCATCACAAGTCACCCTGGGAGGAACCTAAAGTTGGAAATACTCCTTCATTCACTGAAGAAGAGCTATCATGGCAAGTAGCTGTCTGCGAAACAACAGAGCTCCAGGACCAGATGGTATTCCCAAGTAGGCTCTTAAACTTATGGTAAAAACTTCCCTTGTCTAGTTCTGGAAATATTAAACAATGGCCTACTGGCTGCTACGTTCACTGCCAGATAGAAGCAGGCTAAATTAGTATTAATAAAAGAACCAAACAAGCCTGTATGTGTACCTTCTTCAAACTGACCCTTCTGTATCCTTGATGTCGCTGGAAAAAAGCTAGAACAACTGACTTTAGCATGTCTAAAAAAAGAACTAGAAAGCGGAATAAATCTATCTGAAAGACAATTCGGATTTAGGGAAGGTAGATGTACAATAGATGCTATAAAATACGTCATAACTATAGAAAAGTCAAAAGAAAGTACAAAACGGACCCGGAAAATATGTGCGCTTATAACGCTAGACATCAAAAAATGCCTTTAACTCGGCTGCCTGGCAGCACGTCATAGTTGAATTAACGGAGAGAAATATAACGCCATATCTAGTAAGAATGATACATATGTAGCTCTGCGACCGTCGCATAATCCTCCGTACTGAAAAAGAAGTTAATAGTTGAGACGTCAGTAGTGGTGTTCAAAAGGGCTCCGTAATGGGACCAACCCTGTGGAACGTACTCTACGATGGTGTCTTCATGCCGAACCTACCCGAGGGAGTTAACATAATCCGTTTTGCGCACGACCTGACACTCACTATAGTGGCAGAGAATGAAAGAGGTATTATGCTCAGAGCTAATTTGGCCATTGAACAAATTACTTAATGGATGTCGTCAAAATCCATCCACATTGCGCCGGAAAAGTTTGAAGCGGTTCTGTTAACGGGATATAGATAGTTGGCTGTTAAAGTCCCTATGCCTTTCTAGGTGTGGACATTAACCAAAACACTCTCTAAAATACTTTTGCATTGCAATCGACTAAAGACTGTCTTTTACAGAGCACATAAAAAAAACCGCAGAAATTGGCATGAAGTTTACTGCGGCACTGCAAAAACTAATGTCCAATGTGAGCGCACCTAGACGCAGTTAACGTAGGCTCCTAAGCAGTGTGGCCCACTCTGCTATGCTCTACGTAGCTCACTGAATTAGCTGTATTTCAAAGCAAAATGGCCCTACGAGTCTGCTGTGCCTACCGTACCGTATCGCACCATGCAGTTTTGTTTATTACTGGTATCCCTCCCATTGAACTGAAGGCAAAGCATAGAAATTCTCGATTTGCGGTAGGCAAAAACAAAACGTCTAGACATGATGCCGATAACAAACTCACTAAGGAGTGGCATCAAGAGTGAAATACCTCCACAAAAGGTCAGTGGACGCAGATCCTCATCCCGGACATTGATACCTGGACTACTCGACGACACGGGGAAATTTTATACTACTTCATGCAGGTCCTCACGGGCCACGGTTGTTTCCTAGATTACCTCTTCAACATCAGGAGAGCATCCGACGAAGATTGCGTATACTGTGGGTTGGCCGATAGTGTTACCCATACTCTATTTGAGTGTCCGAGTTGGGACAACGAGAGGGAAATGTTTGAGAACGACAAACTTGATCCCCAAAATATGCTGGGGCACATATTGCGATCACAGGAAGGATTGAAAAATATTCACAAAATGGTAACAAAAATAATAACAAAAAAGGAAAATGACTAAAGAGAAATAAATCACAAAAATCAAACCCCTAATCGCACGCAGTGCGGAAGGTGAAAGTAGATAGTATATACCTAGACTGTCTAGTTTTGTCTGCCTTTTCTTTTCTGTCTATTCTTGTCTGTCTGTCTAGTCTTGTGAGAAATGGTGATCTCTCCATGAACACGAATGGTTAATGGTTGAATACTCTTCGGATTTGCGATATTGAATCACATGAATCACCGAATTAATTCTGTTGGAATTGGAATAAGTGTAGCTTGTTGACGTTTTTAAGAAGTATAGTAGTTGGAGATTGTCGGTAAAGTTCCGTCGCAAAATATTAACTGCAATCAATATTCAGGAATTCGAGAAAATTATTTATTTTCCATATACTTAAATCCCTCGTGCAACTGACACATCGTATTCAAAGTCAATGCCATGACCGACAAAATTAGCAATGGAAATTCTTCGATTATATTTCAGAATGTATATTGTTTAGTTTATGGAGAAAACCTCGATTGGGACTAAATTTTCTGACTCCTTGAACTTATTAACCTACACCTTTATTTTATGTTAAATCAGTACTATTTATTAATGTAATTTGAAAATAATTCGAGATGTAAGTTCTATATGGTTGCACAAGACTAGAGGAATGAGACAAGACTTTATAGACAATGAGATAAGACTATAATGAGTCAACAGAGTTGATGACGCAAAAATTGTAATTTTGAAATAGCAACACTGACCAGTTATCACCCACAGATAATTGACAGTTCAGAAATATATTTAGATAATTGACAGGCAAAAATCCCAAAAAGCTGGCCATAATGCAAGAAATTTTTTTTTCCGGTATTTCAAGATTTAAATGATTACAGTAATACCCTTAGCATCATTTGAGAACATTAGTTGAGAGCAGGTAGTTTTCTAAACACCCTTTTTTCGTTCTCATTCATAGACATTATAAGTTGAAACGTGCATAGACATTATAAGTTGCTCGAGACTTGCTCTCCGACCAAAAATACCAGCTTTTTAATAGTGTATAGTTTTTACATCGTGATCGTCACCAATTTTAATAAAAAGACATGGATTTTTCTCGTGAATGTAAGTACTTTAATAAATAACTAATTTTAAATACATGTGACAACGGTGGAAATTATAAATTGATAGACAATGGACTGCGGTTTTTAGATACTTGAATTATTTCACGCTGATAAAAATAGAGTTTTAAAAAAAGTCCTGCTAGATTCTGTCTTGATTTCATAATTAAATAGTAGGTTACATATTTATACAAAACATATCTGAAAAATGAGACCGGAACGATCCGGAAGCCTGCCCTTTGATTTTATGCCCTTTGTAACAACCCTCATTGTAGAATGCGTTATAAATACTGTAACATATACTGTTACATCAGTTCTGATCTAATCTATTCTTTACATAAACGATGTTTCATAATTTACAAAATATTTAAAAAAATGGCATCAGGTTTTCGGCAGCAATTAGGACTTTTAGTGAATGCCCCAAAACAGGGATATGGGAGTACTAATGACGGTAATACAGCGCGCCGCTTTTTCCAAAAATAATATAGAAATAGATAGACGAAAATTTAATCAAGAGGTTCCATGTATTACTTCAAGTTATTTCGTGTGGCTTTGATGTAAACCTTTGATGTTAGAATTGTATCCATGGTACTACATGCCTACTAGTGTACACAAAATATTAACACACGGGCCACAAATAATAGAAGCATCTTTGTTGCCTATTGGACAAATGTCTGAAGAGGCACAGGAATCTTGCAACAAGTGCATCAGGAAGTTTCGTCAGGATTTCAGCCGAAAATGTAGTAGGACTAAAACTATGCAGGACGTTTTTCGAAGACCATTAGTTACGTCCGATCCTTTTATTTCAAGCTTGAGTAAAACTTATTGCAAAAAAATGAGATCCTTGTCGCTTGAAGCTTTCGAATTGTTGATAGAACCTCCAATTGAAATTGTAAACCTACAAGGTTCATCGACAGACGAAGTGAATTACAGTGACACCGAATAAGTACGGGAGTGATTAGAATACTTGTATATACTTGTATATTGTGTTTAATTTTTGTTAAAATGTGTATATAAAAAGGACTTAAAGTGACTTTATATGTATATAAAAAGGACTATACATTTGTTATATGTGTATATAAAAAGGACTAAAAGTATTTGTGGATATCGCCATTTTGTATCTGCCATTTTGTTTTTTGGAAACCAATTTCAGATTCGTAATCAGCGACCCAAAACCCCCGAGTTTCGATGTGGTTATACTATAATTGTATGAATATATTAGGCCTTCCAAAAACATAAATATTTTGTAGGCGAAGCTTTAATTTCTTACTAGTTTTCGAGATTATATTTCTTGAGACGAAAGATCTTAAAGAGCCAAGCTACGCTATTATGAAAAAGCCGGCTCTTTCATGACTGCCTCTTTCAAGGCATAATTTTGAATATCATTCAACCCCTGTATTAATTCTTCTTCTTCTTCTTCTTTCGAATAGGCCCACTTTGGACCACCCTTGTTCAACTGTTGGGCTTTGACCTTTGCCCAGTATTGTCTCATCTTCTGCCGGTGTAACTCCTTCCTCTCTTCAGTCCAGGGGGTACCTTTCCTTCGAGGTTTCTCCTGAAATCCACGGACTTACTTCAGGGTGCGTCTCACAGACTCTCTGTTTTTGAGATCTGTTATTCCCAGTTCTTTAATATCCTTCTCGGTCTCTGTCAACCAAGTGGTACGAAGCCTCTTCTTTTGCCAGAAGGTGAACAGACGGTTGGTTAGTCGGTTTGGAGGCAATCTTGCAACGTGGACCTAGAAAGCTACCCTTCTTTTCCTTGCACAGTCAGGGAGCATCTCAATATATTCGTAGAGCTCAGAGTTATGCCGCCTTCGGAATTCCCCATCTTCCTTTACCGGGCCTAGGGTCTTCCTGAGGATTCTCCTCTCTCTGATTTCCAATTTCTCTTAGACCCATTCGGTTCAAGGATAGACACTCCATGACATACAGAGCTTCAGGTCGTAAGACTGATGTGTAGTGCTTAAGTTTCAGGTTGCGTGACAGGCATTTCTTATTGTAAGTGTTCTTAGTCAGCCGATAGGCTAGTTCTAACTTGCTGACTCTCTTGGATAATGATGTTCTTTCTGATAAGTTGGGTTCAATCCATTCGCCGAGATACTTAAATTTCGCAGTACTCTTGATGTTTCCCTGTTCTAGTAACATCTCTCTGTTTGCTTCTCTAATGTTGGTGAAGAATTCTGTTTTCTCCAGCGACACTTGAAGACCTACTTTTGCAGCCTGATTTCTGAGGCAGTTTACCTGCATTGTTGCCATCTCAAGAGAATCAGCAAACAGTGTCATGTCATCTGCAAAGGCCAGGCAAGCTACAACCAGTCCATCGTTCTTATGTCCCAGGTAGATACCACTCTGAGCACCCAAATTTTTCAATTCCTTGCGCCATTCTCTCATAATCTTTTCAAGGGCACAGTTGAAGAGAAGTGGGGAAAGTCCATCTCCTTGTCTCACTCCAGTTTTTAGTTCGAAGCTTTCTGAAATCTCGCCTCTAAATGTAAGCTTGGAATGGGTGTTAGTCAAAGTTTCTAGGATGAGTCTGCGGGTTTTGTTGTCTGGTGCTAGTGCCTAGAGTACTTTGTTACGCGTTTCTCTATCGATGGAATCGTAGGCCTTCCTAAAATCAACAAAGGTGACGACCACCTTTCGGTTTCTCATCTTGGAGTATTCAAGTACAGTTTTAAGATTGAGGATCTGTTCAATACAGGATCGGGTCTTCCTGAAGCCCCCTTGGTATTCTCCCAGTTGACTATCTAACTGATTTTCTGCCCTTGTTTGTAACGCCTTCGAGAGAATCTTGTATGTTATCGGAACGAGAGAAATTCCACGGTAGTTGTTTAGATCAGTAAAATCTCCCTTTTTGTGAAGCGGATGGATCGGATCAGATTTCCAATCGGGTGGCAATTTCTCTGTTTCCCAGATGTCCTGGATGATCTTGGTTAGCTTGCGCACGGCATTGTTTCCAGCACCTATCCACAGTTCAGCAACGATAGAGTCCTCTCCAGCTGATTATTCTTAAGAAGTTGAATGATCTGGACAACTTCCAATGAAGGGGGAAGCGAGTCCAGGTTTGGTGTGGTTTGTTTTTAGTCGAAGTCTTCGCTGGGTGGGTCACAGTTGAGTAGATTTTTAAAGTACTGAGCCAAAAGGTGGCAGTTGTCCTTGTCGTTATAAGCCAGTTTGGCTTGTGAGTCTCTAAAGTGGAGGCTTGGCGGAGCGTATTTTCTGAGTGCCTGCTTAAAGCTTCCAAAGAAATCTCTTGAATTATTCTTAGCAAAGCTCTCTTCGATTTGGGTTAGTTGATTTTGTGTGAAGGTTCGTTTGGTTCCTCGAATTATCTTGGCTGTAACCTTTCTTTGTTCCAAAAATTTATGCCAATTTTCCTTGGTCTTTTTAGATTTCCACTTCACCCAGGCTATCTTCTGTCCACCACTGATGCTTCCTTCTTCTAGCGAGAGGGGCGAGTTTATTGGCCGCCTTGACAAGAGTCTCCTTCAGTTGGTCCCAGTTGTTTAGGTCTGTGTTGTTCAGTCTCTGACTTACTTCTTGAATGTTCTTGAGTCGCTCGACGTCAAATCTTACCATTTTGGAGGTTCTGTGTAATCTAGTAGTCCAGGCTGGAGTCTTATTTTGATCTTTGTATTAATTCATTATATAGACAATTAAAGATTGTTATCTGGTTTATTAATAAAGTTAGACTCTTTTTTGATTTAGAATACAATGTCACCTGAGAAAGCGAAACCACAGATGCGCAAAGACCCGCAGCATCTACAATAGAGGAAGCTGCTGTGAAGCTGTGAAATAATCGAGAAAGGCGAGTCTAAAAATAAAGCTACCCTTTCCCAAAATATTCCAAAAGCTTATTGAGAAAAAATACTCAAGAAACTAAAATCTTCTGATGAATCATCTTAAAAACTTATTTTTACTGTGGAACAAGAGGGTTTGCTAGCCGATTATTTGAAAGATGCATCTGAAATGTGCTATGGGCTTACAAGACAAAAAAACTGGCATTTGATTATGCTGAATCTAATTCTGTTGTCCAAATATGTAGAAGGACTCTCAAGGTGCAAGCGATGACTAGTTGAAAGGTTTTATGAGCAGACACAGTTAGACACAGACAGAGTTAACCATTAGAACCATTAGAAAACTAGTTTTAATAAAACGAACGAAACCACGTTTTTTTTTTTAAACTTGATATTTACTGATATTTACACCAGATATAGTATTCCCCTGCACATGATAATTTACGCAGATGAAACTGGCTGCAGGATTGTAACCAATCCTCCAAAAGCTATTGCTGAAAGAGGATCTAAACAAATCGGACAAGTGACATCAGGTGATCGAGGAACTTTGGTGACAACTTTGTTTTTCATTAATGCTGCTGCTGGTTTTTAACCACCAATTTTTGTGTTTCCACGAGTAAATTACCAATACATTAAGTTATTAAATGTTCCACCAGGAGCTCTTGGATTGGCAAGTATTTCTGTATGGATGGTTGAAGATTGTTTCATTAAAGTTCTGGAACATTTTGTACTACATGTGAAACCCTCCAAAGTCCGTCATTGATCATAATGGACAATCGTAGCCCACATGTTAACCACAGAGTGGTTAAATTTGTTAGAGAAAACTCTATTGTAATAGTCACTTTTCCACCACCCTGTAGCCATAAGGAAACTACAAAATCAGGTATAGGATTCCTATGAAGGAGAGCATGTTGTCGAATCCCGGTAAAAAAGTGACCATTTACAAAATGGGACCGTTATGTATATTAGATAGGATCACTTTAATGGGTGACGAGTTGTTTACTCTCAAGGTTGTCAGACCAGGAGTTAAAATTTACAAAATTACAATTCGTCACCCATTAGAGTGATCCTATCTACATACTCTAGTAGGACTCAGCATGAAGGGAAATATTAACATATTAGGAAAAGGAGCCTAACCTCCTTGGACATTTAACCCGCAGGAATGTCCACGACTCACGAACAGAAGACTCGCCACGACAGGGGGAGAGAAAGGGAAATAGATCACCACAGTAAAATCAGACCTGGAGCAACTTAAAATTTCACCAGAAACCATAGAGAATCGGTCCCAACTCCGGCAGACCATTCAACAAGGAGTATTCCCAGTGGCCCTTACCAGCAAAAGCAGCACAGGAACCAACAGACCAAAGTGAATACAGGAAAGGTAATTATAATGACAAAATAAACCCTAATAACTACAGGGGAATTTCACTACCAGCTGTGACATACAAAATTCTGTGCAAATCCCTGTTAAATCGAGAACCTCAGATAGATACACTGATAGGAGAATAGCAAGAAGGGTTCAGAAAAGGAAAGTCATGCAGTGAACAGATCTGGTGCTTGAGAACAATATTAACAATGGCAAAGACCAGGAACATCACAATAGCATTCGTCTTCTTCAAGAAGGCCTACGACTCCATAGATAAACAGTCTTCAACAAATTGGAAGAAATGAAGGTGGATAACAAGACCAGAAATCTAATCCAGGAAACATTAACAAATACAACATCCAAAGTGAAGTCGTTGGCTCTGTGAGCTAATACATTCCCTCAACAAGAAAGGAGACAAAACGAACCCTAATATATACAGAGGAAGTTCGCTACTACCTCTGACATAAAAAATTCAAGGTCTCGTAAACATTTTAAATCAAGACAGGGGTAAAACACAGGAAGATGGCCTCGCACCCATTTTATTTAATTATGTTTTTAACAGTTTTAAGAAAATTATCAGGACATGGGAAAAAGGAGTCAGTGGGGTAAAGATTTGGAGACACAAGGATAGAACGGCCAACATAAAATGTATGGCATTCGCTGATGACATACATAGCCATCATAACAAATAATAGACAAGAAGCCAAAGAAGCTCTAGACACACTACACAAAATCGCAGCCAAAGCAGGGCTGCAAATCTCATACCAAAAAACACAGTACATGTACACAAAATCCACAGACAAACACCCACTTATAACTAAGTATGGAAAGACAACACAAGTAGAAAATTTCAAATACCAAGAAGAGATTATACAGAAAACAGGACTGAACTCAAAATCCAATGAAGATAGGATCACAAAACTACAAAAAGCATTATTTATATTATATTTCCATTACATGGAACCACTACAACAAAAATGAGTATCTCTATCAATGCCAAATTAAGACACTATAATACATTAGTTTTACCAGAGGCCTTATACGCCTCAAAAACAAAGGTAATCAAGGGCGAACGAAAATCAAGGACATAGCAAAATAAGAGAGGAAAATAATAAGAAAAATCTATGGGCCGATTCAGAAAGAGGGTATCTTCGCGGCGGGCAACCTAATCTAACCGGGGTTAAACCAACGGTCATTTCCAAATTGTCCTATATTGGATCGAGAAGTCGCGCTGCCGCGCGTATGTGGTCTTGAATTATCTGCCCGCTTCGCAGCGGGCAACCTAATCTAACCGGGGTTAAATATGTTATCTTTATTTGTAATTTAAAATAAAATGTATTTAATATAATTTCAGTCCTTTCAGTATTATTTTTTTAAGTAGTTAATATTTAGTAGTTCTAACCGACAACATTGAATCGAGAGTTCGCGCTGCCGCGCTTATGTTGTCTTGATTTATCTGCCCGCTTCGCGGCGGGCAAATTAATCAAAATAAATGGGTTAAATATGTTGTGCCTTTATTTAAAATTTAAAAAAAAAATATTTAATATAATTTATTATTTTTTAAAATAATTAATAATTAGAATATATAATGAACCCGGTAGTAGTGAAATTCCTCTATAGTTATTAATAGAGGAATTTCACTACTACCTGTGACATACAAAATCCTGTCAAAAGCTCTGTTAAATCGGCTACGTCATATAGATACTCATATAGATAAGAGAATACCAAGGAAAGAAAACAGTGAACAGATCTGGTGCTTGAGAACAATATTAGCAATGAGAAAGACCAGGAACATCACAATAACATTGGTCTACTTCCAGAAGGCCTACAACTCCATAGATAAACACTTCAATAAATTGTAAGAAATGATGGTGGACAACAAGATCACAACATCCAAAGTGAAGTTCATGGTAGAGGTCTCGGAACCATTTGAAATTAAGACAGGAGTGAGACAGGGAGATGGCCTCTCACACATTCGATTTAATTCTTTTTCTTTTAATTCTGATGATGATTGGACCGGACCGGACAGGAGTGAGACAGGGTGGTGGCCTCTCGCCCATTCTATTTAATTCAGTGTTAGATAATTAAATAGAATTTTAGATGGCCACATAACATGACCGTGCGTATTTGATCATGGTATCTGGTCATCTAAAACATTGAACTGTTGGTAGTTTAATTTACAATAAAATTTACTAATTTGAGTTACCTAAAACAGGATCATTCTCTTGTGGCCCTCATCTTCCAAACAATCATATGTCTTTAAATAATCAGACACAATTGTGTCGTTCATTTGTCGTTCACAACTCCATGTTTCTGAAATTCTTATTTTTTTGCTTAATGGTATCAAATTTTGTTATATCTTTCATTATACAAGTGAAGCAACTTCAAAAGTTGCATTAAAACCACATAAAAGGCGTTACTTGTTTTTACAGGGAACGAAAACTCTCAATATTCATTATAAAAGTGAAGTAAGTCAATAGTCATTTTAATAGTGTAATTAATATATATTTGTGTGTGTGTGTTTAAGTGTTTTAATAGTTTATTTCGATGTATTTAGCGTATATTAATGATTCCGGGTGGAAGAGGTTATAAAGACATGGCAGCATTTCTTCTTAAGCACTTAAAAACTCATGCGGCTTTAGAAAAGCAAGTCATTTTGTATTCGGATTCTTGCACTAGACAAAACCGGAATATTAAGACATTTTTAGGGTTCCGTACCGAAAACGGAACCCTTATAGGATCACTTTGTTGTCCGTCTGTCTATCTGTCCGTCTGTCTGTCCATTTCTTGTCAAGACCATTTTTCTCAGGAACGCGTAGAGGTAACAAGTTGAATTTGTATCAAATACTCGGGTCTGCGGTCTCTTTCAGCTGTGAAAAAATGAAACTTGTAAGTCAACGCGATTAAAAGATATGACCGTTTATGTCGCATATTTTGCGATTTCACAAGTACTTCCCGTTTACCTAGAATCATGAAATTTGGCAAGAAGCGGTGTCTTACAGCACAGGTAAAGGGAAAAATCTGATAACCGTAAATATGTAGTTAAATTACAAGAAAAATGCGAATTTACTAGTAGAAACTTATGAAAATACACTAATGTGTTGCGTGGTATTGTCAGGCAACAGAAGCATATGGGTTGCATACAGTTAGGTCCTCCTCGGATACCTTACTTACAAGTTTGTACGTACTCTCGATGCGCGAGTCACAACTCGCACTTGGCCGTTTTTTTCCCTCTTGAGACTTGTACAAGACCCTGACACTAGTATTGACACCATAGATTACATGGTAGGTAGGTTACAAGTTCATGGTATCTGGACATTCTAATCTTCCAATAATAGAGAGCGCTATTCGCCGCCGTGAAAATTTATAGCCCAGACCAATGGGTCGCTATTATAAAAACAGCTAAACGCAAAAAAACTTATTTTGTTGTTACTGAAATGAAAAAGGCCTAATTTTTAAGTACCACTGTCTTAGAAAATTCTATTACAAATAGATAAAAACAACTTGGGGTTACGACTTTAATTGGCTAAATATTAGATGGCTGAGGTTTGAGAAAAATTATCCTTTATAATTTCAATTTAAAGAAACACACCCTTATATAAAGTAGATTTATGCAAAAAAGCAACGACCGGCCCAATTGTACAATATTCAACAAGACGGACTCTATCCATCTAACGACTAGTTACTAACGCAAAGAGGAAAGATATTCTTGATCTTCTACCATACATTCCGCCAATTTACCACCATTACTAGAAAAATTTGCCCATAGATATTCCAAATCGTTCAATCACACTTAAAGCTGGTGAGCGTTCATCTGGGGACGAAATTACATATGATTAAAACACTATACACATATCACTATAACAGTGATGTAACTCAAAAAAAAAAAGTTTAAGTTAATTTATTAAATTAGTTTTATTTTGATTTTATACGTTACTTTAAATTATTATATCTTTGATTTGTATTAAACCATAAAAAAGAGAAAACATTGATTGAATGCCTATATATTTTTTCCTACACATTCGCAAAAAGCACGTTATTTTAAAATTCAGTTTCAAGGAGATAATTCACTTTTACAATGAGCGACATAATTGTGGTTCCGGGTTTAATATATTGCAAATATAAGTAGATAAGCTTTGAGAGTTCTAGCGCAAAAGCCCATAAGGACTTACACGGGTCTCAATTTACATTTCTTCCGGTCACGAGTCTGGTTCTAGCGCATGCGCAAACCGCCAATACATGTTAATTAGCTGATTATACCTGATTACTTCCTGTTTACTACCTGTTTAAACCTGTTTATTAGCTGATTACTACCGGTTTAAACCTTTCATAGAAAATATCGCATGGACAGTTATTGGCGGTTTGCGCATGCGCTAGAACTAGACGCGTGACCGAAAGAAATGTAAATGCAAACCTCTATGTAAATCCTTATGGGATTTTGCGCTAAAACTCTCATAGCTTATCTACTCCTGTGCTACAAAAAAACCCGATGGCACGTTGGAAACTAACGCGAAAAAACTGTAAAATATTACACCAATATTTCAACACCCTTCCTAACTGCGAATCACCTCAAGAAAAACTTGCGTTCACTCCTCCGGTTTCTATATACCCGGACTCACGAGCCGCCGACCTAGAAGAAATTCAGGAGATCATACAAAAGCTCAAAAATAATAAAGCACCAGGAGAAGATAGTATCATTGCAGAATTTTGAAAACTGAACGATCCTACAATTACGCAGAAATTTCATCACGGCATTTCATATATGATGGAATGATGGTTGATGGAACGAATACCAGAAGACTGGTTATGTGCTCTAATTCATCCGTTACACAAAAAGGGTGATAAAACAGCCATCGATAAATACATAGGAATCTCCCTGCTCCCGATTGCTTATAAAATATTGATTGCTCATGAAACCCAGGCGGATCCACTAATTGGTGAATACCAAGCCGAGTTCAGAAAAGGGTGATCATGTGATGTACAGGTGTGGAGCTTAAATACGATATTACAATTGAGAAAATGTAGATATACAGTAATTACATTCGACGACTTCATAACAACGTATGATTCTGTAGGCCGTGAAACACTTTTTATGATCATGGAAAAATTCGGGATAGACAGAAAGACCCGAAAAATCATTGAACAGACGTCATGATTTTGTCATCAAAACTAGAGTTCGACAGGGGGACGGATTATCCCCAATGCTCTTTAATATTTTTCTAGGAAATATCATTACAGACTGGGAACCGCATGTGAAAGGCATTCAAATTGGTATCCCAAAAGAGAACCGTCTTACAGTCAAGTGCCTCGTTTTTGTGAACGATATTGCCATAATCAGTTACACCAGACATAAAGCCATAAACGCAGTGGAAAAATTTAATGAAATTGCGAAAAGAACTGGACTGCACATTTCTTATGAAAAAACCCAATATATGGAAAGACGACCAGAAAATAACTTTAATCACACGATACGGTAAGATAACAGAAGTCCCCCATTTTAAATACCTTGGTGAAATCATATATTCCTCAGGACTAAACCGAATCGCCAATGAACAGAGAATCCACCAAACTACAGAAAGCCTACAAACTAACGTGGGCTCACTACAACAAGAAGTGCATCTCGCTAGACCCAAAATTAAGGCACTATACAACGGTGGTGCCGCAACAATGCTGATGCACGGTCATTCCAAAATTGAGGATATAAAAAAACAGGAAAGAAAAATTCTTGGAAACATTTACGGGGCAGTTAATAATAACGGTATTTGGATTAAGATACCTCAAAACGAACTCCTACCAAAAGATCCGGACAATAACGGACGAATACAGAAAACGACGAGCACAGTTTTATACAGACATTTAGAGGATGGAAAACTTCAGAACGGCGAAGAAAACGTTTTAACACATAGTAAGTGTGGCACTGAGTGGCTGACAGAGGTTCAAAGGGACTTACAAGATGTCAGTCAACATACAAAATATCAAGGAATAAAATCAAAAATTTTAAGTTTGAGGATAGACCATCACCACAACCTGGAAGAAAACTGATTGCTGAGCGGAAGAAGGAGCATTCTGGGGGGAAGATATTTTGAAAAGAGAAGCGGGAAAACTCCAGCAGATGAAATCATGTATTCAAGTTCAATCGCTCTCCCAAAGAGGAACAATCGATTAAAAAAATGAATATATATGTATATCTTAGCTATCAGTAACAAAACAATGGGGTGGCGAAACTTGTGAACCAAGTGCGAAGAATGTGCCGGAGCATTGTCGTGATGAAGTTGCCAATTTCATGATGACCACAACTCCAGTCGCTTGCGCCGCACAGCATCAAGCAGGCGACGTAGGACATCCCTATAGTACTCCTTGGTGATTGTTTGACCCTGTGGTGTGTACTCGTGGTGTACCATTCTGCGGGACTCAAAGAAAGCAGTGAGCACCACTTTGACGTTGCTGCGCATTTGGCGGGTCTTCCTTGGGCTTGGTGAAGTGGAATGCTTCCACTGTGACGACTGGGATTTGGATTCCGGGTCGTACCCGTACATCCAGAACTCGTCACCAGTGATTATGGTGTTCATGAAGTCGGGGTCACTGTTTATGGAGTCCAGCATGTCCTGTAAGACTTCAACACGAGCTTGCTTTTGCTCCGCCGTCAGCAGCGTCGGCACGAATTGCGGCGCCACTCTCTTCATGGTCAAATCTTCGGTCACAATGTAATGCGCCGAAAAACCTCTTCCGCAATTTCTCGGATAGTCACACGACGGTCCCGCATCACAACAGCATTTACTTTGGCAATAACATGGTCATTTCGGCATGTTAATGGCCGACCAGAGCCTGGCTCGCTTTCCACCGATATGCGACCGTCTTTAAACTGGTTGTACCACTCCTTAATTTGTGTGATGCCCATAGCATCGTCACCGAAAGCCATCTGAATCTACCGAATGCTTTCCACCTGGTTGTCGCCCAGTTTCTGGCAAAATTTGAGGCAGTAGCGCTGCTTCAGTCGTTCCGTCATTTTACATGCATTGAAAAGCCGACGAGAACACTACACACTACGTCACTCGAACACTGCTCGACAGCAACTGACGCTATCTACAGGCGGGAAAAAATTCACGCATGCGCACGAAGGTTCGAGGTCGGCCCATGCAAGCGCGCTTGATTCAAATCCCTCAGGTTTTCAAAATAAAAAATAAGGTCGGATACTTTCAGCCAACCCTTTTAAGTAGAAGAGGGTGTTAATCAATTTTGAAATATCTGCATTTTATAAATATTTTATTTTTATTTTGCAGTAAATGACAAGTCAGTATATTAAGAAGAAAAAAAAATAAGTTCTACTCAAAAATGTATTGTTTTTATTCCAAAAAAGTATTTAGGAACACATAAAGTATTATTTGCAAAATAGAACGTAAAATATTAATAATACAATTCTATTTTTTCAACCTGGGACTAAGTTTGTTAACGCTTTTTTGGATATTTCAGTAACTACTATTTATCGGTTATGTTCCACTACAATAAGTATAAATTGTTTTTCTTCCTCATTTTTTGCAAGTATCTTATTATAATTGTCAAATAATTTTACACCTCTTTCCGCAGTATCGTTGACCACACTAAACTTTTTTATTAGAATGTATCATTGATTTTTAGAACAGAGAGCGTTTTCAATGTTCTCTGTGATGCAAAACCTTCTAAGGGTAGAATCCAATGGATAATTTAGTAGAACTACCTCTTACTAATCGTGAATGGTTTTCAACATCCATCCTTTGAATAAAGGACATTTTCTGATTACAACACTCCTCGTTGGAAAATAAGGCAAAGGCAGCTGGTAGCCTCAGATAAATACCAAAAGTGACGCTCTCAAAGACACTCCTTGCTGCTGCAATAATTTATGAGTTAATCGTTTTCTATTATTTTAATCTTTACCAAAGTTGTAAGTCATTAATCGGTGCATATGCTGCCCAAGGTGTTTAGATCCAAACCTTAGTGAAAATTAAAGCACTGAAACCTACAAATGGAATAATTTGTTTTTCTTCCCCTTTCGTTAACTTAAATACGTTTGAATTATCTCTGAAGGGAAAAATCTTCATTGCATACAGCAGTTTCGCCATCCATCGAGCACGATGTATTGATCCCAATATTGAAACGCCAATGAATGATTGAAGAAGGCTTTGGCAGAACTATCATTGTGAGCTCTATTAGATCGCTTTTCGTTTCTCACAATGTTACTACAAAGCGACACTGGAAGCGCTATTGGAGGCGCGTTGTGTCTTGCTTTGACACAACTTAAGTTAAAGCATTATTTTCAGCTGCCTTTTGACATAATTCCTCAGATCTTTGTTTTCGCTTTAGAGAACGTTTCTTGGTCTTTCCTAGCTTCTTGTCTATTGAAGTCATTATCATCTTGCTCTCATCTCTTTGGTCGATAAGAAAGTCTCTATCTTCCAATATTGTAATTGAATTACAATATCAAACAGTTTGTCTAGTTCTGATGTGAACAAATTCTCTCTATTACTCTGCGCTTCTGAAGCTTTACTATTATTTTATTTTCAAAGGCAGCCACTTCTTATGAAGTTTAATAAGTTTTCAAGCCAGTGATTCGGTTGTCTTGTCGGAATGCTAGACTTGTTCCACACCTCTATTAATTATTGAATGATTATATAGGTAAAAATTTCACATTTTTTTAGAGATGTAATATATAGTGATAACGTAATAAAACTTGCCGAAATGTTAGAAGTTTTTTTAGCCTAAGCAGTGGCTCAAGATCAGTGGCTCATCCAAGTAGAAAAATGTCATTTTTATTACGTGGGGAACAATTAAATTTAATGCACACTGGTTTTAATGGAACACTGATATTAGACTGTGAAGTAAATATGTTTCTTCGAAAACCTAATCTGCAACCAAGAAATCAAAGTATACTATTTTTCACAAATATTTAAAAAATAACACCCCTTTGCAACCTCTTTCGATAAAGCCAGAAATTTGACAATGTTATTACTATAGACACGTGTCACAATTTTACTGTGTGTTTACTGTATATATATATATATATATATATATATATATATATATATATATATAAATATTATATATATATATATATATATATATATATATATATATATATATATATATATATATATATATATAGTATAGAGACTACAAGACACGATAAACAAGTAAAATTACATTCATTCAAGTCATTATATTCTATTAATTCTATTAATACTCGTTCGGACTATATCAATAATCATTGAAAAAAAAAATTGCATTCTGAAAGACACGTGCTTATTACACGTTAATATTCATAATCATTCTACGTTTAAAATGGAATTTAATTAAAATCTGAAGTTATATAAATTCGTGTAGAATTATACAATTTACTACATTGTTCCTAGCGCTATCAAGATGCATAATGTCTTGGAAAGAATCGTCCAGGAATTTTCTATAGTGGCTAAACTGTATAGAGGTAAAATTTAGTTCACAATATATATACATATATATATATATATATATATATATATATATATATATATATATATATATATATATATATATATATATATATATATATATATATATATATATATATATATATATATATATATATATATAATATATCTCAAATAATGTCACTTTGAAGAATCCGAATGTGATGAATTTTATACGAGAACTCCAATTCCCGTGATAATTCTCCTAGTTTTCTACTATTTGTTTGTAAGAAAACTGGGTCCACAGTTCATGAAACATAGGGAACCCTACGAAATCGACGGGGTCATTAAAATCTACAATATGTTGCAAGTTATATATATTTTAAGTAAGCTAATTCCGGTAAGTTGCTTTTAAGAGGGAATATTCTTATTTAATACAATTTAAAAATAAATATGATTTTAGGCCATTCCACTTGTGTATTATAAGGAGAAATGGACGTGTATGGATTACGAACCTGAAAAGGAAATTCATTTTGCATATACTTATTTTTATTTGAAAGTGGTCGACTTATTGGAAACGGTATTGGTTTAGTTTTCTTATATTTTATAATAAAAACACAACATTTACAAATAGATGTCTGGTCCATCTAGTCTGTCCATCTTGTCTATCCAATGTTGTGTGTTAAGCCCTGCCTGTCTACTGTGTCTATTTTTTTCTTCTAGGTATTTTTTGTACTCCGTAAGAAGGATCGTCAGATAACATTTCTACATGTTTATCATCATATTATCATGGTTTCAACGGTTTGGTTTGGATTGAAAGTAGCACCTGGTGGTCACTTCTCACTTCTTGCCCTATTGAATAGCATTGTCCACGTGTTTATGTACATATATTACTATATATCTGCAGGAGGCAAGAAGAATATTTGGTGGAAAAAATACATAACCATATTACAGTTGGTAAGAAAGTAGAAGCTAAGAAACTTAGATATACAGTTTTTAATGATTGAAAATGATTGTTTGTCTCTTCTGTTTTAGACTCAATTTCTCATACTTGCAGTCCACTTTACGATTCCTATATTTACCGATTGCACGGTGCCTACTGTTTTATTGCTATTGGGTAGTTTGCAATCTTTGTATATGGCTTACTTGTTCGGAATATTTTATTATAAAACATATGTACTAAAATCTAATAAAAAGAATGTGTAATGTAGTAGTTGTTTATAGCCGTAGTTATTGTATATTGTTTTGAGAAGCAAATCAAAGAATAAATTGCCATGATATCACTATAAATAAATTAACATTAAATTGCATACGGCTAACTTGAATTTGGAAATAAAATGTAATTTAAAACCTTATTATAAATAATTTGGATGTGCGATGCGAAAAAGGTAAAATAATTGTTCAATTAATTAATAACAATTTGAGTGATAAAATTTTGAAAATAATCACGTGACTCTAAACGCGCAATAATTTGTTTGTGAAGGCGAAAGGGTGAAACTTCATTCTAACATTCAAACATAAACATTCTTCATAAAATCGTCGTTTTAGATTTTTTTCGGCGCACTGTTTAAAACCATTAGTTTCGACGTTTAACAATGTGGGACATTTAAAAACATTTTTTGAGTTCTTTTTATAGTACCTACTCCTACACGATGGTACGAAACAAGCACGATAACTTTTAATATTTGACTTTTAATATTTGACATGTCTACTACAACTACTGTATCAACAAAGTCAGGGGCGGGTAGAAATTACATATTTTACGCCACAACGGTACCGATGCGTTTTCGGTACCGAGTTTAAAAATATATTTTCAATTTCTTATAACTTTTTAATTACAACGAAAAAAATAAAACAAAAAGGAGTTTTGTCATAAAACTTATATATGAGCTTTCGATTTATGACGAAAAAAAAATTGATTCAAGTACCCAATTATCCACCAGAAATCCTCAATAGTGGACCTGAATGTGGGAAAAATTAATTTCAATTCGATTATAATCTGTTTTAAAACGAACAATATTTTGTCTTGTCCGACTACATTGATACTAAAATGGCCTACTATGCTACCAATCCTACTACTAATGGATAAATATTTTGATTATAAATACATTAAAACTTTTATTCTTTTTGAATTATTACCAATCTTGTTTTCCTTCTTGCACCAATTGGTACACAGGCTTTCGAAGCTCCGAAAGGAACTGTTTCAAATGTTCCAAACTTGCATCGCGGGCATCAATGCTTCGCTTGAATTTTTATATCAATCAAATTAATTCAATTCATATATATATATATATATATATATATTTATATATATATATATATATATATATATATATATATATATATATATATATATATATATATATATACATCTATACAGGGATCTATATTGGATACATCTATACATAAAGAAATGCACAAAATTCATAAAAAGCACCATGTTTATTTTAAAATTATACAACACGTCTCGTTCTCGATGATAATTTGTTGTGGTAGTATGCTCGTCATTGCTTACATATCACACTTTTTAGAGTTTGAAATGTGGCTCCTAGGCTAGTGTGGACTAGCCGGCCCGGCCCGGTACAGTCATATTTGTTCGTTGTGTTTGACGTTTCACACGTATTGAGTACTCTAAGTATAAACAATTACCAAATCTAAATAAGAATAAAAGGTTTATTATGTCAGGAGATAAGAAGAATAGAAAATCATGTTCACCATCACGATAAGAGATAGGAAGAAACAAAAAACGGATGGAAGACTGGAAAAAATTGAAAAACCGATCAATAACCTCAAAAACATCGTTTATAAACTTGCAGAATTAAATAAGACCACTGATAAAAATCAGAATGGAAATGCAGGTATCACATAGAAAGTATTTAGCCTCCTTACGCGACAAATAAAATTACGCGACAAAAATAAATATGTTTTTTTGTTACTTTTTCTTTGTACAAGAGCAACATGTACAAAAAACTGTCTATATAACAGACTGTCCATACAACAAACGGTCTATATGACAAACTGTTTACATGACAGACTGTCCAAACGACAAATTGTCTCTATTACAAAAAAGATATATGAGTTTCTGTACGTTATCATAAAAATATATAACATTATCACAAAAAAGTATTTAGCCTCCATACTAGACATTTACTTAAAAAATGCAAATAAGGTGAAACGATGAACGCTGAAAGTGTGTTGATTCAAACACATTTAAGTGTGTTTTTGCATAAAAACAACATGTACAAAAACTGTCTATATGACAAATTGTCCAGACGACAAACTGTCTATACGACAAACTGTTTATAGGACAAACTGTCTGCATAACAAAGATATATGAGTTTCCACGCGAGACCAGTATCACATAAATAAAAGTATTTAGTCTCCATTCGAGTCACTTACTTAACAAATGTTTAAGTGTGTTAATTCATTCTCGCTTAATTACGTTTTTACACAAAAACAACATGTACAAAAACTGTCTATACGACAAATTGTCCAGACGACAAACTGTTTATACGACAAACTGTTTGTATAACAATGATATATGAGTTTCCACACGAAACCAGTATCACACTAATAAAAGTATTTAGTCTCCATACGAGACATTTACTTTAAAAAATGCTTAAGTGTGGTGATTCATTCACAGTTAAGTATGTTTTTGTACGAAAACTGTCTATATAACAAACAGTCTATACGACAAACTTTCCAAACGACAAACTGTCTGTAGAACAAAAAAGATATATGTTTCCATATGAAACCAGTATCACATAAAGAGTATTTAGCCTCTATACGGGACACTTACTTAAAAAATGCTTAAGTGTGGTGATTCAGTCACACTTAAGTATGTTTTTTTTGTACAAAAACAACATGTACAAAAACTGTCTATATGACAAACTGTCCATTCGATAATCTGTCTATGACAAACAGTTTATACGACAAACTTTCTATACAACAAACTGTCTGTACAACAAAAAAGATGTAAGAATTTCCATATGAAACCAGTATCACATAAAAAGTATTTAACCTCCATATGAGATACTTACATAAAAAAATTTTAAGTGTGGTGATTCATTCACACTTAAGTATGTCTTTGTACAGAAATAACATGTACAAAGAGCGGTCTATACGACAAACTGTTTATACGAAAAATTTCCCATATGACAAACTGTAAATACGACAAACTTTCCAAACGACAAACTGTCCTAACGACAAACTGTCCAAACTACAAACTGTCTGTAAGACAAACTGTCCATACAACAAACTGTTCATAGGACTAACAGTCCATACGACAAACTGTCCACTCGACAAAGTTACAAAAATACTTACAATAAAGGTCTATATTACAAAACAATTTCTTTTTTTCAGAAGAAAATCTGGATAAAATTCCGATAAATTTCTTTCCAAAAGCAAGAAATAGCTCTTACTGAAGACGTAGAAGCAA
Source organism: Phosphuga atrata (assembly GCA_944588485.1). Lineage (NCBI taxonomy): Eukaryota > Metazoa > Arthropoda > Insecta > Coleoptera > Silphidae > Phosphuga > Phosphuga atrata. Next base: position 37,060,428 of record OX155902.1, on the reverse strand, counting down.
CTAATGCTAGGAGAGCATTCTGACTCTAAAAAGGAAATTCCAATAAAAACAAAACCTCAATGAAAGAGGTACAATACGACAGAAGCATCGAGTCAGTCATCAAATCACCAGCAGCCCCTAAGGAAGTAGATGAGTCAGCAGGGTGTCTAAAATACTTTACGCAAAACTAGGAATAAATTACTTGGGATAAATTTGTCCTAGATTGTCTGAAGGGTTATAAAATACCTTCCAGAGAAATCCATATCAAACAAAACCACTAACAGACCAAAATTGGGCTAAAAATGGTATTATAAAAAGTAGGCATGAAATAAATAAGCTCTTAGCTAAAAATGTAATAGAGCCTTGTCAAAATGAAGATAATGAATTCATTTCCTCTTTGTTCTTAGTTGACAAGCCAGATGGCTCCAGTAGATTTATTATTAATTTAAAATAAAAAAATGTAAACACATTTATCGATACTATTCGTTTTAGAAATGGAAGATAGTCCACCAAACACTTGATATCTATTGGATCATATATGTGTTCGATAGATCTAAAAGATATTTACTACATTTTTCCTATTTTAAAAATTTTAATGTAAGCTTCCCGTTGTAAGCTCTTCCCGTTTTTTATGCCTTCCCCTTGGTTTATGCACAATTCCTTTTGTTTATACAGACAACTAGGTACTTTATCAATTATTTACCTTGATGAGCTATTAATTGTGGGAATTTCGTATGAATCCTGTAAAAAATCATCAAATTTGGTTGAAACATGTTAGAACAATTGGGCCTTGTCATAAATCACCAAAAAAGTTCACAAACACCAAGTCAAACACGCAAATGCTTTGCTTTTATTATAAAATCAGTAGATTTTAGACTTGTGCTGACAGACGACAGTTTGCCCAGGGGTGGCATATGGATCCATCTACTGTAAAGGACTAGAAAGGCAAAAATAACTAGTCTTAATTTTAGGTGACAATGACTACGACAGTAGAAATTATGTCAATAAACTAATAATGGAAGAACTGTATTGGTGGAAAATAAATACACCAACAGGTTCTAACCTAATTAGAACACTTCAGTTTAAACTTGAGATATCTTCAGATGCATCTCTGACCAGGTGGAGTGCATACTGTAATGAAGTAAACGCTCATGGTTTCTGGACGAAAGAGGAAGGAACGTTTATCATAAACTATCGACAAGTATTAGCAGCGTTCTTTGGTCTAAGTTTCTAATGTTTCGCGAACAAAGTATCAGAAGGCAAAATTCTCTTAAGAATTGATAATACGTCTGCAATTTCCTATATCAATAGGACAGGCGGCATTCAATATCCTCACTGAAATGCATTAGCAATAGAGGTCTGGCAATGGTGCGAGAGGATAAAAATCTGGATTTACGCGTCATACATCCCGTCAGTTATGCATAAAGAGGCTGGTTTAGCATCGAGAATCACTAATATAGATACCGATTGGGAGCTATGTAAAGAGTCATTTGAAAAAAACAATAAAGCTTGTAATTTTCTCAATTGACATTTTTTACATCATTGGCGGAAATTTTCTACATCAAAAAATATTCCAATATTTAACAACGCAATTACAGTAAATATACTAATATAATATATTATATATATTATATAATATATATAATACGTTTTCTAACGAAAAGTTAGACGTTTAGTTAGCTCCGTTTGAAAACGGAGCAAGCTATGGGACTTTGAACTGCAACAGATCAGCTATATCACTCATCTCTACTCAAGATCTCGGTAAGGATAAACTGCTATCCCGATTCTTCAGGGGAATGTTTGAGGAACGACTACAAAGTTTAAATATACAAGTACAGGGGACACCAGTTTTGAAGGACTTGGCCTGATTAAATCAGCTAAAAGTAGCTAAAAGCAGCTAAATTGTGCAGCAGAAAAAGTATCAACGATGCTTATTTTATCTACACCACAGCAAATTATCGCACTAATTAATATGAAAAACATATCCATGGAGAAATAGAAAATAACAATAAAAATACCAGACCTGATAAAAATGTCCAAGCCAGGAAGAAATAAGCCAGAGCTTATACTACCTTTTGTATAAAGAACAACCTGGTATATGTGTCGCCACAGCTGTAAATCACTACTTGAATAAAACAAAAGACCAATGAAATGAGCAAAACAACAAATTACTCATATCAAACATCAAGCCATACAAAAACGTAACTTCTCAAACGATTGGTCACTGGGAAAAATCCTTGCTGTCTAAAGCAGGCACTGATACAAATCACTTTACAGCACATAGTACAAAATATGCTGCAACATCAGTGGCTGGTTTTGGAAGTGGATATAGACACAACTAGACGTACTGCTGGTTGGCCTCGACGGTCACAGACCTTCGCAAAACTTTACAATCGCCCGATCCAAGATAATAACGATACATTCGCAAAATCTGTATTATCTAACGCACGGTAACTCTTTTCTTTATGGTTTCCAGTCATGTAACATTATAAATGAATGAGTTTTCCTATACGCTAATAGTCTACAAATTATCATCGAGAACGAGACGTGTAGTATAACTGAACGTTAAAACGGGCCCGCCGAAGGTGGGCGAAGTTCGATCGTGATTATACGAAACGTCTCGTTCGAAGATGATCAATCTGGGGCGGCTGACACTTGACTCTAACCAAATGTAGCACTTTTACACTTTTAAGCTTAATATTTCCCAAACGGATCTCTTAATCGAAATATTATTTTCACAAACCTGTAATATTTTTGAAATAGCTATCCAACTACACCCTACACCATGGGGTAGACCAGAAAAAAAAAACGTAAACACTTCTTTAGGGTAAAGGAGGTACCCTAAAAAAAATTTTTTTCAAGATTTTATTTTACCACTTTGTCAGCGTGACTAATCTGTATATGCATGCCAAATTACAGCTGTATATTTCTAATAGTCTCTGAGCTAAACTGCGGACGGACGGACATATGGAAACTATAAGGGTTCGTTGTTGGTAACAACGGAACCCTAAAAAAATGCAAAAAACACGTCAAACACTTTATTTTATACCGCGTCTTTTAACATAAGTCAAAAAAATAAAACGTCAAATTTGTCAAAGTTATGACGTCATCAATCTTTTTTTAAATAGGAAGATGTTTTTTTTTTACTTTATTTGATAAAACAAGCTTTTCTGCATTATAAAAAAAATTATTGAAGTAGGGGTCACATAAGCAAAAAAAAACGAGAAAATTAATAAAAAACGAAATAAACTTAATTTTAATAACTAAACAGTCCATTAAATTAACTAAACAGTCCATTAAACCTAAACTATTTCTTACAGGAAACTGTGTGGTACTTGTTCAAACTGTGCCCCGTTCACTATCTGACATAGGCCAAGACGATGGTAGACCTGATTTACAGAGTTTTCGATCATCTGCGGAGCGATACGAGTCATTTCATCTCTAATTCGTTCCATTAAGTCTTCTAAATTGTCTAGTCGGTTAACGTAGACCCGACTTTTTAAATGTCCCCACAGAAAAAAATCAAGGGGGGTAAGGTTAGGTGACCTAGGTGGCCACTCCATTGGTCCACGTCTTCCAATCCGCCTTCCTTCAAACTGGTTATCCAGAAACCTTAATGTGGTGGTGCACCATCTTGTTGGAACCAAATACTGGGATCCAAGCTTTCCCTATTATCTGTTATCAATTTCTGTTGTAGTTGCGTGAGGCTTGTCTTCTAATGACAGCAAAATATATAACTTTGCATCGTCGCTTATTTCTGGTCTTCCAGATTTTGGAGCATCCCTCACGCTTCATGTTTCATTAAATTTTGCAACAATTCTGCTTACTGTGCTTCTAGCGATTGGAGGTCTTTCAAAAAAAGTTAAATAAAGCACGCGCTTCTTCATGACTTTAAAGTCTATCGCCGTAACCTACCATCATTAGAATTTCTATCCTTTCTATCTCTTTTGGTTAAAGGAGCCATCCTAATAAAATTGGTATTACGCTAATTGTAAGACTGACACTGACAAACAGTTGTTTTATTAAAACAATTGAACAAATTGATAAAAAACAGATGTTCTTACTGGGTAACTTTAAGTTTTAATTCTTTTAATATTTAGTTTTTTTTTCATAAATTCAAAATCAAGTTTATTTTGTTTTTTATTAATTCTCTCAGTTTTTTCTTATATGACCCCTACTTCAATTATTTTTTTATTATGCAGAAAGCATTAATAAAAAAACAAGCTTTAACAAAAAATGTAAAAAAAACTAGCTTCACTTTTAAAAAAATATTGATGACAAATTTTACGTTTTATTTTTTTGACTTATGTTAAAAGACGCGGAATAAAATAAACTGTTTGACGTGTTTTTGCATTTTTTTCATTAATGAACATAGTGCGTTTTATGAATTTTGTGTGTTACTTTATCATAACCCTGTAAATATATATATATATATATATATATATATATATAAATATATATATATATATATATATATATATATATATATATATATATATATATATATATATATATATATATATATAAAACCTAACCTAACCTAACCCTGTAAATATATATATATATATATATATATATATATATATATATATATATATGTATATATATATATATATATATATATATATATATATATATATAATTATATTATTATTATTACTATCGAACATGCCCTTTAAAGAGAGCGTGTAAACTTGAACAAAATTTATGACAACTCAGTCATGTGGCGACGTTTTTCCCAAATCCTCTTCAATCGTGCATTATATTCTTTCTTCCGTTCGTCCGTCCACTTTTTTCCTGGCATCTTTGGGAGCAGTTCTATATCAAATTTATGGTGCATTATGGTGTTTCTAAATTTAACCCGATCATTCATGTCGTGTATCGTGATGTTTAGCTGCTTGAGGTCTTTTTCACTTTCCTGTATCCATTTGGACCTATTTTTACTGTTGAAGGTAATGTTGAAAATTTGTTTCGTAATTCTGTGCTGGTCCATTCTGTATATGTGACCAAAAAATTTAGCTCGTCTCTTTCTGAAAGTGTCAGTGATAGGTTCTACGGTTTTATACATTTCTGACGATGGTCTCTTAACCCGGCGAGCGGTAGGTTAAAATATGTATCCCGGAGCGCAAGGTGGGTGTTATAAACCCTGATGGGCATAGTGTGAATTTAATAGTGTAATGCAGCGTTTCCCAAACATTTTTCTTGATGACCCGCTTATTTTAATATTTCGTGACCCGTACATATTGTTTATCAAATGTGATATAGTCAGAAACGGCATATATGTAGTGCGCAGTAGTTTCTTTGCGCATTCATGTGATAACAATTCAAATATCTTTCAAAATGGCGTGTTGAACATTTAAAATGAGATCAGAAAGCGTTTACATGTTTTAACTTTAAGAATGAGGTAACTCCGAAATGATAGCTAATTGGTAGCCAAAAAGTTACAAAGAATATTGAATAAGTACTAGTTTTTTACAATTAAAATCAAAATAATTTAAGTTTATGTTCTCTCACAAGTCGCGGCATTGTCGGACGTTATTTGTTTTTAATAGTTTCTTCCAAGTATAGCTTGATATATTCCCAGAAATTATAAAAGTATAATGTATTTTTGCATCAATTAATTCATTCAATAATGTCGATTTAATTTTATTTAGATATATTTTACATTTTCATAAAAATAAACTAAAACAAATAGCACTATTTTCCTTTGCGACCCGGTATTTTTTTTCCGTGGCCCGGTACCGGGTCGCGACCCGGCATTTGGGAAACTCTGGTGTAACGTATTTATTAATATTGTATTGATTACTAAAATCAGTAATTATTATTCAGTTTGAGTTCGAGTCGAGAGGTGATTGAGAGTGCAACGTTTGTCACCAAACACCGAAAATTTAACCGAAAAACGGGAATTATCGTGCGAGGGACAAATACACTGCCGAGAATAAAATTAGGGTCACTCCATAATTTGAAGTTATTTTAGAATTTTAAGTTTTTTTACGTGTTTTTTCGGTTGTAACAATTTACTAAATTATTGCTTGAATAAAACAAATAGTTTTTGTTGTTCAAAGTTTATTGAAAGTAAAGAAAATGAACAATTTTAATTTGATATACTAAGTAATGAAAATGAACAAGTTTACTTTGATATGCTTTTGTTGAAACAAAAGAAAATTTAAGGACTTCAGTAGTAAGTATTCCATCCTCTGGCAGTGACAACAGCTTGCAAACGACGTGGCATGCTCTGGATCAGATTTTGGATCACATTCTGCGGAAGATTGTCCAATGCTTGCACCAGTAGGTCGCGAAGCTCTCTAGAATTTCTGAGGGCCGGTACATGTCTCCGTAAACGTTTCTCTATCTCATATCAAATATGGTCAATTGGATTTAAATCTGGACTGTGAGCTGTCCAAACAAATCGCGTGATTTCACACTCGTCAAGATATTTAGTAATTATCCGAGCAAAGTGGGGCGGTGCGTTATCATGCATAAATGTAGCGTCGTCTTCAAGAATAACCATTAACGGTAAAACATGGTCTCCTAGAACCTCTGTCAGATACCTATGCGCAGTCAACGTCCCATTCTCGATAAAGACTAACTCCGTGCGAGTGTCAAAAGATATGCCTCTCCATGCCATAACTGATCCTACACCAAATGGTAGTCGCTCGGCAATACACGCTTGAGCATATCTCTCGCTCTGTCGTCGCCACACTCTTACATGTCTATTTGAACCCGTAAGACAGAATCGCGGTTCATCGGAAAACAATACGCGACTCCAATCCGCTATTGTCCAAGCCAAGTGTTCTAGTGCAAAATTCAACCTTGCAATCTGGTGTGCACGGGAAAGCCACGGTCCAGTAGTTCTAGTTCGAGAAGATAATCCAACAGCATAAAGTCGTCTCCTAACTGCCCACTCACTTATGTTTACATTTCTCACTTCTTGCAGATGATTTGGAAGGGAAACTGTCGTGACCGTTCGATTTCTCAAAGCACTAGAAACGAGAAAGGAGGAAACTACATCTGTAGCTGTTGTAGTTTTGCTTCGGCCTGAACAAGGTCTTCGAGTGAGTAGACCAGTCTCTTCGTACCGCCAACATACTTGTTGCACATTCGAGAGACTTACACCAATGATTCCCGTAGTTACGCGCTGACCGCGGCCGTCTTCTAAAGCCGCCACAATTCGTGCCGCAACAACAGGATTTATGCTCATTGCAAAACACTAACAATGACAACAATTTACAACAGGCAGATGACATCACATAAACAAAAGCCATGCTGTCTTTAAACTTTCTTTTGTTTAAAAAAATATATCAAAGTAAACTTGTTCATTTTCATTACTTGGCATATAAAATTAAAATTTTTCATTTTCATTACTTTCAATAAACTTTGAAAAGAAGAACCTTTTCTTTTATTCAAACAAACAGTTAGTGAACTGTTAGTACCGAAAAAACAAGTAAAAAACTAAAAATTTCTAAAATAACTTCAAATTACGGAGTGACCCTAATTTTATGCTCGGCAGTGTATTAGTGAGTTATAAGTATAAAGGTAAAATAATTTTAAAAGAGTAGAGGATAAATTACATATAAGGCGGTAAAGGACAAAATAAAATATTGTGTATGGGAGGTTAAAACGTTCGCAAGGCAGCGTGATAGGCAATACGCAGTGAAAGGCGCACGCGGTGCGAGACCGGCGACGGTTAGTAGCAGTGGCGTAGCAAGTAAAAGTTCCAAGTAGTTACTTTGGTAATAATATTAAATAAAGTGCCGTTAAGACAGATGTTATGTACAAAAGAGACAGAGAAGTGGAGGAACAAGACAGCGAAAAAATATTTACTAAGAGCAAAAAGGTATTAAGGTCACCGGAACAAAGACAAAGGGAAGAGAAATCGCATAATAAAACAGAGAATAATATAGTGAGTAAAGAAGGGGTCAAAGTAGAACAAAACATGGAAAAAATAGAAATAATACTACAAACTATAATAAAACAAATGGAGCAGAACACAAACGAATTAAAACAAGAAATATGAGAAATGAAAATGGAATTTGAAAGAAAGGAAGAAGCATGGGGTAGCGGAAAAAGGGATCTAATAGCTAGAATTGAGACGCTAGAAAACAGAGCGGAAATAGAAGAAAAAAAGAAGAAGAGAAAGAACCTAGTAATAAAAGGACTAAAATCGGCCCACAAAACGGAAGGCGACATAGGAAAATTATTCTCAGAGCAACTGCAGGTCAAAATAGACATTAACAAAATAAATACTAAAAATAAGGGAGAAGGGAGCGAAATTATAATAGTGGAAGTAGCGAGCTGGGAACAAAAGCAAATGGTCATGGCGGCGAAAAGTAAATTAAAAGGAACTGATACATACATTGAGAACGAATTAACATGGGAAGAAAACAAAATCCAAAGAGAAATAAGAAGCTTAGCCAACGAAATGAAAACAAGCGGAAAACGAGTTAAAATCGGATATCAAAAATTGATTTGTAATGGAGAAGTATATCTATGGGACAAAAAAGGAAAAGGGGTTGCATTAAAAACGAGCGAGAATGTACAACAACCTACAAAAAACGACTAACAAGCCTTATGGCGAAAAAAAAATAACATGGAGACGAAATGGCAAACAAAAAGGACTATACGACTGGGAGCATGGAACATTAGAAGCCTGCAGGGAAAAGAGATAGAACTAATAGAAGAATTTGAAAAAGTGGGATTAGAGATATTAGCCATTACAGAAACGAAAAAGAAAGGTAAAGGAATAACAAGATTAAAGAATAACCACATATTTCTGTACAGCGGAGTTGAAGTCAATGAAAGGGCAAGAGCTGGTGTGGGATGTATTATAAATGAAAACTTGAAACAATCAATAAAAAGTGGGACTGTATAAACGAACGGATACTTACAATACAAATAGTAGATAATGCCAAACTAACAGCAAACATAATGATAGCATATGGGGCAAGCGAAGATGAGAGAAAAACAAGCAAAGATGAATTCTGGGATCAAGTGCAATTGGAATATGAAAAAATGGAAGAACCAATCTTTATAATGGGGGATTTTAATGACAGAGTGGGGAATAAAAACATGAGTTTGGAAGAAATAATGGGAAGACATGGAGAGCCAACTAGGAACAACAACGGAAAAAGACTGTTAGATTTTTGTGTCATAAACGAATTATTAATATTAAACACATACTTTGAACACAAAGAAATCCACAAATACACCAGGGTAGGAAGAAGCAGAGCCGAAAAATCAATAATAGATTACTTTCTAACTAACAAAGCACAGAGATCAAATGTGAGGGATGTGCGAGTGAAAAGAGGTAGCGAAATAGGAAGCGATCACTACCTGGTAATCGCGGAACTAAAAGTAAAAGAATATAGTAATAGAAAGAAACAAGAAACAAGCAACAAAGAAAGAGAAATAGTAAAAATTAGAATAGAGAAACTTAAAGAAAAACGGATAAGGGAATGTTATCAAAACCAGATTAAAGATCTAATAAAAGAAAGACACAAACCGAATTTTGATGATGTGGAAGAAGTATGGAGCACCTTCAAATATATACTAATAGAAGCAGCAAAAAGAGCATGTGGAACTACCAGAAATATGCACAACAAGAAGCAAATACATTGGTGGAACGATAGAATAAAAGAAGAAGTTCAGAAAAAGAAACTAAAATGGAAAAAATATCTCAACTCCAAAAATGAGGAAGATTTTGAAGACTACAAAAGACAAAGAAAAATAACAAAAGAAGAAATAAAAATAGCAAAGCACAGGTCATGGGAAGAGTTTGGAAATACTCTTGAAGAAAACTTCAAGGAAAATTAAAAAATATTCTACAGAACACTAAAAAAATGTAAGAAAGGAAAACAAGTAAAACTGAAGCAGCTCTTTGATAAAAAAGGAAACATAATAAAGGAAGAAAAAGAAGTAATGGAAAGGTGGAAAGAGCATTTCCAGGAACTATTAGCTGGAACTGGAAACAACAAGGGAAACAGAGAAGAGGCAAATACAGAAATTGGTAGCGCAAGAACAGAGGATAAGGAAAATATTACGGAAGAAGAAATGAAGACAGCACTCAAGAAATTAAGAAACGGTAAAGCACCAGGACACGATGGAATAAGATCAGAACAATTAAAATATATGGGCAACGAAGGAGAGCAAATATTGTTAATAATTTTAAATATAATATGGGAAAAGAGACAAATACCAAAAGACTGGGAAAAGGCTGTGATTTTTCCCATTCACAAGAAGGGAGATAATAGAATCTGTAGTAACTACAGGGGGTTATCATTGCTATGCACAACAGCTAAAATCTATGAAGCAATAATATACAACAAATTAAGAACAGCAACAGAGGCAACAATAGGGAATGCACAAAGTGGATTTAGAAGAGGACACTCAACCTAAGACCATATCTTCACAATAAGAAAAATTACAGATAGCATTCTAAAGCAAGGGAGGAAACTACACATAGCATTTTTAGACCTGGAAAAAGCTTTTGACAGAGTACCGCGGAACAAGATGTCGGAAATACTACAGAAAAGACAGATTAAGAAACATCTAATTGAGGCTATACAAAGTATATACCATAACACATCTAACTATATAAGAACAAGAAACTAAATATCAGGCGAATTCATTACCACACAGGGACTAAGACAAGGAGGAACATTAAGCTCACTATTATTTATAATTTTCCTAGATAATATTATGAAGAAAATCAAGGATAAAACCAAGAAAATGGAAATAGGTCACCACAACCTAAGAAGAATAACAATATGTGAGTGTGCATTTGCAGACGACCTTGCATTATTAGCCGACAATGAAGAAAAGCTGCAATCCTGAAACATCAACATCAACCAAACATCAACCTGTGGAATGAAGAACTAAATAATCATAATATGACTATAAACGAAGCCAAGACAAAAACAATGGTGATAGCGAAGGAAGAAGTAGTAATGAAGATAAAAATAAATGGCAAGAGACATTGAACAGGTAGAAACATTCACATATCTAGGACACACATTAAATAACAAAGGAAACTTAGAACACGAAATTAAACAACAGAATAACAACAGAATATCGGCAGCAACCAAAAGCTACTATGCTATGAATAAAATAATACTAAACAATAAACAAATAAGGAAAGAAACGAAAATGACACTGTACAAAACAATAAACAGACCAATACTACTATATGGGAGTGAAACATGGACTACGAAACAAATAATAAAAAGCAAGCATACAAGCAGCGCAAATGGAATACTTGAGAAGAGTAGAAGGGGTTACAAGAGTAGATAGAATAAGAAATGAACATATTAGAACAAGATTGCAAATAGAAAGCATACAATCTACTCTAGAGAAAAAACAGTTGGCTTGGTTCGGACACCTCACAAGAATGACAGCCAAACAAAAAGAATTTGGAAGGCAAGAACAACAGAAAAGAAGAAAAAGCCCACAAAAAACATATCAGCGTATCAGAAATATTAAGTAACAATAACATCAGCTGGCAGGAAGCAGAAAGAACAGCGAAAAGCAGAAAAGAATGGAAAAATATAGTAAATAATATCGTATAAATAAGAAGAAAATAATCTCGACACCCGAAAGGGTATTCATGAGATTTAAAAGATTATATATATAATTATTATTCAACTAAAATTAAAGGTTAATTTTTTTTAGTACTCGTAATAGGGATACATTCTATCTTCGCGCCCGTTTTTTACTGCGACAAGACCACTTTGTGCCATTCTTCCCCAATAAATGTCTTGTTATCTTCGCTCTCATTTTCTACCGATTCAACCTCCGACTCTTCTGCTTCGACGTCCATCTTCTGCTTTGTATCACTTTCACAGCTTCTTTGACTAACATTATCGATATCGATTTCACTATCGGAATCGTTAGAAGAAACCTCGGATTCGTCAAAAAGACTCAATTTTGATTTTCTTTGTACGACATTATTACCCTCACTGTCTTACCCTGACTAGTTTGTTTTTCGGGGGTGACCGTATTTTTATCCTCTGCCAGGTATGAGTAATCGTTCATGGGGTATTGTTTCTATAATCTGATCGTAAAATATAAATTACATAGTTCTAAAATTATAAAACAAAAACCTAAATTTACATCGTTCGCGGAATTATAAAACAAACCCTATCGTAAATCACCTTTGATGATCACCTTTGATGACACCTTTGACCTAGTCTAAATAATTCGCGGGGTGGCGGTCGACTGTGCCTTGAAAATCGGCATTTCCTTACCACTCTCCACGCAGCTCCTTAGATTCACAGCCTGTTATAACGATTAATCTTTAAAATATCGACCAATTTATACTGGTCTGGGTGTACTACACCCAACCTACCACACGGGGGGTTAATCCATATTCCCTCTTTATTCACAGGCCCAAAAAATTTTCGGAGAATTTTACGTTCTTGTTTCTCTATATCTTTGATTTTTGAGTGACCATGAATTAGTGTTGTTTCTGCGGCATAAAGTGCTTCAGGAAGAACAACTGTTTTGTAGTGTTGTAGTTTTGCATTTTTCACCTCTTTTATAAACACCCGTTTGTTAATTTTTTATAAAGAATTTAAATACCAGTTTTCACATTGTATATTTTTTTATTTGTAATATTTCCAATTTGTGAGAGTAAATTTCCAAAATTCATTCTTAGTGTTTATTTACGTCATAAAAGTAACGTTCTTTTCAAATTTTACATGCATGGGTGAAACGGTTTGAGCTATACCATGAGAATCAGTCAGTAAGTGATCCAGTAAGTCACTCATTTTTTTAAATCATTCTAATAGACCTTTTTATAGCTAAAAATTTTGTATGCGCATGCGTCAATTCTCTCCATGATTTCGGGGGCTTTTTTGACATATAACCATGAAATTTTCATATTCACCCCTTTTAAACAAGGCGGACGCGCATGCGCTTATCTAACCGTTAAAACGTCTATTAAATCCAATCGAACGTTGATCAGGTGAGTAAAGAATGAATAAACTACCGATTTAGTAATTTAGTATCTTGGACAGTGGCTCGCCACTGTCCCACGAAGAATATTCTTCAACTGAGCATAAAGGAAAATTCTTGAAGAATTCTGCCCTTGTTTGTAACTCCATCGAGAGAATCTTGTAAAATGGGACAAGCGGTTCCGGAGCGTTCGGGTTACCTTCAGGGGGCTCACTTGCATAGTTAACCGAAAGGTGCCATCTAAACCCCATAAAAAAAGTCTTGCCTCTTAACTTTTGACTGTCTGGTTTAGTCTGTCTGGGTCTGTCTGGTCTGCCTGGGTCTGTCTGAGTCTGTCTGGGTCTTTCTGGGTCTGTCTGGTCTGTCCGCTCTGTCTGGTCCGTCTGGTCAGTCTAGTCTGTCTAGTCTGTCTCCAGTATCTCTTTCCTCGAGCCATCTTGGATCGCAGAACTCGTATCTTTTTATTATCTTCAATAGTTGTTTAAACCAGCGGGTTGTTACAATTTCTTAAGTCTTTAATTATTTCTTATTTTCTTTTTAGTGCTTCATGTTTTTCCTTGTCTAACTTTTGACTTCTACCCAAAACGTAAGATAGCATCAGAAATAGGCACGATCTATTGCCAACAATAGTACGGCTATATATGTATTCATTAAACCATTTATATTTCTGCTTTCAATTTCACTTTTAAATTGTTTTAAACTATTACTCAAATATCAGCTGCCAAAGGTCATCTGGAAATGAGTATTACATTTTTCACCTCTTTTATCTAATGGTAATACACCCGTTTGTTAATTTTTTATAAAGAATTTAAATACCAGTTTTCACATTGTATATTTTTTTATTTGTAATATTTCCAATTTGTGAGAGTAAATTTCCAAAATTCATTCTTAGTGTTTATTTACGTCATAAAAGTAACGTTCTTTTCAAATTTTACATGCATTGGTGAAACGGTTTGAGCTATACCATTAGAATCAGTCAGTAAGTGAACCAGTAAGTCACTCATTTTTTTAAATCATTCTAATAGACTTTTTCATAGCTAAAAATTTTTTATGTGCATGCGTCAATTCTCTCCATGATTTCGGGGGCTTTTTTGACATATAACCATGAAATTTACATATTCACGCCTTTTAAACAAGGCGGACGCGCATGCGCTTATCTAACCGTTAAAACGTCTATTAAATCCAATCGAACGTTGATCAGGTGAGTAAAGAATGATAAACTACCGATTTAGTAATTTAGTATCTTGGACAGTGGCTCGCCACTGTCCCACGAAGAATATTCTTCAACTGAGCATGAAGGAAAATTCTTGAAGAATTCTGCCCTTGTTTGTAACGCCATCGAGAGAATCTTGTTTGTTACCGGCACGAGAGAAATTCCACGGTAGTTGTTTAGTAGTAGTAGTTGTTTAGTAGTAGAAGTTGTTTAGAAGTAGTTCCACTGTAGTTGTTTGTTTAGTCACTAAAATCTCCTTTCTTGTTAAGCGGATGGATCAAAGCAGATTTCCAATCGGGAGGTAATTTCTCTCTTTCCTAGATATCCTGGATGATCTCGGTTAGCTTGCGCACGGCACTGTTTCCTGCACCTTTCCACAGTTCAGCAACGATAGAGTCCTCTCCAGCTGCCTCATTATTATTAAGAAGTTGAATTGTAAATTAAAAAAAAAGCGAGCGCCCACGGGGAATCGAACCAGCCATCCTCGTACTATGAACCCGAGCTCTTACCGCTGCGCTGACCGGCCATTGAAATTAAGCTAACATAACGGGCTTATGAGTTGTCAGTTTGGATCATTTTTTTAACGCTTGGCCATCTGGCATCTGGCCCTCCCGCTTGCGTCACTTTCATTTATAGTCAAGCCCTACATATACTCTAAATTTGGGCCAAACCGGTGATGACGAGTTGACAGGGCCCCCTTTTTAGTGAGGTAAATCAAATCAAATTTATTTTATTTCATTATATAAGAAATATTATAAAAATATGCTAAATGAAATGTGTCTGACAAGAAAATAAATAAATATGATATACAAAATAAAACATAAAAACTGAACGAGATCTAGTATGTATGGAACAATACTTAACTCTATCATAAAATTCTTGCATGCTGTATGGTTCTATATCCTTAATGAAATTATATAGTTTCTTCTTTGTGCGTTGTAGGGTAGTGTTATACTTATATTTGGCAGGATGCATATTAAGTAAGTTCGGCCAAGTGCGCGCGCGTTTTTCAATAGTACATTTTCGAAGGAAGCTAATAGTCCTTATTATCAATTATCTAGATTTAAAATCGATGGATCGAGAAACAAAAATATAAAAGCATATATGGAATCACGATAATTACATTTTTTTGTTAGGGGTGTATAGAGCGCGCACTTCCTCGATAAAGTGGGGTAAGTGCGAGTTAGGCTCAGTTCCCACTGATACTATTATGTATTAAAATCAGTATTTCACTCTGAAAAAAATCCTGTAAAATTTTTTAAATTTGATGCACTGATAGGCTTACAATGAACCAATCAATTACGTAGCTGTCACAATAAGAAAATTTCCAACAATTGCAAAAGTTTAGCGCCAAGTTTGAAATAATACTTAGAGTCCTGGAGCTCAAACTCGCACTTACCCCGTGCGCGCACTTGGACGAACTACCTATAATTTTATATTACTATAGGGTGGATTCCTTGCGGTCATTGCCATAGTGTGTTTTGGTAATTCATACAAATCCCTATTATATCTGGTTTGCCGTTCTTTTGGCTGGTGAAAACTTGTAAAAAGAATTCTATGCTTAATGATAAATAATATGCTCTTGTATATATATATATATATATATATATATATATATATATATATATATATATAAGTAAGTGCCTGTAAGTTCCTGTGGTTCCTGTCAAGTATGTTGCTCATTTTGAAGTGGCCTCTGCACGATTCCCTGAAATGTTGATTCTTCAGAATCATTAGTGCTTGTTTTTTATTCTAAACAAATATGCTGCATGTATTCCGTTACCCCAGAACATAATTCCAATCTTCAGATGCAACTTCAGAAACTCATTTTTTCCTTTCCGATGGCAATTTCATGTGGGAATGTTGTAGTGCACCTTTTTGTTTTAAATATAATCATCTTTGTTTTATCCCTATTCACAATTAGTTTATTATTGGCGAACCATGCAGCTAGATGTGATTCCTGAAATTAACAGTACAGCTTATACAGTACTGACAATACTACTATATTGAACTTATACAGTACAACTTATACATAGTACGCACATATTTTATGGTAGTAGTAGGTTTTGTTCACTCTTGTCCATTTCTTTGTTCCAAAATTTCGTCCACTGTATAATCTTGTCCAGTATTGTGGAATCTTGACCATTGTTGAACATACTTATCTAGTTTTATTCAATCTATTATTGTCTTGTCCAAACTTATCAATTAAAAATATGAAAAAAATAAATGTTGGGTATTGTCGGGTTAGAGCCCCACCCAATCGGATCTCCTGGTGGGGGCTGCTCAAGAGATTACATCTAAGAGTTGTGTATCCAATATCCAGACTAGGAACATCGTAAGGTAGATCATTAAACAAGAAATAATATACACAGCCCGGCGATTTTTTGGAGTGGTAAATATAGAATTATCCGAACAGCAATAGCAAGTACAAAACTAGGGATTGCTGGGGTGCGAATAATCCTGCACAAATAATTAGGATGTAGAGTAACTGGGTATGTGCAGTACAGTCAAAGAAGACACAGTGATTGTTCAAGTATATATGCCAACATCAACTTAATAATGCCAACATAAACTTATAAGTAAAGTGAAGGGAGATGAAAACCCAATCATAATGGGTGATGTGAATGCTGTTGTATTGGAAGGACAAGATGCAGAAGTTGTTGGCAAGTATGGGCTCGGCAAAAGAAATAGTGGGGCTGACCGTTTAATCGAATTATGTGCAAGCAATAATCTAGTCATTACGAACACCTGCTTTCAACACCAAGCAATGCACATGGCAAATGCATCAAGCAATGCACCAAGCAATGCACCAAAGGCGATGCACATGGAAGACGGCTGGAGATCTGGCACGTTATCAAATTGAATATATACTGGTGAAGAAGAGATTCAAGAACCATGTCAAAGATAGTAGAGCCTATCCGGGAGAAAAACCTTCGGGGAATCCGGGGAAAAACCTTGTTATTATGAAATGTCGTCTTAGTTTCAAGAAAATACACAAAAAAGAATGCAGTAGATGGGCTGTACAAAAAGTCAAAGAACGTGATGAATGTATATAAGGAAAAGACAGATGAAATGTTCTTCAATAAAGAAAGTAGAACAACGAACACATGGAACACAATAAAAGAAAGACTACTGAGATCTGTGCAGAGAAACGATACAGCAGAAAGGAGTGGATTACTGATAATATCATCAGTATGATAGATGAAAAAAGAAAGTTTAAAAGGTCAACCACTCCCGAAGGACAACATAAATATAGAATTTTGAGGAACAGCATCAATAGGGAATCTAAAGCGGCAAAAAAGAATAGCATAGAGGACATATGAGCAGAAATTGAAGTACACATGAAAAATGGAAGAGAAGAAACTGCACACAAGCAGTTTCATAGTACTGTATAAGTTCTGCTGTTAATAAGAATTGTAGTGTCATCAGCATAGTTAATCATCGTATGCTGTGGGTTGACGGTTGTTAGGGGTAAATCATTTATAAAGAGCGTCAATAATAATGGTCCTATTATGCTTCCTTGTGGAATACCGATGTTTATTTCCCTTGTACTGGATTTCACAGGACCGCGAAGAGTATCCAGCCTAGTGATTTGTTTTCTATTTTTTAGGTAGGATTTTATCCAATCTAATGCAATTCCTCTAATACTATATTTGTGAAGTTTATTTAACAATATCGTGTGGTCCACCAGATCGTATGGCTTGGATAAATCCAGTAACATTCCGAATGAGATATTGTGTGCCTCCGGTTGCTCTGTTAAATGCGTTATACATTGAAAACATGCTCAACTATCTTAGAGAAAACGGGAAGAATACTCATTGGTCAATAATTTTCTATATCTTTCTTCGCCAGCTTTGTGAATTGGGATAATTAGGGCAAGTTTTTGGGCATCCGGGAAGATACCTGTAGTGAATATGTTATCTATGATCGACTTCAATGGTGTTGTAATAAATGGAAGCACATATTTTATTACACTTGAGGGTATTCCGTCATGACCCACACTTTTCTTGTTTTCTATATCCAGTACTGCGTTTTGTAGTTCCTCTCTTGTTGTAGGTTTAAGGAAGATTGACTTGCAGTTTTCTAATATATTGTCATTATTGTCCACATTTGGTTGTTTACCCGATAGATTTATCGCTCTTTCTACGAATAAGTTATTTAAGTTTGTTGCACTTATAAGAGTTTCTTCATTATTCTTAAGGTATGGCTCGTTTGGTTAACTCTGTTCTGTTATATTTCTGATTATGTCCCAAGTTGTTTTCTGGACATTTGACGATTCAGTTAACTGTTTTTTCAATTTTTCTTTTTTCATAGTTCGAAATTTTTCAAGTTATAAATAGCTTCTACGCATATTATTGTTAAGTTTCTTTAATAATAATCTCGTGTTTAGATATAATTTGGAGTAACACCAGATTCTTTTCCATCTTAGCCAAGTTGGGATCTGTGAAAACTCGTCGCACCGTTCGTTTGCTATTGACTACTAATATGGGAAAAGACTCGTTGACATGTTTTAAGAAGATCTCCATGAAACGCTTCCATTGATTGTCGATCTCGTTACAGTTGACTGGAAGAACATCATCCCACTTTGTTTTATTGTCTCTCTAGTCTAGTCTGTCTAGTCTTGACTGTCTAGTCTTGTCTGCCTAGTCTTACCTGTCTAGTCTTGTCTTTCTAGTTTTGTCTGTCTTGGCCAGTCTGTCTAGTATTTTCTGTCCAGTTTTGTATGTATACTGTCTTTGTCTGTCAGTATAGTAAATTTTTTATTCTGATTGATGAGTTTGTTATTTTCATATATCTTATCTTGAATATATTCCCTATTTGAGTACTAATATTATTATCACTAGAACGAATATTATTGGAAATGAGGATCTCATCACGAACCATTCGTTAGTGTTTGAATTCACGATATTCAATCAAATGAAGCACCGAATTATTCTGTTGGCATTAGAATAAGTGTAGCTTGTTGACGTTTTATTGATGTTTTTGTAAATTATTGTAGTTGGGGATTGTCTGTTCAGTTCCGTCGCACAATATTAACCACAATATTCAGGAATTCGAGAAAACTATATTTTCCATTTAAATCCCTCGTGCTAGCTGACACAGCGTTTACAAAATCAATGCCATGACCGACAAAATTAGCAATGGAAATTCTTGGATTATATTTTAGAATGTATATTGTTTAGTTCGTGGGGAAAACTCAATGGGGAATAAATTTTCTGATTCCCTTGAACTGATTGACCTACACCTTTATTTTTATGTTGAATCAGTACTAAAGTGATTATTATGAATGTAATTTGAAAATATTTCGTAAAAATTCGTTTTAAAAATGAGTTTTCCCCACGAACTATAGATATTTATATATATATATATATATATATATATATATATATATATATATATATATATATATATATATATATATATATATATATATATATATATATATATATATATATATATATATATATATATATATATATATATATATATATATATATATAATATATATATATATATATATATATATATATATATATATATATATATATATATGAACATATGGTATCTCAGACCACCCGTAACAGCCTTTTATTTCGACAACGCTTGGCCGAATGCGACTGGGACAAAAAAATTTATTACCAAAGTGAACCCAAGGAATCCACTGATGGTTTTATTTTTTACCGGAATAATCCGGAAGTAACCGGAACTAACTTTAAAATTTCAAATGGCTACATAGGTCGAGTATGTATTTTTAAAAGAAACAACTTTTATAAAAATGTTTTTTTTTAATATTTTGCATATTTACAAAAATTAAAAAAAAACAAGATGAAAGAGCACCAGATATTCTTGCAGCAATTGCTCTGGAACCGAATATCTCGACAAGAAGAATTGAAATCGATGCTGGAATAAGACGCTCCACTGTCCACTGCTTGCAGATTTTTAAAAACAAATTCTATCCATACCATATCTCTTTACACCACAAACTTGAAGAGCGGGATTTTCAAGATAGGGAAAAGGCGATCAACGGTTTGACGAGAAACTCTTGCGTAATGAGCTGGACAACCATCATGTTGCAAAAATACATTGTTAAATGTGTCGCATATGGAACGTCATCTAGAAGGTCTTTATTTTCTAAAAAATCAGCGTATTTAGCTCCGTTTAATGAACCACCGAAAAAATACGTACCAATTCTTTGGTTTCCTAAAATACCACACCAAACAATAAGGGTCCACACGTGTCGATTATCAACTTCTCTTAACCAATGAGGGTTTTCATTACTCCAGTAGTGAGGATTATGTACATTAGTAATTCCGTTGCTTTTGAATGTCGCCTCATCTGTCCATACAATTTTGTGATGGAAATTATAATTTTTATGAGACAACTTTTCACAAAAATCTATCTTGAAAATGCCGCTCTTCCAGTTTCTGGTGTAAAGAGATATGGTATGGATGGAATTTGTTTGTTTTGAAAACTCTCCAAGCAGTGGAGCGACTTATTCCAGCATCGATTTCAATTCTTCTAGTCGAGACGTTCGGGTCCAGAGCAATTGCTGCCAGAATATCTGGTGCTCTTTCATCTTGTTTTATTTTTTTAATTTTGTAAATATGCAAAATTAAAAAAAAAACATTGAATAAAAGATGTTTCTTTTAAAAAGACCTATCAATTAATACCATACTCGACCTATGTTGGCATTTGAAATTTTAAAGTTACTTCCGGTACCGGGTACTGGATTATTCCGGTAAAAAATAAATTCAACAGTAGATTCCTTGATTTCACTTTGGTATTCAATTTTTTTGTCCCAGTCACATTCAACCAAGCGTTGTCGAAATAAAAGGCTGGTATTTTCTACTGATTGGGTTGACACAGTCAATTTAAAACACTCTTGAGTTGCTCTATAAGAAAAGTAATTATTTATAGACAATATTATAAATTCCAATAACAAAATCTTACCTATAAGAAAAGAAACCACAATTAATGTTTTTGATTGTAATTTCGATTCCCAATTCACGTTTTGACAAGTTTTACAGAATTATAACATAAATAAAAAAACAAATAGTATCCGTTGTCCAGGTTATCCGTTGTACGTTGTCTCCGACTACTATGATGCTGTTTTTAAGCAGAGTAATATCAAAGAAAATTATATTTTTCTTTACATCTCCCTCCCTCAGGGAAAAAATATTTATAATATATCCTCTTCAGGGTTCATAAACGCATGAGCTGGGGTACATTTTGAGATATGGAAAAAATTTGACTCTTCTTTGTGTCCGCCAGTGTTTATCTTATAAATTGAGTTTGACATTTTGTCTTCGATTTTGTAGGGTCCGATTTTTACTTCGTCGAGCTTCTTCCTATTTAGTTTGTTTCCATTTTCTACAAAAACGGTTTCACCAACTTTAAAGTCAAAGTGTTTTCGGTTTTTATCGTAAATTATCTTGTTGTAATTTTGTGAACTTATTGTCTTTTTCAGAGCCTTATCACTATCTTTAATCAAATCATGTTTGGTCTTTTCGTGTTTTAGTTCTTTTGGTAAAATTGTAACATCTGTGCCATTTAGTAGATACTTTGATGCTTATCCAGTGACAGTGTGCTACGTTTCATGATAGTTTTTGATACAATTGTGTGATGTAGTTGTCCATGCTACTTTTTTATACTTTGTTTTTCTTTTTTGTGTTGATTTTTCACTAGTTTTTCTAAAACTTTCACTATTGCATCTTCTGAACTACCTTCATTGGCAA
This sequence comes from Phosphuga atrata, assembly GCA_944588485.1. NCBI lineage: Eukaryota > Metazoa > Arthropoda > Insecta > Coleoptera > Silphidae > Phosphuga > Phosphuga atrata. Next base: position 37,038,549 of record OX155902.1, on the reverse strand, counting down.
TAGTCAGTTTTTCTTGTGTAATTTCCTCTAAAAATTGGTCTTGAAAAATCATGTTTCCATCCTCATCCACATATGTTTTTAGTATATGTTCTGTCACTTTTATCCATACACTTCTAGTTTGATGTCTTTTTTAAATGTATTTTTTACTGTATCATAAGCTTTAGAGTCGTAAATAAGTTTGTGAATTGATGCTGCTTGAAACTCCTCATGGATCAGGAAAATTTTGTCATCTTGTGTGACAATTGAGGTTATAACAATATGGTTTGACTTTTCCTATGTTGCTGCCTTTACTTCGAACGTAAATTTCAACTTTTCCATTTTCGGACAAAAAATTGTCGGTTTATAATGGCATTTTCTTCTGATTGGCTTGACACAGTCAATTTAAAACACTTTTGAGTTGCTCTATAAGAAAAATATTTATTTATGAATAATATTATAGATTTTTTAAAAACAATATTATAAATTCTAATAACAAAATCTTACCTATAAGAAAAGAAACGACAATTAATGTTTTCAATTGTAATTTAAAATAAATCGATTCCCAATTCACGTAACCAGTTTTACAAAATTATAACATAAATAAAAAAACAAATATTATCCGTTGTCTAGGTTATCCGTTGTCTCGGACTACTATGACGAAGTTTTTAAGCAGAGTAATATTAAAGAAAATTATATGTTTCTCCTGATATATGTGAAAATGGCAATTTTTCCACGGCTTACCCTACATGAAAGTGACATTTTTTCATTCTAGAGATGAAAATATTTTCACATCTAGGGATGAAAATGAGCATTTTAAATTTATGATTTTTTCGATTAAAACCCTAAACTAACTAAATTTGTATGGACTTTCTTATTAATTACATCAATTTCAATGAACTGTTTTATGTACAAACGTAAAACGAGCCTGAAACTATTTAAAAAGACCGAAATAAAATTAGGACATTTGACTTGGAAAGTATCACCTTCTATGAGAATACAACAATATTACCATGGAATCAAAGAAAAGATGCATTGATCAAGAAGGAAGGCAATTTGAACATACCATAAATAATTGAATAGTTATGAATAGGATGGTTACGACAGTTACTACGTGGTAATCCATACTTACATTGAATTGAAAAATTGACTTTGTTTTTTACCACACTTATATTATGTAAAAATGTTATATAACTTATTATTCACAGTTATATAAATTTCTACACATATCACGACTCGAGTTTCGACGTTTGACGGTCATTTTCAAGTCTTGAAATAGAAGTCGTGATATGTGTAGAAATTTATATAACTGTGAATAATAAGTTATATAACATTTTTACATAATATAAGTGTGGTAAAAAACAAAGTGAATTTTACAATTCAATGTAATTGCATAGTTGTTTTAATTATCATTTCCTTTACTTTCACACTCTTATTTGATTTGTTGAATAAAATACTTTCAAACAATTGGTATTTTTTAATTATCGTAAATATGCAAAAATATTACACTTGAGGAAACGTTTAGAAAAATGAACAATTACAATTATGTAAAAAACAACCACACAAATGTTAAATTTTCAAGAGTTTACAATCTAATATACGGAATTAGAAAAAAATATTCGTAAAATAAAAAACATTAAATTAAAATAAAAGTTGTTTCTTTTAAAAAGACCTATCAATTAATACCATACTCGACCTATGTTGCCATTTGAAATTTTAAAGTTACTTCCGGTACCGGGTACTTCCGGATTATTCCGGTAAAAATAAATTCATCAGTGGATTACTTTAAATTTTTTTTAGTAATTAAATGTTTTTGTGCAATTTGGCGATTCGACAGCAAGCAATGGTCGTAGTTTTTTGTCCTGGAGAGCGAATCCGTTGATGGATTTGAGAAATTCAAACGGCATACTGTTGGCCTTTTGCCAGGCATGGCACTCCTCAGACCTCAAACTGGAAATGCAAATTTTCCTTTTTGCATTTCCGTTTGAAGAAGTGAAAAAAAATTACTGCGAATTGGGGCCTGCGGTATGTCCCCGGAGGTGTAGTGCGTCGCGAGAGATGCAGTTCGAAAGTAGACACGTCGGCTATAACCCCTGAAAAGAGCAATACAATTCTAAAACATTTCGAGGAATATGGAAGGTTTCAATATGCTTCATTTTTAAAAATTCGTTTCGAGTTTGGACGGGCGTCGCAAACCACAGATGCGACTGAGCGGTGGATGCTTCGTTCCCAGCGCCATATAGAACCTTTTGTTCTCTATTAAGAAAGCGCCACCGCGATGCCCTGCTCTTAAATTTAGCGAATCCCGGAGAATTCTCGCGAACGTCTGCAAGACATGCTTTTTCTGGCTTCACGGCGCCATCCAGCGCGCAATCGCAGTTAAACTCAAACACAAACCAAAAGGCACTATGCCGAATCCAGTTGTGCAGGTTCGGTCGCGATCCGACTGTTGGTTATCCCAGGAGAGGGGTCGCCGCAAATTAGGCGAAACAAAGCCGCGGTTTTTGATTTTTGTGTCATTTTTGTGAACATTGGCCCAGAGCAGGAATGCGATACCGCAGGGGCAGATTCTTCAACCGCCCGTTGCGGGTAAACATCTATCATCGAACGAACCGGTTTGGAGATGCGGTCTCTTCAATCAAGAGAACAGCGTCCACAGATGTGATCGAAAAAACGATTTTTTTTTCGCTTACATTTTCCTCCGCACAGGGCGAACCGACAGTCACGTACTTTTCCGCTTCAAAAAACTAGAAATCAACGAGCCAAGACGACGTAGTAAGAAAATCGACCCTCACGTGGAAGTCACCTTGTCGCGGTGTGAGGGCTTAGTTTCGCGTACCGTTGGACGTCACGACTGGAATAACCCCGGTTGGGACGTTCGGCGGAGGGCGAACAACCAAGAACTTCCAAACCCTTAATCCCAAGGTGTCATGCGACCCGTGCCGAAGGGACTGGTTGATGGCCAAGGGCAACCGGCCATCGCTTACGGAGCCCCTCTGATACCTGGCGACCTCAGAGGGTATCCAGCCTTACCACTATCAAGCGGGGCTCTGATGTGGTGGACCTTTAGTTCCCTTGCGACTCGTGGGATTCGAATGGATCAAAAACAAAAACAAAAATTCAATCCGTGTGTGCGGGACTTAACCGCCACACAATTGGCGGATCAGATGGAGCATGAGCCCCACGATCCGAGTGAGCGCACCAGTCGAGAGAGACCAACTCCCAGACTGTCGCCAAAAAGCAAAGGCAAGATGGTCAGTAACATCGTTACTACCACCAAGCCAGCAAGCCAAGGGAGGCCCGCTCCCAAAATGGCTTCTAAAAGTCAGGGCAAGGTGACCGGTAACACCGTTACTCCCACCAAGCCCGCGACTAAGCAAGAGGAGACAAAGCCCAAGGCAGGAAAGAAGAAGACGAGATGGGCACATCCCTTGCCACCCCTAGGTAGTCCAGGCGGACTCGATGACCCATTGAGAAAGGGCCTCAGCGGTGCCGGGGTGAGATGGTATCTGCGCTTCTTAGCAAACGGGCTACAACCCGAGGAAGCTAAGAAGAGAGCAGTACAGAAAAAGGTGGGAACTACACCACAAACACAAGGAGCTGCCAAAAGAGGGGCTGATTCTGTCACGCCCCAAGACAAAGCAGCTAAAAGACAGAAGGGGAATATCCAAAGTGGGGCAACGGGAGTGGTCAGCTACCCCAGCTGCCCTCCCAAGACTTCTGGGCCGAGCACCAGCTACGCCACCGCCGTCAAGGTGGTGAGGGTTGGTGTTATGTCCAGAGACTACCCAAGGAATCCCCTGAGTAAGAAGGACATGCCTGCTCTTGAGCAAGCAATTATGAAAGAGACAGTCGTAGACTGGTCTCATGAGATACAGTTTGAAGGCATACACTTCAAACCAGGACTAGTCATTGTCGACTGTGCGAACGAACAGACGGCAAAATGGCTGATGACAAGAGCACCCATCCTAAGACATTGGGAAGGGGGGGCTCTGGTGGCGAAATTGGGCGATGATATCCCCAAGCCACATGTCATCACCATGTTCCTACCTAGGAGCGGGGACCTAACCCCGGAGGCCTCCATCAACTACCTCAGGGCCCAAAACAAAGGACTTAACATTTCCGAATGGAAGGTCCTTGGGTGCCGGGTGGAAAGTGGGGGTCAACTCCTAACGGTGGAAATTGACGAAGAGTCCGCTGGAGCCATAGCGAAGGCCAACCATAGCCTCTACTTTAGGTTCGGGCGGATCAAAGTCCATGGGCGGAAGAACGACGCCACACAAAAAGCGGATGTAGAAGTAGCGACAGCCACAGCGGCCCCTCTCTCGGAAGGTACGACCGCAACAACGGCCACTTCAGAGGTGGAAGGAATAGCGGTGGCGGCAGCTCCCTCTGCTGAACCTTTAACGACAAACGCTGTGAACGAGGAAGTCAGCCCGGATTACCGGGAAGACGACCTCGACCTCACACTCGTAGACATGAGCAGTCAAGCTATGTCTACAGAGGAAGAGGTAGATGTTGTTCTGGTGGAGACAGAGAAAGACTTGCCGCCTCCTGTCATAAACCAAGAATGACCAGCAGGCGCACCAAAGTAGCCCAGGTGAACATCCACCATGCCAGAGCAGCCTCGGCTGTGATGGCTAGGATGTTCACCAAACAACACCTAGGGCTAGCGCTACTGCAAGAACCCTGGACCTACGGAGGTAACATCAGAGGCCTCAGCAACAGGGAATGTAAGTTGGTATGGGACAGCCGTGAGGCTTCCCCTAGAACTTGCATTATGGTAAGGAAGGACATTAATTACTTATGTCTTTCAGAATTCTTAACGCGGGACTTAGTTCCTATACATGTCCTCATCAAGACCGAAGGCCTCCACCGCGAAGTAGTAATCGCATCAGCATACTTCCCTGGCGATGGTAATAACATACCACCCATGGAGGTACAAAGGCTGGTCGAGCACTGTATTAGGAGAAGGCTGCCACTCATCTTGGGATGTGACGCGAACGCCCACAACGAGATGTGGGGCAGCACGGACACTAATAAGAGAGGTGAGTACCTTTTAGAATACCTCATTAAAGAGAACTTAATTGTGTACAACGTCGGGAACACACCAACTTTTGTCACTAAGGCCAGAAATGAGGTACTGGATATTACGGTAGGTAGCGCTAACGTAAGTAAACTAATTAAAAAGTGGAGGGTTTCAAGTGAACCCTCAATGTCAGATCATAGGATCATAGAGTTTGAGCTGGAAGGAGCGAGTGAGGAAAGTACCCCCATTCGAAACCCCAGACAAACTGTGTGGCCTATGTTTAGTTCACAACTAAAAGAAAACCTAGAGCAGGTGACAGTGCGGGGTGGTATCAAACACTACACCGTGCTGGAGCAGGCTGTAGGAGAATTAAATGTAGCAATCACCACGGCATTTGAATCCAGCTGCCCGGTAAGAACCGTGAAGGAGCATAAGGACGAAAAATGGTGGAACAAAAATTTGTCTACATTAAGAGCAAAAGTACGTAGGCTTTTCAACAAAGCCAAGCAATACGGAAATTGGCTAGAATACTCTGAGGTGCTTACCACCTACAATAAAGAGATCAGAAGGGCAAAAAGGGAAAACTTTAGGACCTTCTGTGAAAACATAGAATCCACGCCGGTGGCAGCTAGACTGCACAAAGCACTAGCGAAGGATAGAGTGGAAATGACAACCACTCTCAAGAAACCGGATGGGACCTTCACGGAGGATGAAGAGCAAAGAGCTCTCCTCCTACTAGAAACCCATTTTCCGGGATGCAGAAGATACAGGGAGACCGAGGGCTTGATGCAACCACGGAAACCAAGTCGGGCCGACTGGAAGAGGGCAGCGTCCATCTGTACGGAAAACCGAATCAGATGGGCTATCGGCACTTTCCAGCCTTTTAAGGCCCCAGGTGTGGACGGACTAGTTCTTGCCTTCCTACAAAAGGGAGAGAGAGAACTAATGCCGTATCTTCTAAATATTTTTAGAAGTAGTTTAGCGCTCGGATATATACCGGAGCTATGGAGAAGGGCTAAGGTGGTATTTATACCGAAGGTGGGAAAGAAAGACACCACTCAACCGAAGTCTTTTAGACCCATTAGTCTAAAATCTTTTATGTTAAAGACAATGGAGAAGGTGATTGATAATTACCTTAGGACTATGGTGCTGGTAGGTACACCACTACACAAGAGTCAGCATGCTTACAGAGCAGGGAAATCCACAGAAACCGCCCTGTATCAGCTGACAAATGAAATAGAAGCAGCACTAGAGACAAAGGAAGTAGCGATATGTGCCTTCTTGGATATAGAGGGAGCTTTTGACAACACCTCACACGAGGCTGTCAAGGCGGCCCTCGAGAGAAGGAGTATCGACAGCACTATCTCAAAGTGGATGGGAGAAATGCTGAGAACTAGAGTGGCGGAGACACAAGTGGGAAGAGATACCATTAAGATCTCCACAACTCGAGGGTGCCCACAGGGAGGTGTACTATCACCGCTGATGTGGAGCCTGGTAGTTGATGAACTACTGGTTAGGCTAAACAACCTAGACATCAAATGTCAAGGTTACGCCGATGACATAGTCATAATGGCCAGAGGAAAATTTGAGGGAACGCTATGTGAAATTGTTCAGAGAGGCCTCAAAGTAACTAGTAGATGGTGTCAAACAGTGGGATTGAGACTCAACCCGAGCAAAACCACGGTGATACCATTTACAAGAAGGAGAAAACTAAACTGCTTACATCCCATACTCATAGATGAGAAGGCAGTAGAATACCAACAGGAGATAAGGTATCTGGGTATCACACTAGATAGCAAACTCCTATGGAATAGACACGCTGAGGCAGTGGTAGGTAAAGCCAAACGCGCCCTAATGGTGTGCAGAAATTTAGCAGGAAAAACGTGGGGTTGTAACCCCACTATCCTGCGATGGATGTACACCATGATAGTGAGACCTGCAATCACTTATGGGGCGGTTGCGTGGGGAAGTAGAATCAAGCTGGCCTCTATGAGGAAACAGCTTGAGAAGATTCAAAGACTGGCGTGTGTCTGCATCATGGGAGCGATGGGGTCGTGTCCGACAGCAGCATTGGAGCTGCTGCTGGATCTGACTCCGCTGCACCTTATGGTGGAGAGCGCCGCCAGATCGGCGATCGTAAGGTTCAGCAAGGAAGGAATGGGCAGAGGTAAAATAACCGGGAGCAGAGACCGAAAGAGCCTCGCTGCCAAGATCCCCTGGCTGGAAATACCAAATGACGAAATGGTATGCAAATACCACTTCGAGAAAAACTACACAGCAATGTGTAGTAGTAAAGCCGATTGGAGCGACGAATCCTCAGCATACCACATAGAGCAAAATGCCATCAAGTGGTATACAGATGGTTCGAAGACAAAGGAAGGAACTGGTGCAGGAGTGTTTGGACCTCGTACCAGATACTCCGAATCCATGGGAACATCCCCAAGTATCTTCCAAGCAGAGGTACACGCAATCGAAAGATGTGCACAGTTTAACCTCTACAGGAATTACCGCAAAAAACGAATTGCTATCCTGTCAGATAGCCAAGCAGCCATCAAGGCCATTAGCTCATACACCATCAGATCCAAACTGGTATGGGACTGTGTGGGGAAGCTGAACAAGCTTGGCAGGGATAATAAAGTAACGCTATACTGGGTACCAGGACACACTGGTATAGACGGAAACGAAGAAGCCGATCACCTAGCAAACAAGGGATCCAGTAGCCCCTTTATAAGTCCGGAACCCTTTTGCGGTATGAGCGTGAACACCATCCGCAAAAGTTTAGATGAAGAAATAAGAGGAAAATGGATGAAAACCTGGGAAGAACTTCCAGGGCTAAGGCAATCCAAAGTGATGCTGGGATCTTTCAACCAGAAGAGAACTAAAGCTTGCCTGAAACTAAGCAGGAACAAGCTCAGAATTCTGACAGGAGCCCTGACGGGACACTGCAGACTTAGGAAACATCTCAAGGCGCTAGGCCTAGAGGAGGATGATGGATGCAGATTCTGTGGCTCAGCAGAGGAAACCCCCATACATCTGCTCAAAGACTGCGGAGCATTACTCCGCAAGAGACAGCTGTACCTTGGGGCTCACTGCTTGAACACAGAGGAGCTGCAGGCCTTGAATCCCTCACAGATCCTGAGATTCCTAAATGAGTCAGGATTAGAGGAGGCGCTCTAAATGGGCAAGTACACCAACACTTGGAGGAGGAGGGTGGGGTATAATAGATCTATAAAGGTCGCAGTACAAGTCGTCACCACCATATCTACAATCTACAATCTACAAGAAAATCGAGCCGCGGACCAAATTTGCTCCTCAAAGGCGCTAGAAACGAATTCCTGTTTAAGGCACCTGTTTTAAAGCAAGGAAGACGCCGTGAGGTACTTGAGAGCGCCAGACCGACAAGGGTCGAAGGCCCGTTCTGTTTTACAACAGAGAATGACAATTTCCCGTTTGGATGCGTAAGAGTCTAAAAATACCTAATTTTTTGCTCAATTCGCCGAGAAAAAATCAAGACGTAAACCGCATTTTTAGTCAATTTTCGTAATTTACAAAAATTCATCTTTTTTACACGATTAACAAGTAAAACTACAACTTTCAATTCTATAGTGCTCGTTTGGACTATGTTAATAAATCAATTTTTGCATTCTGAAAAAGACACGTGTTTATTCCATGTTTTTATTAATAATCATTCTAAGTTTAGAATGGAATTTAATTAAAATCTGAAGTTATATAAATTCGTATTGAATTGTGGAATTATACTATTTTGTTCACTGTTCCTTGTGCTATCAAGATGCAAACGGTCTTGGAAAGAATCACCGAGGAATTTTCTATAGTGGCTAAACTGTATAGAGGTAAAATTTAGTTCACAATATATATATATATATATATATATATATATATATATATATATATATATATATATCTCAAATAATGTCACTTTGAAGAATCCGAATGTGATGAATTTTATACGAGAACTCCAATTCCCGTGATAATTCTCCTGGTGTTATACTATTTGTTTGTAAGAAAACTCGGTCCACAGTTTATGAAACATAGGGAACCTTACCATATCGACGGGGTCATTAAAATCTACAATATGTTGCAAGTTATATATATTTTAAGTAAGCTAATTCAGGTAAGTTGCTTTTTAGACGGAATATTCTTATTTAATACAATTAACAAATAAATATGAGATTTTAGGCCATTCCAATTATATATAATAAGGAGAAATGGACGTGTATGCATTATGAACCTGAAAAGGAAATTAATTTAGTATATAATTATTTTTATTTGAAAGTGTTCGACTTATTGGAAACGGTATTGGTTTAGTTTTCTTATATTTTATAATAAAAACACAACATTTACAAATAGATGTCTAGTACATCTAGTCTGTCCAGCAGTCTCAGTCAAAACCTAGTCTCCTCTGTCCAATATTATCTATCCAATGTTGTGTGTTCAGCCCCTACCTGTGTAGTCTTGTCTGACTATTTTTTTTGTAGGTATTTTTTGTTCTACGTAAGAAGGATCGTCAGATATCATTTCTACATGTTTATCATCATATTATCATGGTTTTAATGGTTTGGCTTGCACTAAAAGTAGCACCTGGTGGTCATTTCTCACTTCTTGGCGCATTGAATAGCATTGTCCACGTGTTTATGTACATATACTACTATATGTCTGCAGGAGGCAAGAGGAATCTTTGGTGGAAAAAATACATAACCCTATTACAGTTGGTAAGAAAGTAGAAGCTAAGAAATTTAGGTATAGAGTTTTAAATGATTGAAAATTAATATTTGTCTCTTCTGTTTTAGACTCAATTTTTCATACTGGTAGTACACTTTACGATTCCTATATTTACCGATTGCAATGTCCCTACTGCTTTATTGCTTTTGGCTAGTTCGCAATCTTTGTATATGGCTTACTTGTTCGGTATATTTTATTATAAAACATATATACTAAAATCTAGTAAAAAGGATGTGTAACGTAGTAGTTGTTCATAGCTGGAGGTTTTGTATATTGTTTTCACAAGGATATTGAAGAATAGATTTCCATGTTATCACTATAAATAATTTAACTTTGCAAACAGTGGATAATTTTCAAATCCAAGTTGAGATTTGGAAATTATCCATTTGAAATCCGCAATAGGACTTTGGGAAAAATCAATTTCAATTCGAAACTGTTTTAAAACGGACAAGATTTTTTCTTGTCCGACTACATTGACTCTAAAATGGCCTACTATTCTACTAATACAACTATGGTTAAATGTTTTCTTTTTAAATATATTAACACTTTTATTCTTTATAAATTATTACCAATCTTGCTTTCCTTTTTACACCTATTGTCACACAGGCTTTCAAACCTCCGAAAGGAACTGTTTCAAATGTTCAAAACTTGCAATAGCTCGCAGCTTCGGGCTATTTTCTTCTTCTTTTTCTCTGCCTTTTCCTATATAACGTAGGGCCGGCATGACTTTTTTGGATTCTTCTTCTCCATAAATATCTTGTTGTAATAAAAACTAGGACTGGACATCTGTGCCAATAGCGCACATTCCAAAACGTGCCCTTTGTTCCTCGTTTTGGATATATGCAATTGTTTTATAGTTTGTCCAAAAACTAAGGGTTTTTATTACCACGCTAAAATCTACCTCCCCCAAACATTTTAGAAAACGTGCGAATTCCTATATAAACCTTCTTATAGAGATTAACCAGAGGACCAGACATTTTCAGGGATTTAGGGAATTTTAGCCTCGATTGTTCATGGGAGGAGCCAAGAAAATTCAATCTCTCCCTTATTTGTATTAGAGGGATGATTTAACCCCTCTTACAGGTATATTATACCAGGAATGGTATAAATACCATTCCCCAGTTGTCAGTAACAAGTAAGAAGTAAGAGAGAAAAGAGTAGAGTGGTAAGCTATAAGTTCTTATGTCTTAAGTTATTTCGTCGTATTATTGTTTAATTAAATTGTTAAAACCAACTCGACTATTATTCGAAAAACTACGTGCCTTGCGAATCCCGGTGAACATTATATTACAAGATCCCGAGATATTTAGATATATCTCAGAGTCTGAAGAATCGTTGGCCAGCAGTCCTACCCTCTCAACATTGAAGTGGGCGGTGGTTCACACCATAACCCCCTTCACAACATTGGTGGCAGCCTTGCAACATTGGTGGCAGCGGTGAAATGGTTTTTGGAAGTCGTCTACACGCTACCCTCGCCAAAAACCATCACAAACACCCACATCTACATGAGCCTAGAGGAATAGTCTTCGATTCGTTAACGACCAGTACTCCCTCTCAGCATCCTTTTCGCCAGACGTCCTTGATTTCGTTATTGGTTAAGGAGATGTTTATGTAAGTGTTTATCTTTTTATCTTGTCTTGTTTGCTGGTTGTTATATTCCGAATCGCACGTAAAACATATTTAATTTTTTTCTTTTAAAATACGCACAACAAATATCTTATGGTTAACTAAATGTATACATGGCCCAAAAAGAAATTGCACGCTTTAAACATTTCAAACGGGGATAGTTCGTGAGATATATCGGTAGATAACTTTACAAATGTTAATATGGCTACCGCAAATTCTCAAGTTAGTGTAGAATTAGCACTTTATTGAATCGTACAGCGGGTTTGAAAATTTTGGATGCATTTAAAAAAAAATGTAATAGATCTTTCTCAATAACGTCGCCTGTAAATCATTTTTATATTTTAGAATACAGTAAAACCTATTTTTGTGCGGTGGATAGGGACCGCATAAAAGAAATCGTACAAAAAAATATTCGAAAATTTTATAAATCCTTACATATAATAAACAACTTTGTACGATATTCAACCTATTTTTTTTTATGCGGTGGATAGGGACCGCATAAAAAAGTCGGACTTAGAAAATACATCAATGATTTATGAAATAGATGAGAGAATGCTTTCAATTAAATTAAATAATTAAATTAGACCTAAAGAAATTGTACAAATATTTCATTCTTTATTGTACATATACATGGAGAAATTTTAAAATTATACATTAAATATGTAGTTTCCTGCTACTCGTCGTAATCCAAAACGCGCATCTTCTTGTGATGAATTGGTTGAAGATAGGATTTCAATTGATTCGTTTTTTGGTACCATAAAGTCAGTGATCAGTTTTTGTGACGGCGGTCGACTGGCCAATTGCTTGTAAACGTCACGATAGTGAGACATGCATGGATTTCAGCTCTTTTTGGAATTTGAAGCGTCATTCCGCATTGGTATCTATTTTAAGAAAAAGCTTTTCCAATATTTTCGAAATCTGGAACCCTGCATATATTGATAATGTCACTATCATCGACAGTTTGGTCCTCAATCATCCAGGTCATTATCGCCGAAAGAATGAAAGCCTTCTCCGCCGATGTTATGTACGGACTAATTTCAATAACGTTTCGATTAATTACACATGCACGCCAGATCGCTTTCCAGCAAGAATTCAATGTGTGTTGTTTGATTTGTCCAATTGCTGCAATAATATGGTTTATGCAGTCTAAAATTGAGAATTTTTTCCAAACTTCAGTCAGGCTTAATTTATCGTTGCCTAGGTTTTTCAAAATGTAGCTGAAAGTTAATTTGATGTGTTTCTTAAAATTTGCGATTATGCCTGATCCGGTGGTTGTATAAGGCTAGTCGTATTTGGTGGTACAAACACTATTTGTACATTAGGCTGCAAGGATGACCGGGTGCATTATCTACAATTAGCAACACTTGAAACGGAAGACCCATCAACTTGTATGTATTTTTCAACATATGGCACAAAAAAATCGTTGAAACATGTTGCAAATACAGCTGATGTGACCCATGCTTTTTATTGGCCATGAAGTGTTCTGGATATTCAGATAAATTTACACCTTTAATCGCAGTTAGGTGGAAAACTTTATTTATAATAAGTGGTGTTAACATCTTTGCACCAGAGGCATTTCTGCAAAGAAGAAGTGTGATTCGATCCTTTGCCGCTTTAAAACTACTTGCAGTTTTTTCCGATTTCGCAATGAATGTTCGGCTGGGCATATTTTCCCAGAATAACCCAGTCTCATCTGCATTAAATACTTGATCTGGGCAATATCCACCAGAATCAATGATTTCCGCTAACACTTTGCGATAATTCATAGCAGCTGGTTCATCGGCGGACGCTGCCTCGCCATGTATCTTCACATTGTGAAGTGCATCATCAGCTTATTGAAGTCCACTGCTGGACGTAAGCCTGTCTCAATAGTTTTCACTGTCCTCGGTCGTGTGCCATCTGCATCCAGGTACTGCGTTTTAAGTTGTCGGTCCATCTGGCGGGACGATGCCCTCTATTTCTGAAGGCTTCCGATCTAGGCCTCCATTCAAGGATTCGTCTTGTCCATCTGTCATCAACAGATCTCGCAATGTGTCCCGCCCAGTTCCATTTTAGTTCTCTCCACGACGTCTGCAACTTCGGATCGTTTGCGGATTTCAGTATTTGGTATGTGATCCCTGAGAGAGATTCCCAGCATTGATCGTTCCATCGCTAGTTGCGTAACACTTTTTTTCTTTATTGTCCGTTTCGTCAGCTGTTGGGGTTTCGGCTTCGTAGGTAAGGACTGGAAGGTGTCCTTTCAAACTGATTTGGTATCACCAAAAACCTTTCCCTTTAGGCAACTCTGCCTTGAACACATAATTGAGATTACCATATGCAGCTCATGCGAGCCTTATTCTTCGAAGAATTTCTAGGGTCTAATTATCTCTTCCAATAGAAATCTCGTGTCCGAGGTATTTAAAGGATGTAGTTTCTTCCACCCTGATACCGTCAATGTATATGGCCTCACCGAGCACAAGGTTTGTCATGATCTTGGTTTTGGAGTAATTTATTTTAAGTCCTACTTTCTTTGACTCTTCATTTAGATTGCGTAACATTGAGATGGCGTCATCCAATCGTTCGGCTATGAGGACTATATCGTTGGCAAATCTTATGTGATTAAGTCTATCACCGTTTATATTCACACCTAAGTTGTCCCAGTTTGTTTGTTTGAACATGTACTGGAGAGCAGTATTCAAAAGTTTTGGTGAGATGGTGTCACCCTGACGTACGCCTCTTTCAATATTGAATTTGTCAGTGTTGTCGTGGAGTCTGATACATGCAGAGTAGCATTCTCACACATATTTTTGATAACTGTCGACTACCGATAATCTATTCTGCAGTCTGATAGAGCCTTTAGCATTGCGTGTTGGTCTACTCAATTGAATGCTTTCTCATAAACTACGAAGGTAAGTACTAGAGGTTTATTGTACTCCACACATGTCTCAGTAAGGTTCTTCAAAACCTGGAGGTGGTCACCCGTTCCGTAGCCTGCTCGAAAACCAGCTTGATACAAATCTAATTTGTGAAATAGTCTTTTCGTAATTATTTTAGTAAAGAGCTTGTATACGTATAAAGAGCTTGACCCATAAGACAGGAGACTTATGGGTCTATAGTTTCGCTTTTTTGTGTAATAATATTATAACTGCATTGTTCCATTCAGAGGGCGTAGTTCCTTTTGAGACTCGTGTATTAAAAAGTTTTTATAGCCTGCAGCAGCTTGTTCCTTCCCATTTTAATTGCTTCCATGACTAATCTAAACTCTCCTGGGGTCTTGTTGTTTTTCATATCGGAGAGGGCTCCATTTATTTCGCTTACTGTGATCTCTGGGATATCTTCCGACCCTTGGTTCAGAACTTTGATAATTTTGTCGCCAGGTATTCCTTCTGTTTGTTTTTTATATAATTCGGCATAAAATGTCTCTACTATCTTAAAGATCTCATCTCTGTTTTGTTTCCACATTGCCTTGATTGTCCCTCAGCTTGCAGATATCCTTCTTGCCCTGTGACAATTTTTTCTTGAGTACTTTTGGGCCTTTGTTTTCCTGTACGATCTTTATATTCTCCGAATTAAATCTTCTTACGTCGTTTCTCAAAGCTTTTGAAATTTCTTTATCACATAAAATGTCACGTTTCGTAAACAGGACGACGAACTTGGTTCTAAATCCTTCAGTTGGTTGAAATTCTGTCCATCTGTTTCTTGAATTATTCTTTGTGAACGGGGATTCGTTTTTTAGTTAAATCTTTAACCCACAACACGAGAGCCTTTTTCGTCTTCTCTATTACAATATTTCTCGAATACATGTACATATACATATACAAATATGTACAATTTTCAGATACAACATATATATGTACATTGATAGGAAACATTAAACTGGTGCTAACGGCACTAATGCCCGCCATACACGGTACGCTCTACCAGTCTACCGGATAGGTTACATGTGCAGGTTTGCCTGCGCAGGTCATCTGTACGCACGAAACTGCACAGGTCTATTCCCACACACGCTCCGGTTTACCTGCGCAGGCAAACCTGCAAAGGTAGACCTCTCCGGTGGACCATTGCGTGTATGGCGGACATAAGATTCAAATACCGCATAAAAATAAATCGCACGAAAACAATCGCACAAAAATAAAATCGCACAAAACCAATCGCACAAAAACAAAATCGCATAAAAAAGTAGCGCACAAAAACAGGTTTTACTGTACATAGAATCTAATTTAAAGGATAAATCTTTTGAGGCGGTTAAGAATCCTAAATTTAACTCTTGGCAAGAATTGAGGTCTCTTTTGTTAAACACACTTGGTGAATCGGGCAATAGGGCTTATTTTCAAGAAATTTTGCGAAACACGTTTCAAAATCAAAACGAGAATGTTTTAGATTATAAAAGTAAAATAATTATAAAAGTAAAATAATTAACCAAATTGCAAGATTGCAATTCAGAAACTTATAATCCCGAACAATTAAGTCTCGCTAATGAAATGACAAGAGTAGAAGCTTTAGATATTTTTGTACGTGGTTTGTCTTCTGGAATAAAACAATTTGTTAGATTTAACAGACCAAATTCTTTAGAGCAATTTCGTTAGCCGAATCCGAAGAAAAACAATACAGGACGATGCTCTTCTTAGGGGGAATTCTAAAATAGTTACCAAGAGCATCAAATTTAAACAACGTTGTACTATTTGTAATAGAGATAATCACAACAGAGAGCAGTGTAGGTTTAAAATATATTGTGACATATGTAAAAAAAGTAACCATAAAACTGAAAATTCTAGTTTTTATAAATTATCTGCGATTTGTGATGATAATAAAAATTTTAGAAGTACGAAAAATGATAAATATACTTATCAGCAGAAACACGAGAATTCATACGAAAATCCAAACAAGAACTTTTATTCGGATTCACATAGAAGCCAGGAAAAGCTTTTTACAGAAATTCGAATAAAGATCCGGAAAAAAAATTAGGGATAACTCACAAAGTAAGGTAAATGCAACCAGGCCACATAAGAGTTTTTTTCTCGTCTTTCTCGTGTAAAATCTTAAAAATTAATTCGAGCGCTGTTTTAATCGCTACAAAGTACGAAATGACTCTTCTTCATTAAGAAGAAAAAACTTACATTAAAAAAAAACGAACTATACAAATAGAAAATAAAATGTTCTAAGGCACGTTTTTGCACCAGTAGCTGGCCACCTAAAAAATCGAATGGTTCAGTAGCTGGCCAGATTTTGTACCATTAGCTGGCCACCAAGAAAATTAATATAAATACAAATATTGCTTTAATAAGTCAGATTTTTTTTTGTTAGAACAACCAAAGACGTTGAATCTAAAATCCCATAGTTCTCATTTATTAAAAAAATGACTTATTATACTTTTTAAGCATAATAGTTTCTCATTTAATAAAAAAAATCACTTATTTATTTACTTTTTTAAGCACAATAATTTATTTTTTTGGTTGAAATACAGATTTATGAATTTTTTTTGTAAAGCAATGGATTATAAATTACGTAGCAGTTCTTGGTTCAAGATGTCCAACTCAGGCACTGAATAAAAGGAACCTTTATTCAGTGCCTGAGTTGGACTCCATCTACCTGCTGCTTCTCTTTGGTTGGTTTATGTGTGAAACAACTGATTCCCATCGTTATTTCAGCAGATCAGGCCTGTTGGGCCATTTCCATAACCCACCACATTTCTCCATGGATGAAATTGTGGCTGTACACTCATTCATGCAAGTTATTTTTCCGGGGAAAAATTTGCCTTGGTATTTAAATATTACATATTCACCGACTCTGTTTTTAACCGGCTCCCAATTAGGTTCCTGTTGCTCATCCTTCTCTTCATTTTCCACCAACTCATCATTTTCACAGTTAGGAATTTCTGCACTGGAATCAGAGCTATCGGAAGATAATGTCCGCTTTCGTTTTTTCGGTTTAATTTTTAACGATTTATTATTAGCCTTTTCTTTCTCTTCAATTTTTCTTTGCCTCTCTGCTGCTCTTTTCGCTCTCAACCTTTCAAGATCTTCTTTTTTTTCAATTTTTTTAGAAAATATTCCTGGCAAACTTTTCCCGTCACGACGGCAGGTATTCTCTCTTTTCTTTTTCGCTTTGTCAGTACATTAGTGTAAGTAGGATAATAAAAGTGCCTATTAAACGGACTTGGAATTTTCTGAGAAGATCCAGCGACAGGTGATGGTGGATCAGTTTCAGCTTGCTGAATTAGGCCTTCACCTGTAATTTGAGTGGTACTTTCTCTCGGAATGAGTTCAACCGGCTCAGCGATTTCATCGCTAAAGTCAATATTTATGATTTCACGTCTATGTTCCGTATCTGCAAATGAGTCATTACTAAAAGTGAGCTTATCGAGCTCTTCTTTGGTTTCTTTTCAGAGTTTGAATAAAGAGGTGTCGGTCGGATCTCCGAGCCATGTTTCACCTGATGAAAAACATGATTGAAAAACTTCGCGCTTTTTCAGCTTTATGCTGTCATTTAAAAATCGGTACCCTTCCATCAGATATTTGACGCGTGAGTCGGAATTGTTGCGCTGTGGTTCATTTTCGGTTCTCTGGCCAGGTACCTTAATCATCTCTGCATCCCATGGATATAGACCACATTTTCTAAATCCGTTCTTCAATACAGATTCAGAGATGGATTGTTCAAGTACTGCTTTTAGCACTGACGCAAAGTTTGTTCTCTTTAGGATAGGAGACTCATCTTTAAGAAAGGGCTCTAATCTCCACTGGTGGACTTTTCTTTTCCATCCTTCCTTCAAGCTACGGAATACAGCTACGTCCATTGGTTGCAGAAGATGTTTGGCGTTTGGGTGCAAGGCCACCAAAACAATGCCTTGACTATCACAAAATTTTCTTTTGTGTAAACTTAAGTAGGACACGTGCCCATCAACAAACAGAATGATCGTTAAAGGTATTTGCAATAGCCAAGGATGAAATGTATTGGCAATATATTCGTAAAATGCTTCGCACGTCATCCATCCAGAGTCTTTTTTACCAATACCCCAATTTCCATCGAAAGTTTGAAAAATATTTTCCTGCAGGCGTCGATATTTATACACAACGGCGGGCGGAGCTACAATTCCATCTGCAATACCCGTCACTAACACCGTGATACATTCTTTTTCGTCAGAGTTCACCTTTTGGTACACCGATTTATCCCCTCTTTTGGCAAGAATCTTTGGCCCTTTGGGGTTCAAAAAAATGCCGTTTCGTCGTTGTTGAATATGCGTAACGGCTCTTTCAAGATGTGGTCTTGGTTATTCTCCTTTAGGTATACACCGACTCTGTTTTTAACCGGCTCCCAATTAGGTGCCTGTTGCTCATCCTTCTCTTCATTTGCCACCAACTCATCATTTTCACAGTAAGGAATTTCTGCACTGGAATCAGAGCTATCGGAAGATAATATCCGCTTTCGTTTTTTCGGTTTAATTTTTAGCGATTTATTATTAGCCTTTTCTTTCTCTTCAATTTTTCTTTGCCTCTCTGCTGCTCTTTTCGCTCTCAACCTTTCAAGATCGTATTTTTTTTTCAATTTTTTTAGAAAATATTCCTGGCAAACTTTTCCCGTCGCGACGGCAGGCATTCTCTCTTTTCTTTTTCGCTTTGTCAGTACATTAGTGGAAGTAGGATAATAAAAGTGCCTTTTAAACGGACTTGTAATTTTCTGAGAAGATCCAGCGACAGGTGATGGTGGATCAGTTTCAGGTTGCTGAATTAGGCCTTCACCTGTAATTTGAGTGGTACTTTCTCTCGGAATGAGTTCAACCGGCTCAGCGATTTCATCGCAAAAGTCAATATTTATGATTTCACGTCTATGTTCCGTATCTGCAAATGAGTCATTACTAGAAGTGAGCTTATCGAGCTCTTCTTTGGTTTCTTTTCAGAGTTTGAATAAAGAGGTGTCGGTCGGATCTCCGAGCCATGTTTCACCTGATGAAAAACATGATTGAAAAGCTTCGCGCTTTTTCAGCTCTATGCTGTCATTTAAAAATCGGAACCCTTCCATCAGATATTTGACGCGTGAGTCGGAATTGTTGCGCTGTTGTTCATTTTCGGTTCTCTGGCCAGGTACCTTAATCATCTCTGCATCTCATGGATATAGACCACATTTTCTAAATCTGTTCTTCAATACAGATTCAGAGATGGATTGTTCAAGTACTGCTTTTAGCACTGACGCAAAGTTTGTTCTCTTTAGGATAGGAGACTCATCTTTAAGAACGCGCTCTAATCTCTACTGCTGGA
Source organism: Phosphuga atrata (assembly GCA_944588485.1). NCBI lineage: Eukaryota > Metazoa > Arthropoda > Insecta > Coleoptera > Silphidae > Phosphuga > Phosphuga atrata. The sequence continues at coordinate 37,018,947 of OX155902.1, read as the reverse complement.
CTTTTCTTTTCCATCCTTCCTTCAAGCTACGGAATACAGCTACGTCCATTGGTTGCAGAAGATGTGTGGCGTTTGGGTGCAAGGCCACCAAAACAATGCCTTGACTATCACAAATTTTTTTATTGTGTAAACTTAAGTGGGACACGTGCCCATCAACAAACAGAATGATCGGCAAAGGTATTTGCATTTGCAATAGCCAAGGATGAAATGTATTGGCAATATATTCGTAAAATGCTTCGCACGTCATCCATCCAGAGTCTGTTTTACCAATACCCCAATTTTCAGCGAAAATATTTTCCTGCAGACGTCGATATTTATACACAACGGCAGTGTAGCTACAGTTTCCTCTGCATTACCCGTCACTAACACCGTGATACATTCTTTTTCGTCAGAGTTCACCTTTTGGTACACCGATTTATCCCCTCTTTTGGCAAGAATCTTTGGCCCTTTGGGGTTCAAAAAAATGCCGTTTCGTCGCTGTTGAATATGCGTAAAGGCTCTTTCAAGATGTGGTCTTGGTTATTCTCCTTTAGGTATACTTCTACTTCTTCAAACCATTTCATAATCTGATCTTGTGTCACAGCAGCTCTACTGGCTGTAAGGTTTTGCGAAATTCTTTTCGACATGTTTGGGTTTCTTTTCATGAACCCTTTTATCCATGACCTGCCTGGTTTCCCATCTGTAAAGAGGTTAGGGCGCTTTAATTCTTTCAAAACATTTTTTTCCACTGTCCAGGAGTTGCAACATTGTAACTGGAAAGGCTGCGTGGGCCATTTTCTTCACCCACTCGCATATTTCAGCTTCCTCTGCTTCGGTTAAAATAGGGATAGGTGCCATTTTCCTGTAAGCAGGTGAGGTGCCTCCAACATTAGTTGAGAGTGTTGATCGGGGTACTCCACATTTTTTCGCTGCAGATCGGCAGGACATTTTGTGCAGTTTTACGTTTTCAATGGCTAACTTCATAGCCTCTTTGCTGTATTTCAAGATAGAAGCCATCTTATTATCTCTCCTAGAAAAAACAACACCATAAAGTAGCGGTTATGAAACGGTGGTTAGCGTGGCGTGGGTAATTATGGAAAAAAACATAAAAACCCGACTGCATAAAAAATAAACTGGGAAGAGAGAAACAAGCTCTTTTAAAGAGAGCTTTAATCGATAAATCGAAAGATTGGGACGAAATAACCATATTCTGAATTATTAGAGGGGGTGGTCAGCTACTCATTCAAAATTGTTCATTTTGTCAGTAGCTGGCCGGGGTGGCCAACTACTGGACATATTAACCCTAGAGCATTTAAATTTAGTTCCATGTAATAAATATTCTATCTATATAATATTTCACTGTAATTTGCGCTGAAATAATATTTTAAGGAATGACCCAGTGGCTGGCCAACCCGGCCAGCTACTGACAAAATGAAAAATATTGAATGAGTAGCTGGCCACCCCCTCTAATAATTCAGAATATGGTTATTTCGTCCAAATTTTTCGATATATCGATTAAAGCACTCTTTAAAAGAATGATTAATATTTAAAACTTACCTTAATTTATTTATTTCCGTGTATAACTTCCTTAAAACTGAGCAACTTGCTTAGCGAAATGGTTAAGAAATCAGGCAATAATGGACGCACGTGTCTTAAACATAGAACTTATACTAATGGAATAGGAATACCGTATAACTTACGTGTACCGAAACTGTGTCCAACATCTGTGCGACAAGGAAAGATATAACATTTCTTTTGTTCGCTATGCGCATGCTCCAAAAGAAATAAACATTTACTTTCTAACCTTAATTTTAACCATAAATATGGTTGAACTTTAATTTAGAAATATTTTTATTGTTACTTATACAATTTTTATAACATTAGGTGCTTTTTATTTTTTAGGTGGTGTATTATTTAGTTCTATAATTTGAATCTGTTAAGAATATATTAAAGAAAAGTTAAAAAGTGTTTTAAAAGAAAAATATTTTAAGTTTACATAAAAAATAAGAGATTTATCAAAAGATAATAAATATTTTTTTTATTAGTATAAGTACTAGTATAGTACGATTTAATAACAATACAACTTGACACTGTAACAAGAAAACTACTTCTCTTATTTTATTTAATATTACATTACAACTTTATTACAAATTTACTTAATATATATATTACAACTTTTACAAAATAAAAATAAATCTACTGTAAACTTAATAAAGTCGGAACACAGCCTGAATATATAAATATATTCAACCTTTCCAAAGCTCTATAACACTAATGAGTCTTTTTAGGACTACCAAAAACAAATCTCATGTGAAATTTGTCAGTTATTTTTGAGCTTTCAGGCCACCTTCGTGGCACTCAACAAAAACCAGAAAAATAACATTGTTTTTTAAGATCATGTCATTCCGATACCTTGTTGATACATGATCTTAACAAACAATGTTAAGTATTTAAAAAATTAGTATTATAGAGCTCCAGAAAGGTTGAATATATTTATATATTCTGACCGTGTTCCGACTTTATTAAGTTTATTATAATAATAATAAAGGCCTTTATTTGTAATAAATACAAAAGATCAATAAAACATGCAATCCATTGGGCCAGGTTCAGTCCGCCCAGTCTACAATAATAGTAGACAAAACGTCTGTTCAACTAACCCAAATAATTAAACTAAAAATAGCCAAAATAATGAAAATATTAACATTTGAAAGTTTGTGACAGAGAAAATGCTAATCAAGCCAAATACTACAACTTTCCTGAATTTACGAAACGGTTTTATTACGAATGCCGCATTGCCATCAATATACACCCATTTTGTTGATTAGGGATATTGATATTATCAAAAAAGAAGTAATAAACTCTTAATAAACTGGATTAATAACATGCATCTAACAAGATGGCAACTGTAAACAACATCGAAAAATACGTGTAGACCTCGCATGAGCATTTCGACCCAAAGAAATAGAATGAGACTTTGCATCTCACTTCTTGCACACAATTTTATGATTTGATTCCTGTTCCATAAGTATATGTTCTAAGGTCTTAAACAACTAACAAATGAACGTCATTTCTTCCACAATGCTTTGTGACTCCGGAGTTTTCGCACATAGACAATAGATGGCATGAGCTATATAAAGCGCTATTTTTTAATGTTGGATAAGCATTAGGGTTCTTATTTTTTGCACTTTTCTTGCAAGTGGCCAGCTACTGGTACATGGCCAGCTACTGGTGCTTTTACCTTAGTTCAGGTAGGAATTTTGACTAAAACTTAAATAGAGATAATTTTGAAAAAAACTCAAATAGAGATAATTTTAATAGGAACTCAAATAGAGATAATTTTGAAAGGAACCCAAATAGAGATAATTTTAATAGAAACCCAAATAGTGATAATTTTTATAGGAACTCGAGAGATAATTTTAATAGAAATAGTAGTGAAGAATCTAGAGGTTATACAGCAAAAGAATATAAAGATAAGATTCACACCTTGTCTGAAAATGCGATACGCAGTTATACTATCGGAGAGTTTAAACATCAATCTGTTAGTACTGATATCGGTATTTGTTTTGAAAACAAAACCAAATTACTAATTGACACAGGAGCAGATATATCGTTAGTAAAACTTGGAAAAATTAAAGATGAAGTTAATATATATAACAATCCAGTACGATTAACTGGAATCGCGGAATCTTAGGTACCACCACAGGTTTTGTAACAATTGGATCAAATGTTATCGAACATGAATTTCACATTGTACAGGATGATTTTAAATTGGCATTCAATGGAATTCTAGGCACAGATTTTCTTAAAAAAAATAATATAAATATCGATTATAAAAATGAATTAATGCATGTAGATCAAGATCATTTAGAAATACCACAGGATTACCACAGGAAATTTTTATAAAAAATATTGAGGTCCCTGCAAGATCTGAAATTATTATTAACGCCTATTCATGTCTTACCACCACAGGTTGGTTCTATATGTATATGCAAACCTCAAATATTAAAACCGAACTTATATATGGGAGGCAGTTTACCTGAAGTTAATAACAATACATGCGCAATAAGCTTGTTGAATATTTCTGAGGAGAATATAACTGTCAAAACGCCCAATGTTAGTTTACAGCCTATAAAATATTTCGAGGAGTTAAATTGTTATGAAAATGATACGGAACATTCACAGAATATATTAGAATTAATAAATTTAGAACATTTTGATGCTTATAATAAAAATAAAATATCCAAATTTTGGGAGTGGGAGTGGGTAGAGAAATTGTGGGTAGGGGTGAATTGAAGTCATATTCGGAAGATAAGAAGAAAACTGATGAAGATGTAGGCAATGCCAGTGTTAAAGAAATGTAAACCAGGTGTAGATCAAATAATGGTGACAATAATAAAGTGTATGTGGGCAAATTAAGAGCCTAAAATTAAAAGCCTTGAAAGTAAGAAAGATGAGATGAAAGAGAAAAAGAAAAGTTGTGAAAATAAGAAGCAAAAAACGAAAAGTCTTGAATCTAATTTGGATGATAAGAAGAAGAAACCTCTTGAAGCTATTGGTAACGAAGCGAAAGTCAAATATATTCAGACTAGGTCCAGGTCAAAACTTAGTGAGGATATTAAAGAAGATATGACGGACACAAGTCATGTATGGAAGGAAGAAATTAAAGGGTTAGAGAAAAGGAAAAGCTGTGAAAATAAAAAAGTAGAATATAAAGAGAAAAAATCTGATGAAATTAAATCGCATTTAGATAGTAAGGAGAGGAAACATGGTGAAGATATAGGTAAAGATATGCAGACCAGGTCTAGGCTAAAAGTTAAAGATTAAAGGCACAAAAGAATATATGATAGAGAAAAGTCACGAAAGAAAGAAAGAAGAAGTGAAAACATTTGAGAGAAAGCAGAGTGACGAAAATAAGAAAGACCGAAAAATTAAAACTGAAAATAAATCTAATTTGGATGACCGGAAGAAAACTAATCAAAAAGGCCATTTGAAAATTCCGGATGATATGAACAGGGGAAATGACGAGAAGCAGGAAGACGGTTTGGAAATTAAGAAAAGAATATTTGATAAGGGAGGAAGTACAGATCTAAAGAAGAAAGGTGCAGAAAATAAATTGGAACAGTAGGTTGAAGAAGATGGTAAATTGGAGAAACAGAAGAAGCAAATTACTGAAGATGCATGTCAGAGAAATAAGATTTTAGAGAATAATAAACTAAAGCTTGGAGTATTAGAAATAGATATAAATGAAGAGAACGTGGAATTCAAAGTAAATGACAAAGTTTTGTTATTTGACGAATCAGTTAGAAGGGGTAGAAGCAGAAAATTAGAGAAACAATGGATAGGACCATATATAATAATAGAAAAATTGTCTCAGGTCAACTTTGTAATTCAGAAAGGGTGGAGACAACAAACATTCCATGCTAATAGAATCAAGCATTTTTATGGTTAGCTTAAGTACATACTTATATATTTATACCTTGGTTATAATTTAAAATAGATTTAGTAGTTTCAATAATTAAGAATTCTAATAATAACTAGTAATAAATAGTAATCCAACATTCACCAGGAATATATTATCAAAATTTAGGGAAAATGACACAAAAAACGATTATATATTTTTTTCAACCTTCAATCAAGTACCTAGGTATCAGTGTTGATAAGTAAAATTATATTGTATTAAAAGAAAATGAGATCGAGCACTGCAAAACCTATTTGAGTAATAAATATATTTCTAGACAACAGCAGCCGATATTCAAACCAGGCCGAAATTTATGAAATTGAATTATTTTCGAAACCTTTTCAAATTTCAAAAATTGTTACGTTAGAATGACAAAGCTGAAACATAACATATATTTCCAATTATCAAATTTAAATCGTGGTTGTATGTAAGTACACACTGAATAGGAATTATACCTCAGTTAATAGATAATTTTCTTATGCTATTATAATAATCAACATTATTAGTACATTTGTTGTATGTGTTAAAAAAAGACGAAACCTATTGTTTGAACGATGTTTTTCGGAGGTATACACCACAAAGCACAGACATGATAATTGGATATACACCAACAGCATCAATCACCGAGAAGTTGACGAATCAAGAAAGTGAGAAAATCGAACTATGTGTATTGAAATGACTGAAAAATTCGATATAATTTGTACAAAAAGTGAAAAAACTATTATAAAACGCAGACGAGAAAATTATGTTTTGTATATTGACAAAAGTTAATTGTTATTGTAAATAAAAAAAATAATTTTTCTCTACATTAAGGGGGGAAGTGTTGTAATAAAAACCAGGACTGGATATCTGTGCCATTGGCGCACATTCCAAAACGTGCCCTTTGTCCCACGTTTTGGATAAATGCAATTGTTTTATGGTTTGTACAGAAACTAAGGGTTTTTATTACCACGCTAAAATCTACCTCCCCCAAACATTTTAGAAAACGTGCGAATGCCTATTTTCAGGGCCAGACATTTTCAGGGATTTAATGAATTTAAGCCTCGATTGTTCATGGGAGGAGCCAAGAAAATTCAATCTCCCCCTTATTTGAATTAGAGGGATGATTTAACCCCTCTTACAGATATATTATACTAGGAATGGTATAAATACCACTCCCCAGTTGTCAGTAACAAGTAAGAAGTAAGAGAGAAAAGAGTAGAGTGGTAAGCTATAAGTTCTTAAGTCTTAAGTTATTTCGTCGTATTATTGTTTAATTAAATTGTTAAAACCAACTCGACTATTAATCGACAAACTACGTGCCTTGCGAATCCCGGTGAACATTACATTACAAGATCCCGAGATATTTAGATATATCTCAGAGTCCGAAGAATTGTTGGCCAGCAGTCCTTCCCTCTCAACATTGATGTCGGCGGTGGTTCACACGATAACCCCTTTCACAACATCGATGGCAGCCTCACAACAATCCATCCAATAAGTCCTCACTCTTCCGAACTTTTTCTCTCAAATCCTACCTTGTCTTTCCATCTCATTTTTTGGTCTTGATCTCCTCACTGTTCCTCTGATGTAATCATTCCTTATTCTATCATTTCTTGCTAACCCGCTCACCTCAACATTCTCATTTCTGCCACTTCCATCTTTATCTCAAGTTCTTCTATAATCGGCCAAGTTTCCGCACTATAGAGCATAGCAGGACTCACCACAGATTTGTAGAGCTTTCCTTTCCTCCTGCAGCTGATCTTCTTCTCACACAATACTCCACTCAATTTTTTCCAGTTCATCCATTCGCTATTTACCCTGTATTGTATTTCAGACTCCAGCCCTCCATCACTTTGAATATATGACCCCAGATATTTAAACTTCTTGGTCGGTGGCAGTTCTTCTTCCTGCAGGTTAACACGTAGATCTTGAGCTTCCTTCACACACATATATTCACTTTTCACACTGCTGATCCCCATTCCACTTTCTTCTAGGGCTTTCCTCCACTCTTCCAGCCTATCTTGAAGTTTCTCTCGGGTCAGTTCACAGAATACAACGTCGTCGGCGAACATCATGCTCCATGTCGCTGCTTTCCTCACATCCTTGACTAGCAGATCCATTACCAGGGCAAAGAGAAATTGGCTGAGAGCAGATCCCTGGTGCAGCCCCACTCTCATTAGGAATTCCAATGTTGTATCCACACTGCTCTTAACTTGTGTCATCACACCTTCGTACATTTCTTTCACCAGTCTCACATACTTTTCTGTACACCTTTACTTCTCATACATCTCCATATCTCTTGCCTGGACACTCTATCATTCGCCTTCTCCAGATCAATGAAGGCTACATGTAAATCAACCTCCACCTCCCTGTGTCTCTCCATCAGTTGTCTGAGTGCAAATATTGCGTTAGTTGTGCCTCTTCCTGGCATAAATCTAAACTCTTTTTCCCCTACTTCAGTTTCCCGACGCAACCTTGGCTCAATGATCCTTTCCAATGTTTTCATTGTGTGAGACAGAAAAACATCAGCTTTATACATATATAATTGCCACAATTTTGGATTTCACGTTTCCCTTTGTATATGTAGACAAGAATACTACTTCTTCAAACAAGTGGCATTGTTTCTCCGTTCCAATTGTTCTTCATTAAATCCCAAAGAATATCAATACCCCGGTCTCCCCGATCTCCCGGCTTCTCTATGCTTCTGTTGGGATTTGGTCTGGACCTACTGCCTTCCCAATCTGCATTTTCTTTAGCTCATATTCTACTTCTTCCCTACTTAATTCTTGGGTCACTCCTTCGTTTATCTCTCCATCCTCGTACTTTTCTCTCAGATTTTCATCATTCAATAGCCTTTCACGGTACTTTAGCCATCTGTCTAGTACTTTCTTTAGATCGTGTAGCACAACACCTGACTCATCCTTCATGTGCTTCATTCTTGTTATCTTCTTGGACGCTATATCTCTAGCTTTATAATTTTGATGAGTTGTTTGTCATCCTGGTTTCTCTCCAGCTCTTCACATGCCTCCTCCACTGCCTCAGTCTTCACTTTTTGCCTTCTTCTTTTCAATCTTATAGGGGAAACCTATACGATTGAAAAGAAGAAGGCAAAAATCGAAGACTTTCTTCCTGTTAAATCTCATTGTTTCTTAGCATCTTTCTTCATGTTTACCTCTTTTTGGACCTCCTCGTTCCACCACCATGCCTCCTTATCTTCTGGCGGTCCCTTTTCTGATGTTACACCTAGCAAGTCTTCACCAGCTTTCTTTATAACACTGCTATTGATGCTCCACCTCTCCTGTACGTCCTCCGGAAATTTCAGCTCTCTTAACACTTTTTTCCTTGAATTCTTCGCAGCCCGTCTTATTTCAGTTTCCACCACTTTATTCTTTGTTCTCTTTGTATGATACATCTACGCTTTTTTCCCACAAGCTTCAAATAATCAGCCATCACGAGTTTGTGTTGTGCTGCTACACTTTCACTGTAGATGACTTTGGTGTTCGTTATTTCCTTTAAGTATTTCCTTCTGTACAATATGTTATCTAACTGACTTTTTTCGTCTTAAAAGTTATAAGTTGTCTATAACTTCTCCGGTATCGTTAAGTCGAAAGCTACTGCATATTCTACAATCTTATCCGCTTCTGCATTTCTTTCACCATAACTCCTTCCACCATGTACCCTCCTCTCGCCACTTCTCCTCTCACCAATATGTCCATTTAAATCACCACCAATTATTATCCTTTCGTTATCTGGTATTTCCATTGTGACTCCATCTAGGATCTCCCACGATTGGTTCTTCTCTTCCTCTGAACATCCCGTCTGAGGTGTCTGGTCAAAACTGTGATGTGGACTCCTCCAACTACCAGCTTGACTCTTATGATTCTGTAGTTAATTCTGTTGACTTCACAGACTTCCTCCTTATAAACGATAACCCCGACTTCAACTCCTGGCTCTTTGTCCGCACTGCTGTAGAACAACTTGTATCCTCCTGGCAGTACATTCGCTTTGTCACCCCTCCACCTAGTCTCTTGTTTGCCCAAAATATTCACCATTCATCTCTCCATCATGTCAACAATCTCTCTGCTCTTTGCCTTCATTGTCTTTATATTTAAAGTTCCAACTCTGATTTTGACTTTACACTTCGCTCCTACTTCATGTTCTGGATTCCTCACAACACGCCTCCTCCGGCCAACCGATTGGGAGACTATTACTCCGGGACATTCACTCTGAGATGTATCTATCCTTCGTTTTGGCAGTAATGGTTACGACAGAATGATCTTCCTGCCGTGAACCCTCCTATAGGATGGAGAGCAAAAAGTACCATATATATATATATATATATATATATATATATATATATATATATATATATATATATGTATATATATATATATATATATAATTAATCATATTATTCATATCCCAATAGTTTAATTATTTATATAATGTTCTTGAGGTATGGGGAAAAAAAATTTATTTAAAAAATGTCGTTAAAGCGACGTTTCGACGATTTATTTTCGTCTTCTTCAGGCTACAAACAATATATGGCATTAAATACACAGAATTTTATGATACAATATCTTACCTAAACAACTATTATTTTTTAATTTTAAACAAAAATTGCACTAACATATATACTATTTAAAATTAAAATTAATTATAAATTTAAATTTTCTCTGTCACGTTGGGGAATTGTCAACAAAATGTAGCCAACCTAATTTTGTTGTTGAAATTGGGTATTTTTAAATTTAAATTTTTTATGTTTCTCTATTATGCCGGCATAATGACTACTTAAATTTTGCGTGTCACTTCTATAATTTACACAATTTTGAAATTTAATGTAAAACATTTCTCCAATATTTCTTTTAAAATTATTAGGTTCTAAATCTAAAATATTGTAGTCTTCAAAATTGAAAATATGTCCTTCTCTAAATTTGTGGTCTGCTAGAGCTGTTTTATTCTCTTTCCCGGCATGTTGAGGTTGGCAATCCCTTATATGTTGTTTGATCCTGTTTCCTACTAGTTGCCTAGTTTGGCCAACATATTGTTTCTCGCAATTTTTACATGGAATTTTGTATATTACACTACTAAGATTAGCTTTGTCTGGTTTGTCTTTTAGGTTGTTAAAAATTTGTTTATTTGTCCTCAAATTATACATTGCGAATTTGTTTGTCTCTGTCTTTAATACACGCGTTAGTTTGAAGGACAATTGGTCAACATAAAGTATTCTAAAGTATATAATTTGTTTCTGGTCATGTCTTTCGTCTAATCTAATACTCATGTCTAGTACGTCATGTTTATTTTTCTCTTTTTCTATTACATTTCGTCTTGTTTCATTAAAAATCTTATTCACTAATTTAATAGGGTAATTATTTCTTTGCAGAATGATCTTTACTTTACTGATAACATCATCTTTGAACTCGTCGTCTGTAAGGTTAATCGCTCTACATGCTAGATTCCTCACAATGTTTATTTTTTGATTCATATTATGATTTGAGTGAAAATTCAAAATTCTGCCAGAAGATGTCTCTTTCATATGCCATGATGTTTTAATCTCCCCGTTGTTTATATTTCTATGTATTTTAATATCTAGAATTGGAATAGAGGCTTTGTATTCTTCCTCTCTCGTAAAAGTAATCCTATTGTCATAATTGTTAAAACAGTCAAGAATGTAATCTTTATAAATTTTGTCAATAATTAAAAATGTGTCATCTACATAGATTTTTATGAAATTTACTTTATCTTTTAATTTATTTAAGACTGTATCTATTAAGTCGTTCATTATCAAATTTGCAAATATGGGGCTGGAAGGGTTGCCCATCGCGGAACCACTCGTTTGTTTGTATAATTGGTTGTTAAAACTAAAATAACTGTTTTCAAATAGAAATTCTACTATTTTGAGTAGTGATTTTTTATCAATATCCGTATAGCATTTAAGGAATCCCCATTTTTTGTTAATATATTTAGTAATCATGTCTTGATGTATGTTTGTAAATAGAGAATTTACGTCTAATGATATCATTATATAATTTGGTGGTATTTTTTTGTTATTTAAAAGTTCTTTGAGTTCGATACTATTCTTTATGTTGTGTTGAAGTGTAGAACATACAGGAGCAAAGATGTTATTAATAAATTTTGCTAAATTGTAAGTTGGTGAGTTTATACAAGAGACAACAGGTCTGAATTTTACTCCTTGTTTGTGAGTTTTCCTTAATCCATATAATCTTGGTGCTGTTGAATTGTGTCTTTTAAGTCGGTTAGCTATTCTATCAGTGATGATGTTTCTATTTTCCAACTCTTTAATGAGTGTATTCACTTTTCTCTCAATTCGCATTGTTGGGTCTTTGTCTAGCTTTTGGTATGTATTCATATCATTTAACATCAGGTTCATTGCTTCTATGTAGTCCTTCTTATATTGTATTACTGATAGGTTGTCTTTGTCAGATCGCGTTACCATTATTTCGTTGTTATTTCTAAGAAATCTCTTTGTCTCATGTAAATCTCTCATTATTTGTCTGTCATTATTGTAACTTCTATCACTGTTCATATGATTACTGATGATGTTGATTGCACTAGTTCTTATTAAATTTCTTTTTTCATTATCTTGTGTTGAACTATGTAAGAAGTATTCTATATCTTTAATGAGCTGTAGTACAGGAGTTTCTTGTGGTTTTAACGGGTAGCTAAATTTCTCTCCTAGACTAATTGTTCTTTCCACGCTTTCTGGTAAGACAATGTTGGTGAAGTTCTTTGTCCATTTTTTATTTGTTTGTGAAGTCAATAATGTTACTTTCTCTCTGATTTCATTCATTTTCTTCATATTCCTCTGTCTCGTATGTTGGAATCTAACTTCACTTTTCTTCTTCAAACTCTCATTAAAAACTTTTAATAGTGTGTGTGGCAAAACCTCTACCAATTGTTCTTCTAACTTATGTATCTCTCTTTTAGTAATTTTAATTGTCCATATCGTAATACTAATTTCGAGGTTCAACACTCGACTCTTGAAGTATCTTTCAATGTTCTCAACTTCTTTTTTGTATGGGTGGGGATCTATATATAACGAATACATACAGTTGAAGTTATGCTTAATGTGATTTGGAAATACTTTTTCTTTTCTACATTGCAATAAAAAATTTCTTCGATTTGTGTATGATGCTAATTTTAAATTTAGGGTCATTGATCTCTTAAGTTTCTGTGTAGTTTCTGGTCCATATTCCGCTTGTATATATTTGAAAAAACTAACCTCTTTGTGTGTAGAATTAATCATATTATTCATATCCCAATAGTTTAATTATTTATATAATGTTCTTGAGGTATGGGGAAAAAAATGTATTTAAAAAATGTCGTTAAAGCGACGTTTCGACGATTTATTTTCGTCTTCTTCAGGCTACAAACAATATATGGCATTAAATACACAGAATTTTATGATACAATATCTTACCTAAACAACTATTATTTTTTAATTTTAAACAAAAATTGCACTAACATATATACTATTTAAAATTAAAATTAATTATAAATTTAAATTTTCTCTGTCACGTTGGGGAATTGTCAACAAAATGTATTAAAATATAAATATATGTATAATTCATACAGTATGCGTCGAACGGTTGACCCGTACGGACGCATATATCTCTTGAGAATGGCGAATGTTAGTTCGCCGAAACGTCGAGAATCCGGTTCTTTTCAGAGCCAACCCTCAGCATCAACGCGGAATCCCCGAAAAAACAATACAACACAGGTATCTATCCGCGAAAACCTCAAATACAACATATATATATATATATATATATATATATATATATATATATATATATATATATATATATATATATATATATATATATATATATATATATATATGTATATATGAATCCGGATCGATCCGGTCGAAGACTGGTGTCAAAAACCGGTGTTTTTTAAAACGCAGCTCAATCCATGCTTCTTACGTCAGCGAAAGGTTATTGTTCTTTGCTCCTTGTCGTTGCCGGCTGCTTTATTTGCTCTTTGGAAATTATATTAATAACTGTTCGTGGTGCTGAATTACATAAAATGGATATCCATCCTAAGGAACAAACAGAACATGCTAGGAAGAAGCAGGAAAACTAAAAAATTGGAATACAAATTGTGCTAAGCCCGAGAGGTTAGTAATTATTATTTTTTTTTTTGGTCGATTGTGTTTCTATTAAAAAACAGCTCAATGGAACTGAAGCTGAGCTATGAATGCCTCACTCTTTTATAGTATATAGCTTACTACTAACTCTTAGACAATGCAATATCGTTCGTACCCCAGCACTACAATAACATTTTTACCGTTGATTTTTTTTTCAGGTACTCAAGCCCTGAATTACCTCCAAACAAGTTTGACTATAAGCACTCTACAATGAAAAATGCCTACACCTGTTGCAAAGTCAGATCTCATGACATTATGAAGTTTCGTAATGTTCTACTCCAATAAAACGAAAATTGATCAAGACAATTTCATCTTGAGATGCAACTCTTCTGCGTTCAAGCAGTGGGCCCTATGGTACATTTATCGCTTGCGGAGCAGTGCTCCGCAGCCTTTGAGCGGATGTATAGGGTTACTTCTGCTGAACAATAAAGAAGAGGAGAGAAGCAGAATTTGCCAGAAATCTTTCTAAAAAATGCTACTACTTTCCAAAAATCGAATTCAAGGTGTTTTGAAACGGAACCTCACAATTAGCCAAAGTCCAAAGGAAGGAAGGAAGGCTATTCTTTGTCCATCGGCAGCTAGATGTGATCCAGTTTATCAAAAGGTTTAAATGATCTGAAAGTCTCTACCGTAGAGCAAAATCTAAACGTTATTCCTATACTAAAAGGAATCTAAACGTGTTGAGTTTATATGCAGTCGAATTTAAATATGAACAAATTACATAAGCCGTAATGTGACGAAAACAAAGCTGATGACATCAAAGTATGCAGTTCGTTCTTCGGAAGAATTTTCCGAACGAGATTTAATATGGGTTTTAGTAGCCCCAAACCCCAAGAGGATGCCCAAAAAACCGTGCTTTAATAAGTGAGTTAGTTGTTCATAGAAAGAAAGCCAGAGTTTGTATACTCTTTTGAGGGAAAACAGACCTGACGTTTTTACCATCTTGTTTCATTGCCAATACTTTATTGCCAATACGGCATACTTTTCGAGACAGCCGTAAGCATAATATGACACTTGTTGCGGCTCACTCGAAAAAAAACACCAGCCCCTCAGCAACGTGTCTGTGCACCATTGGTGTGAGAACGAACAGAAAATAGTTCAAATGAAATATCATCGGAAATTTATGATTTTTTGCTCAACCACGCCAGAATCATTGAAATAGTGATATGCTTTTGTGACGGATGTGGATGGCTAAACAAAAATTCCACACTGATTGGAATGATGAGTTTTTGTGCTGCATAAATTTGCTCCAGCAAAAAGGTAGAAGTGATGTTCCCTATAGTATTCATAGCAATGTATTAGTATTATATAGTATTCATAGCATTCTTTCTTACCATCTGATCGCTTATTCGGTCGAATAGAGCAGGAGATAAAGAAGAAATATACAGTGATAGACCCCGAAGAATATACAACAATTTTTACTCATCAAGGAATCACAATTTCCCTTGCTGCAAAAGTGAATTTTTTCATAGCTGCTATTTCGTCGATTTTGCTACTAGGCATTATGGGGATCACTGGATGGAAATCGAATCTTCTTCTTTAAGTGCCCTGTCCTCTTGGAATGTTGGCAATCATTAGCGCTATATGTGCTC
This sequence comes from Phosphuga atrata, assembly GCA_944588485.1. Lineage (NCBI taxonomy): Eukaryota > Metazoa > Arthropoda > Insecta > Coleoptera > Silphidae > Phosphuga > Phosphuga atrata. Next base: position 37,003,766 of record OX155902.1, on the reverse strand, counting down.
TGTCGATCGCTTTTCTAAAGAGACTTGTCGTAGTCTCACCATACCATTGTCGCAAATTCTTTAGCCACAATAATGTTCGACGCCCGGGTCCTCTTCTGCCTTCGATCCTTCCTTCTATTATTAATTTGAGAAGACTGTATTTTTCGATTCTGAGAATGTGTCCAAAGTATTCCAGCTTTCGTCTTTTAAGTGTGCGCATGACTTCGAGATCTTTTGACATTCCTGTAATCACATTGATATTTTCAACATCCGTCGATACGTCAACATTTCGAAAGCTTCCAGCTTTTTACACATGGCGTCTATTATAGTCCACGCCACTCGAGTGCGAACGGAAAGTGACAGACTTCGGAAACACAACACCGACTTCATTTTTACAACTGGTGCTCTGGTTTGTTCGATTCGAGCATGGACCTCCTGCTTATTCTCCCAGTATACGTTGACCTGGCTCCCGAGATATTTGTATGACTGAACGCGTTTGATTTATTGGTTCTATACCTGCAGAATACCTCCTCCAAACTGATTCTTATTAATGACTATCCATTTGATTTTTTTTGTGTTTAATTTTATTCCAAATTCTCCACTATTGGTTGTCATCTGGTCAAGTAAAAACTGAAGATCCTCCAACGAATCCGCGATTATAACGGCTATTTATTTACTCAAGGTTAATTATGCTTACAACATTAATGGAAATTCCTTCAGGGCAGTTTTCCAGGGCATCTTCAAATATTTTGTTTGCGCAAAATGTTAAAAAGTAATGGTAAATGATGCAACCCTGTCAGACACCACTTTTGATTCGAACTTCGCCTGACATCTGTTGATCTACCTTAATTTGTGCAATTTGTTTCCAGTAAAGATTTGCAATTATTTTTTGGTCTCTATCGTCCAGACTTACACCTTTAAGTATTTTCATAAGCTTTTCATGCTGCACCTTGTAAAAAGTCTTGTCGTAGTCAACGAAACAGGCATAAACAGGAACAGAGACGTCCCTTCACCACTGAATCAACACTTGGACTAAACAGGGCCTGTTTTGTGCCGAATCCGTTCCGAAAACCGAACTGGGATTCGCCCATAAAGGACTCGCATTTTGCATATATTCTCTTGTGGATGACCTTTAGGAAAATCTTAACAAAGAGACTCATCAAGCTGATAAGCCGATAATCGCTACATCCTTTTGCCGTGCGCTTTCGCATCCTAATTTCTGTAACGTTTATTTATCAATAGAAACTCTATTTTGTTTCTGACTATCCTCTCTGGCGTATGGGCAGTAGAAGTCCAAGTGTACAGTCGTCATGCTGGAAGCTTAAAGAAAGTGTTCGAGACAACAAACCCCATTTCTTGACAAAACTGGAGTAATCGGTCGCCACATTCATTTGCTATACCCAATCCATATCTACCAAATATGTCCTCCCTCGCACCGCTACCAATCTTTGCATTAAAATCACCCATTATAATGGTAATTTCTAACTTTTTAATGAGATATAGGGCGGTTTGTAGTTGTTCGTAAAAGGCTTCAAAAGCTTCGTCTTAGTGATCGCTCGTTGGTGCATATATCTACCACATATGTGCATATATCGCCACGCCATTGTAGTGACTGACCTCGTCATTGACAGCATAGTAGATATTATTTGACGATTTGACATTCTCCAGAATTTAGCCATCTCATTTCGCTGATCCCTAAAATTTCGATGTTCATTCTATTCATCTCTTTGGTGGCGCTGTGGGTTTTACCAGATTAAAATATCCTTTGTGCGTTCCAGGAAGCAATCCTTTTTGAGACTGGCCCGGAGATTCTTAGCACCCTCTGATCACTTAAAACCTGCCGGGAACTCAAAGTACTTTACCTGTGCTTTTAGTTTTCCAGTCATGCTAATGATTTTGCCTGGGGAGATTAATGAGGTGGTTTCCCATTGCCTTCCTCATCGCAGTATTAAAACCGTTGATACAGTCCTTGTCGCGCCTTAACTGTTTTATATGGTGACGTTTATCTTTCTATATCTAGACATACGCCGTCCAATTACTTTTAATGTTGCTGCTGCCCAACACTATTTTTCTCGCCATATCTGGCTACCCTCACTTAATTTAGCCTGCAGGTCGATGCAATTTCCAGGGTGTGGCAGGTGGAGCCATAAGTGAGAGCTGACTGTCCTGTGAGGACCAATTGTTTGAAACCATCTCCGGTCTACGACTCTTGATGCGACCGTCTCAAACTAAGAGGTGCTACCTCTACATTGGAAGATCTACATTACATTCAACAAGAAAATAATGAAGAAGGCAATGCATGTGTAGCCTGTGAACTCTGATCAAAATGCTTTTATCTAAAGACAAATTTTTATTTCTCACATTTTTTCTACTTTAAGTTTAGAATAAGAATTCTGATTCGTAGAAGTCTTAATTTTGTGTTCATTACCCATTAGAAGTTCAGACCATCTTTTTATAGATTTTTCTTACAATTTTTATCAATCTATTTAGTAAACTTAAAACAAACGGAACACAGCCTGAATATATAAATATATTCAGCCTTTCCTTAGCTCTATATATAATACTGTATAATACTCTATATACAATTATTGAATCTTTTTGGAACTACCAAAATAAATCTCATGTGAAATTTGTAAGTTATTTTATGGCTTTCAGTCCACCTTCGTGCCACGCAACAAAAACCATCAAAATAACATTGTTTTTTAGATCATTTCTTTCCGAGACCTTAAGTGGATAGCCGCCATCTGTGGACGGGTTTCGAGATATATCTCTCATCAGCACAGCTTTAAAAAGAGCTAAAGATTTTACTACTTTTGCCGGCAAAATTTCTTTTGCAAATTACTTAAGACGTCCGTTTTCATTCTCCAAACCCGATTTGGCGTATTTTTCCGGCCCCCTCCTAAAAGGCGTACGCTACTCCTTTAGTATATGTAATAATTATACAATACTACTAATAAATAACAAAAAAAAGATTTCGAATCGTACACCGAAGGATAACCTTCTTGAAACAAATTAAAAGGGCAGAGCGTGAAATATTTTATGTCTCTCCCGTAGTATTTATAAAAATGAATTGAGCGGGTTTTGATACTAAACGCCTCAATTATTCTCTGGGTTTTTTTTTCTAGATTTTTGAATTATCTACCTTTCAGGAAATAATGATTATTATAATTATTATTAAAAGATTTATTGTCCTCCACAAAAATAAATCTGATTTACACATTAAATCCAAATATACAGAGGGAATTGAATAGAGAACAAAAGGACTTATTCAAAAATTATCAAGAATTTCTCAATCCTCTATTAGCCCTTTTTGTTTATGTTTTGCTTAGGTTTCGTTTAGGAAAACATACTAGCACAGGAAAAATAAAGAGAGAAATATTAAAGTTTTCTAAACGCTCAGACTATTCTGAACATTGTATTTTGAACTTTGCATTTAACATAATTTTTATACTTATCAACTTGCTTTAGCTGCATTGGTAGATTATTAACACTGTTACTACCGACGATTTATGTACACTTATACATACCGCAACAGGTCAAATGACCTCTCTTTGAAATAATAATACTGCTAGTTTTTCTTGACGATGAAACAATGCTTCTATTTGTTGCTGTTTCTGGTACATCTTTTTCATAGTCAGTGGCAAGTTCTTCTGCTAGTTGAAATAAAAATTGCTGCCTCGATAGTTTCTCTGCAGTTGCCTCATTATACAAAATCCATGCATCCATGCAAAGTGAGTTGCAGTTGCACTGTTGGACTTTATCAAACAAAAAAATAAAAATACGACACGAGTAATGTTTAAGAAGGCAAATCTTCTAATAAATAGTTATTTGGAGGTTATCACACGACTACATGCATTTCGTGGGAAGCGTATCCACTGGCTGCGATCGCGTATACTAAATGGCGCAATGAGGTCAAATGACCGGTGGGGGTAGATAAGTACAACTACATACATTTCTTGGCAAAAGGCAAAGAAAATAAAGTGTGAATACCGTCAAGTTGTTTACACCTATATTTAAGGCATCATAGCAGCACATGCAACGGACCAGACGGGCGAAACCTTTGCTTTAATTGCGGACAAGAAGGTCACAAGGCAACAGATTGCAAGAACCAACTATTCTGTCCAATATGCAATACGAACCGTCATCGGGCTGATACCGGAGCGTGTCCAGGTTTCAAGAAAGCGTTGGCGGAGGCAAAGCGTACGAAATGGCTAAGAGAAAAATGACTAAAATCATTCAAGTCAACACAATGAGATGCCGTGCAGCTTACGACTTGCTTATTGCGAATAGAACTCCAGAGAGACATACTACTCTTAAGCGAGCCTAACAAAAAGTTGATCGATCACCCTAACTGGTTCACGGATAATAAAAGAGACACAGCCATTAGAATCATTAACTCTAAGATAGCTGTCTTAAAAACAGGAAGCGGACCTGGTTTCTTATGGGTTGAGTTACCGCAGTTTATTATATACAGCTGCTACTTCTCTCCAAACGCAAACATAGAAAAGCTAGCAGAAACACTAGGAGAACTAGGCCAGGATATAAGGGCAAAGGGAAGAAAGTATTAATAGCTGTGGACTTTAACGCCAAGTCTCCATATTGGGGAACCCCAGAGGTGGATAAGAGAGGCGACTTGGTCATGGACTGGGCAGGTAAACTAGACCTTGTTTTACAGAATAAAGGAGCTGTGTGTACGTTCGTTAGAGGAAATTCCCAATCCATAATAGACCTTACTTTCTCAACAATAAGCCTATCCAATATGATCCAGGACTGGAGGGTGCTCGAGAGAGAAAGCCTAAGTGATCATCAATACATTCTGTACAGCGTAGAATAAGGCACAAAACAGATACCAAAGGTAAGAATTATAAGATGGAATATACAGAATCTTGATAAGGAGAAAATGGCAACAAATCTTGCAATAGAAATAGCACGATCACACAAACGAAGCGCGAATACGCTAGTAGACGTAATGTAGAAGGCATGTGATGCCACTCTAATAAAGAAAAGAGGATCATCAAGAAGAAAATTGGTGTATTGGTGGAATAATGAAATTGCTAGCATGAGGGCTGCGTGTGTCGCTGCAAGAAGGAAATTATTTATTAATAATAAATAATTCAGAAAGGGACCACTGGAAGAAACTCCGCGAAGATCTTGACAATAATATATGGGGAGACGCCTTCCAAATCTGTAAAAAAAAGCTTAAAATCAAAGGCCCAAGTGTACAAATGACAATGGAGGGAATGCTTCAAGTCATTGAAGCTCTTTTACCATACCAGGGGCCCTTCCTTTGGAAACAGCCCTAAGTAATGGAAACACCACTATTCAACGAATGGGAATTGGTTAACGCAATAATCTTGTTTAATTCCTCCGTATCATTGTATACGTAACGGAACAGTACAAAAACTAGACGGCGTGCCACTAGAAGTGATCAAGATCATCGCCCCGCATCACCCTACGTTTACTCTTGAAGTAATGAACCTTCTCCTAACTACGGGAAACTTTCCAGACAAATGGAAACGTTTCAGACTAGTTCTCATTAAGAAGGGAGAGAAATCAATTGGGGAACCATCGTCATACAGGCCTCTATGTATACTAGACGTGTCAGGAAAACTGCTGGAAACACTGCTACTAACGAGACTACAAAAGGAGCTGGATGCCGGACTGGAGTTATCCGACAGGCAGTACGGTTTTAGAAATTGTAGGTCAACTATAGATGCAGTCGATGCAGTTTTAAAGATCGCAGAGAAAGCTAGAACGGGCACAAAAAGAACAAGAAGAATTTGCGCTTTAATAACTTTTGTTGTGCGCAATGCGTTTAATACAGGCAATTTGGAAATAATAATGAGTGAATTAAGAGACACATAGCTCCGTATCTGTTACAGGTGATAAAAAGTTTCCTAAAAAAAATAAAGAGAGAAATAAAAAAAGTCTGGAAAAAACTTATATGCTAGAATGAAAGCAAGAACAAGCCTACTACAACAATGGCAAAAGGATGGACAAATACGAAGAAGGGACAGTAGACTAGGCTATTAATTCCAGATACAAATACATGGACTAAGCGAGACGACGGAGAAGTGCTTCGGAGACTTTTTACACCTGATCGGAAGAGCAGCGTATAGCCTGTGTGTATACTGTGGTGAAACAGACTCAGTACACCATACAATTTTTGATTGTTATAGATGGAAGAACGAAAGGGACAAAGTTGTGAAGAACATAGATACTTCATTAAATGCTCGAACAATCATTGTACATATGCTAGAGGATAAACAAAATTGGGAGAGGGTACAAAAATGTATACAAACAATAATATCAACCAAAGAATCGGATGCTAAACATAGTATAAAGAAACAAATAGAATAAAATTAGCTAGACCCAAGCAACTAGCACTCTGTCATGCGACAAGCGTTTCCGGAGTGCCTAGTTGGTTTCCGGGGGGACCACTTGTCTGTACAGCGTACAGCTACGCCTGTAAATTAAAAAAAATATATTTAAGGAAAAGTCGTGAATTGATTTGACGATACAATGAAGTTGACTACAATAATTTTTAAACTACACTTGAATAACGGTCATTTGACCGGTCGTGGTAGTAATAGTGTTGATGATATTTATGCCGTTATGCGGTGACTCTACGAAGATTTAAATTTTTAGGTATGGTGTATAGGTAGAGACAAGAAAATACTATACAAGCCCTTATTATTGAATAAGGGCTTCTTTGCCCTTAAGAATATTGCTTGTATAAACGTCCCTTATGTAGGGTATTTTGTTATACAGATACCTGGGTAATTTGCATATCACATGGGTTCCTAGCCTTTTCAATACCATTACCCCTATGATCTATTAGAAATTTGATTTTAACCCTACTTTAAATGTTATCAAAACAATCAATAAAAGCAAATACAAATATGTTTATTAATCACTAATTATACTACAATCTTACAATTTTAACATATTTAATATGCATATTTTAATATATTTCAATAATCACTGTGAAGGTTGGTATTGTTTTCCATTCACGTGTCTTTTTATGTTAGGTTTAATTTCACTTAATCTCGCATCTCAAGTCATGTTCCACATTGAGACGGTTTGGGGTCGTCCATTAATCACGTGATGTTTTTTAGCAACTTTTTAACATGGGGAAAATTCTTTTCTTTCTTTGGAATTGTATAGAGCATTGACAAATAAAACGATCATTATAAATATATTCTTGTAGGAAAGTTATAAGTTTATTTCCCTTCCTACACTCTACAACCTTTACACCACCTTTTTCAGTAAGACACTCTATGGCATACAGGGCTTCTGTTCGTAAGACTGATGTGTAGTGCTTAAGTTTCAAGTTGCGTGACAGGCATTTCTTGTTGTAGGTGTTCTTAGACAATCGATAGGCTAATTCTAACTTGTTGACTATCATCGATAATGATGCTCTTTCTGAAAAGTTAGGTTCAATCCATTCGCCGAGATACTTAAATTTCTCAGTCCTCTTGATGTTTCCCTGCTCTAGTAACATCCCTCTGTTTGCTTCTTCGATGTTGGTGAAAAATTCTGTTTTTTCCAGCGACACTTGAAGACCCACTTTGCCTGTTTTCTGAGGCAATTTACCTGCATTGTTGCCATCTCAAGAGAATCAGCAATCAGTGCCATGTCATCTGCAAAGGCCACGTAATCTACAACCAGTCCATTGTTCTTACGTCCCAGATAGATACCACTCCGAACACCCAAGTTGACCAGTTCCTTGCGCCGCACAGTTGAAGAGAAGTGGAGAAAGTCCATCTCTTTGTCTCACTCCAGTTTTTATTTCGAAGCTTTCTGAGTTCTCGCCTTTAAATAAATCCTTGGAATGGGTGTTGGTCAAGGTTTCTAGGACGAGTGTGTGGGTTTTTCGTTTAGCCCTAGTTCCTGTAGTACTTCGTTAAGCGTTTCTCTATCAATAGAATCGTAGGCCTTCCTAAAATCGACATAGGTGACGACCACCTTGCGGTTTCTCATTTTGGAGTATGCAAGTACAGTTTTAAGAGTTTTTTAATCCTTTAATGCTTTTATTGCTCTCGTAAAAGTTCGCATCTGATTTGATTTTTGAAACGCTTTACGCTTAATGATCCAACTTTTTTCGGTATCTCGTTATATATCTTTGACAAATTATACAGAAATGACCTTTCGTATAGGGAGGTTTTATGTGCAGGTGGAGTTATTAATGGTTTCCTCCTGATATTAATGTTATGGACATCGGTTCTATATTTGATTTTTTGATATAAATATGCCGGACTCTGGTTGACTAATTTCCTGAAGTGCCAAATAGGCCCGCCCAAAGCGCTGCACGCGAAAACCCATATTTTCATATGTAAATAAATCATTTAAAATAAAACATTTTTCCAAAAAATTTTACATGGTTTTACTTTAGTTTCATTCATTTATCTACCCGCAATCCACTCCCAAAGTTAGTCAAATTTTCCTACTTCTAAATGAGGCTCCCTCCTTAAACAATCTTTTAGTTAGTCTGTCGTTGTGTACGTATATAGAATATATTCATATATAAATTCAAATGCGTCCCTTCCGTATGGCATCAGTAAACCTCAGTCAGTGAAGGAATAGAGTTCCGCTGTTATTCTCTTAATCCACATTCCATTTTCTTTCATGGGACCATAAAATTTCCGTAGAATTTTCCACTCGTTCGATTTCTGCAGTTTTAGAGTGACCACCTAAGCATATTTTTTTTGAAGCATATAACGTTTCTGGCAAAACAACTGCCTTGTAGCGTCGTAATTTTGCATTACGCGATATGACTCTTTTATTATAGTAATTCCATGCTAGTCTGTATGCCTTATGGAGTTTGGTGGCTCTTTCTACGTTGGCTCAACTGTCTAGTCCTGATGGTATTATAATTTCTCCAAGGTATTTGAAGGAGAACACCTGTGGAATTGTGCCGTTTTCCATCTCTAGCGGAGTTTTTGCACTACTCTGATGGAGATTTTCCATATACTGGGTTTTCTCGTATGATATCTGGAGGCCTGCTTATATTGTGTAGCCTCTGTATGGCATATCTTGTTTCATCCTTTGTATTACAATTAGTAATGACTGCTAAATCATCAGCAAACGCTAAACATTTTACATTGACCTTGTTTCCCGAATTTCCAATATTTACACCCTTCATGTCCTATTCCCATTCTCTAATAACTTTAACTAAGTTAAACAGAATAGGGGAGAGGCCGTCACCTTGACGAACGCCCGTAGATATTTCAAAAGACTCAGAGAGTTCTCGAAGAAATTTCACTTTAGACGTCGTATTCGTCAGAGTCTGCTGGATAATAGCTCTGGTCTTATTGTCCACTTCAAGTTCTACTAGAGCAGGGATTGTGAACTAGGAGTATGATTGTGAACTAGGAGTATGATTGTGAACTAGGGGATCGATGTATCAGTTCGAAGATAAATTTTACAACCCAACGGTTTAGTTAAGATTGCACAAGAAATAGTTTTTGGGTATATTTCTGAGCTGATAAAAGCATGTACTACTAATATGGCGGGATAAGTATGCCTTAATAATATTCACACAATAATGTACATTCGGTTAACGGAATTAAATATTTGAATTGCGCTTATTTACAGTTTAAAAACAATATATTCAATTGAACCCGTCATTTCGAAAAGGGCATGAGTCCATGTATTAAAACTTTTCAAAATCCACAAAAATATGTTTTTTGTTAAAAAAGTCATTGATGCTGAAGAAACTGAATATAGATTGTTAAATAAAAAAAATTCACGCTTTTTGGAATATTTATTTATTAAAAAAGAACAATATTCATCAAGATATTTTAAATTAAAATTTTTGGACATGCCTTTTTCGAAATGACCAAAAATTTTAGTTAGTTAATCATCATTTTCCAGCAATTTTAGCTATTTCTATTTAATTATGTTTATAGTTTTCACTATTCCTGCCACCAGAGACTCTTTTTCTAGGTTTATAAGCATTTTCGGCAAGCTCACGATAAAGTAATATTATGTCATATCTGACAGATGCGTTTCGTTTCACTTGAAAGGGGCATAAGTCCAGGACTCGTGCCCTTTTCATTACTTTTTAAGTTGTCTTGTGGTGTATACACATGTGCTCTTTTCGCATGGAATCTGTAAAACGCTTCAATGAATAAAATGGCGTAAAAAAGTGATATTTCAAAAAAGTGTGACTCGCGCCCTTTTCGAAATGACGGGTTCAATTATCTGGTAACAATCTGACTGATGAAACTCAATTAAGTTTTACAATACCTTATTGCACGATTTTCTATTCGCAATATCATCAATTGAATCGTCGTATGAAATCTTGTTCATTAATTCCGACTCTATGCACAAAAGAGTTAAGGCCTTTAGCTTTTCTGGGCTTAAGGTAAATCGTAGATAATTTTGCATCCGTTTTAAGCAAGAAAAGTTTCTCTCACCCGAACAATTTGTCACTGGTGTATATAGCCATGCGAACTGCTATATATAAGTTTGGATAAACGTTTTGCAAATTCTGTTTTCGCAGGAACCAAGACAGACTTTTCAGCAATACAAAATCTGGTTTTACCAAAATCCTTTCAGAATTAAAGGTGGCATAGAAAATGTATGCATTCGTGAACTAAGTCAGTCTCTAAATCATTAGGATACATTTCTTCCAAGAAGAGGGCTTTTACCGTAAGGGTTGATGATGAAAATTCACCTATTGGACAAAAATGAAAACTTTTCATTGAACCTGTTGTAGGCCTCCTGTTGTTTTTTATCATAATTTTTTTTTCTTTCGGTTGTATTTTCCCATGTCATTTGCATACATCCCATGTCATTTGCTTAAATTTCGACACGCTTAATTCCATTGCCATTTTTTTCAAAATGCTTAAAAACTCTCGTTCAGCTATGAAAAACTTGCAAAGGGTTTCGTAAAGATCGGCAACAGTGATCACATCTACGGTAAAAGGCTGAATTTGTATATTCACTTTATTCTTTAAAAAAAAAAAGCACACCACACAACAACCATTACCACCGTTTCCAATTTTTCGAAATAAAGTATTCCCGTCGCGTCGTTTCGCAATACAGGTTTTTCGATACAATCATCCTTGAATGATTACAAAGTTTTAAGAACTTCGTGCTAAGAAACTCTCAATTTTCTACATAACTCCTTTCTAGCTGACCAACGTATTTGACACGTTGGTTACTCTCTTCCCTCACGCGTCATGAACTTTTATCAGCTTTTATAAAATTTTATTTACATATTATATATTATTATTATTATATATTATATTTTATATATTATAAAATATAGCGAATTTATGAAAATCTTAGTCTTAGATATTCAACATGACTCATGACATGCTAAAAAAAGAACGAATTCAGCTAACAGTTCCAAAATCATACAATAATTTCCGTTATTTGGATCACTGAACTTTTTATTTCTCCCTCTATAGCACACAATCGAAGAAAAATTAATACAAATAAGAAATTGCATGACTCAATCAACAGAGGCTGCTTTTCTTTTCGGCGGCTTTTTCGTTAGTATCGCCGCTCTATATCTGTCTCTCCCAGACTCAATGCCACTACAACAAGGTTTTGCGACAAAACATACGCGGGAACGATTTACGCATGTATTCAGCATCAAAATCACAAGACTTCTACTGGGACTGGAAGCGAGTCGCTTTTCGGTTTAAAAATCGCGACTTCAACGAAAAAATAAATACACGTGATATCTCACTACAAACCCCTCCCCTCCCCCCTCGTGATGTTTGGTGAAGTTTCACAAACACCCTCCCCCCTTTTCGAGCCTCACGTGATAAATGGACGATCCCTTTCTGGCCTTTGTTTTTAATGTAACTAAAATTGAGAAACCACTCTCATATCTATAGGTAGTGGCAAAGGGTATTAACAGTTTGAAAGCTCTATTAGCTATAACAGGATATTCGGCACTTGCTTTACGCCAAAATCATAAATTTGAAATTCTACTTTTAAAGTACAATTCATGCCCAGTCCGAGAAACTCCACTTTGGCCGCCACATCAACATCTGTAATAATGTCATCATCAGTAGAAAATGGTCTTTATATCCTAGAGTTGAATTGACGAGTATCTATGTCCGGGAAATATTGCTTCAGTGTGTCTATAGCTGCAGATAAATTCTGAACCAAGGAAATTTAAAACGTAATTTTGTTTGGTTCGGTATTTTCCGATTACTCATACAGCTGTGTGAACATCGACTCATCGCCAACTTGCACTCTGCGTTAGTAAAGTTCGAATTTACACACAAATCTTGTAACTTTATCTTGCGCTGTCAAAGTATTCGTCATATTTCCTTGCAATAAGATATTAAGACTCTTAATTTCACTGAAAAACTCAGCAAGATAGGCCTAGTAGAGCCTAGTAGATGCAGCTTTTCGATAAATGTTTTATCGTGTATTTTTGAAAAAAACTCTTTTTCTTTTTGTGTTCTCTGTTTTTCCAAAAATAATCATATTTCTTCACGAGCTCGAAAACTCTGTTCAGAACTTTTCCTCAGGATAACCAGCGTACCTCTGTGCAATATAAAAGAGAATTAAAGTTGGCACCAACTTCGCATAAAACTTTGAATAATCTCGAGTTTGTAGCACTGCCACGAATATGATTCATAATTTTCACAACGCCATTAAATGTGCTTATCAAATCTCGTGGAAGTGTTTTAACAGACAAAGCGTAGCGATGTATCAGACAATGATAAGATAAAACTTGAAGAGCAAATTGTTTCAGGAGTGCGAAATCCAGAACGAACACCCATCATTGAAGCCGCCCGTCTGTTAGACGCCAACCAACTTTGAACAATCCAGTTCGTTGTCTAAAATAAACTGCTTTAGCCTTTCGAATAAGTCTTCACCACGAGTAGTGGTGAGCAGAGATTTCCAGAACAAGTATTCCCCTTTTATTTGGTCATCTTTAGTATACCAAATAAATATCAGTAATTTTGAACACGAAGCTACATCCGTTGACTCATCTAATTGCAGCGCAAATATATGACTTTCATTAATTTCATAAATAACAGTTGCCAAAATATCGTTACGCAAGTCTGAAATGCGAACTGTTGTATTTGCGAGTGATATTTGTTTAATTTTAGCCACATGTTGCTCACCAATAACGAACGATAGGGCATCACACAAACAAGGTTTGATAAGCTCCTCTCCTATAGTGTGCGGTTTTTTGTTCATAGCAATGCGATAAGAAATCTTATATGAAGCTTCAGAGTATTCATTTGCCTTTTGCACATTTCTTGTGGAATCCAACCGTGAAGACACCAGAAGGCTCTCTTTTTTCTTAAAAAAAATCTTTATCTTTTCCTACGAACTCTTTGTAAACTTTCTCGAAATGTTCTTTTAATTTGGTTTCAGGATCTCTGGATTAAGCACTTTATTATAGAAAATGAATTGCAAAAATTCTTCCTTATAGGAGCGTTTCCGGATGTAGAAGCCATGTCATTGTTTAGACTCGCGATTGGTTTATGGCAAGTATTAAGAAGGTACGTGCAAGACTAGCAATAAGTCTTGATCCATAAAAATATTCAACACAGCGTTTTTTTTAAATAAATGTTTTTATGTGATTGTACACTAAGCCTTCTACAAATTTACTAACTTAAATCAATTTTACAATATCAAGAAATTTTGGCAAAAAAATGGTCATGCCATTATAATCTTTCATGGAGAGAAAATTGTACTTCAGATAATTAGAGGGCGAGATAATCAGCAGACACGTGTTTTGCTTTTCTCGAATAGAACAAAAATGCAATAAACAAAAATTGAATAACTACAGTACAATAATCATAATCCGGCAGTTGGTTAGTCCCGTAATAATTAGGCGCTTTGCGTTAATTTGGAATTTTTTGAAAATCCGGCGGTTGTCTGGTACCATATGTGTCGGATTATCAGGAGGATTATCAACTTAAATCAGGAGACAAATTTATCCGTGCGCGATTTATCCTTGATTATTTTTTAAATTTTTGGTAACTGTCTATTTTATTAATTAATTACTATGACATAAGAATGGGTTATCCCCGCAGAAAAGCTGATGTAATCCAGTGGGGGTAATTAACTCTAGGTTCGGAACCCAGGGCATATCAGGATTTTTTTAAAAAGGCGTGTAAGATGAAACTTTTTCCATATTAATCCATTTGTATCGAATTTGCGAGAATATTTTTTGTGGTTTGTGGCGTGGTCTTAGGCCATTTTCAAATCTGATATACCTATTTTGTGATCGTTGAATTCTTTTGCAATCTGTCTTATTAATGAAACTAGTATACACCGATTCAGGGTAGCTAAGCATTTACGAAACATAGTTAGTATCGAAACACTAGTTTTCTTTTTAAATTTAAAGATAGCATATGCCCACTGGAACGCAACACTTGCAATTTTAAATAAACATGCTTAACCCTTTCACACCTGACGGAGCATATGCTGTCCCAGCCTGCAAAAATTTTTAGTTAGTATAGTTACAGTATCTTTATTACGTTTTTAAATGATACGCTTAACAGCACGCGTAAATAAGATGTTAGTCATAAAACGAACAATAAAAGCATTATAAAATTTGAAAAAGGTCTGAGTTTCTCTCAAGTCTCGCCAGAAGTAGTTTCGAAGCAACATCTATTAAGATATGACTTAACCTTAACCTAACCGAAATGTCAATTCCGAGTCTAGTTACTGTCAGTTGCGACTAAAGAAGTTTTACTTCAATTTTTTTTCGATATCTTTCCTATTTCCTTTCTTTATTCTCATTGAGTCGAAAGAGAACTTACTCTGATGACGAACTGAGGCAGCACGCTTTTATTTGTGACACTTTTGAATCTGAATACTCCACAGTCCACATCAGATGAAAGCATCGAAGAGGAGAGTAACGATGAAATCGTCCCAAACAATCACAATGATTTGTTTGATGCAAAAGAGATCCAGAACCAGAATCCGCCATCATATTTATGGTCCTGAGCAAGAAACTTTGCACCACGTATGCCACTAGTTTACTACATTAAGGGAGAAGCAAATTTCTCTATTGACGACGATGCGACTGAATTGGATTTTTTCTTTAATTTACATTGCCCAATGTACGAACGAAATGATAGAAATGGTAAATGAAGATCTCAAGAAAAATGAAGCAAGTTGATCACCAGGCAGCTGATCAAAACGCATTATATGACTGACCAATTTGAAATCATAACAGAAGTTGGAGTAATGCTGATCATGAGCTACAATCGGGTACCCCAAATGCCCACTATTGGTCAGTCAATAGTTCGCTAGGAAATGCAGCCATTCAAGAAGCAATGAGTAGGGATCGCTTCCTCTTTTTGAAAATCAAAATTATACTTCAATTCTCCGAAGAAGCCTGCAGATTCTTCAAAATTATATTATATTGAGGAAGTAGCTTCCTGCTTGAAATACGCTTTTCTGAAGTTTCACTGACAGCACAAGGCAGTCAGTAGACGAGTCAATGATAAAATTAAAGGGAAGGAACAGCCTGAAACAGTACCAACCCTTGAAACCAGTAAAGAGGGGTATCAAAGTTTGGGAACGTTGCGATTCTTAAACGGGATACGTATACGACTTTCACTTTTACGCTGAAAAAGAATCTTCAGTGACCGAAGGAACTCTAGGAAAACGCGTTGTGAAAAAGCTTGTTTCTACAGTGAAGATTCCCCAAATCATAATCTGTTTTGACCGATTCTTTACTTCTGTGAATCTGATGTATACCCTGTCAAATGGATGTGTCGGCACCTACATGAAAGGACGAAAAAATACACCAACATTTCCGAAAGCAAGAAGAACAGAAATTCAGAGAGGTGAATCGATTTTCCAAGCTACAAGCGAGGGAATAATTGCTGTGAAATGGATGGACACAAAGGAGGTTTTCATTATGTCGAATTGCCATAACAATGAGTTAACTACGGCGATCAGAACTCTAAAAGATGGTTCTCAGAAGAAATTCTCCTGCCCATCAATGGTATCCTTTTACAATGAGTTCATGGGTGGAGTTGACCTCTCTGGCCAACTGGGAACGTGCTACGACGTGGATCGCAAATCCAACAAATGGCGGAAAAAGGTATTCTACATATTACTGATGACCTCGATTGTTAATGCTCATGCTACTTTCTATCCTAGAATATTTTTTTTATCTATGAGATTTCCTTCCATGAGTCATCGTTCTTATTTTATATATATTAATTCCAGAAAAGGTTCATAAATAAATGATTTTATCAAACTTACGATCTGTTTTTCTTTTTAATTTACAAAGTTAAAATAATGAACCCAGACTATTATCACGTTAAGGTAGGGTGGAAATGGTAGGGAGAGGACAGCGGTGGTCGAGTAGTAGGTGTGAGTTTGCAATCAAAAGCAGCAGAGGGACATATGCTGTCCCAGCACTATCGTCTCTAGGATTACGATCTGGACATACCCTGTCCCGGCATTGTGTTGAACAACCTAAACTAGTTTTTTCGCCATATTAAAAGGCTTAAAAGTACCACACATGTCATGAAAATTTTAATCTATCATCAATCAATAGTCCGAGATTTCTTCATTCCATTGTTACGTTCAGTAGCCGATCAGCTGCATGGCAATTGTCAGTTTTTCATTAATAGCCACTTGTTTCCATACAGAGGCAACTACCATAAATTTTGTCTGGCTCGGGTTGATCTTGAGGGAATGTCCAGCGGTGAAATTAGCTATACTTTTCAGGTCATCATCTATAAATCGTTCTGCGAGTTCAAGCTTATCAGAAGCGAAACTATGTATTAATTGTGTATCGTCAGCATACTGATGATGAAAACCGTTCTTTATTTGATGCTCCAATATTTATAGTGCATAGAGTAAACAATAGTGGTCCAAACACAGAACCCAGTGGCACATTTCCATATTCAAGTATACTTTCGGAGATATCATTTTGTAAAGTAACCCTTGGGCCTCTGCTTCGCAAGAAACTAGCAAACACATTTATAGTGTTTTTGGACATTTCTATAAAGTGCAGAATAAGAAGACGAACACTATGATTGACCTTGTCAAAGGTTTTACTAAAGTCCAATAATACTAGTACAGATACATTGTAGCTATCAAGTGCCCTTGCTATTTCATTAACTACGTCGATTAGTACTGAAGTAGAGCTATGACATGTTCTAAACCTGGATTGAGTCGACGGAGACTTTATTTTCTTGAATAAGCTTCCTAACTTGCAAGTCCACAACTTTTTCATAGATTTTGGTAATTGCTGGCGAAATAGAAATGGCCTTAGATCGGCAATTAAATTAGGGCGTAGTTTTTTTGCAATATGGTGAATATTTGCATGTTCAGGGAATATGCTCTCTGGCAAGCAACTCTTAATTACTTGAATAATACTTGGAACTATCTGAGGCAAGTAATTTTTTATCATGTTGATGTTTATTCCATCCAAGCCCATAGCACTAGATTTTATTTTGAGGATTATGTTATGTAAATTTATGTAAATTTCAGTTTAAGTTACCGGCTTTAGGTTATAATAAATTTGGCATTTCTCTTTTAAAGAATATTAATATACTCTTTTATATTAATACTAGTACATAGTAATCGTTTTTTTTTTAAGTGAAATAGTGATGAAGATGGAATAGTTGTTGTGGGTGTAACTGTTGTTTTAGGGTGGAATAGTTGTAGAGGGTGAAATAGTTGATGAGGATGGAATATTGTGGAGAATTTAGAGGTGCTCCCCACTGGTGATGATGAAGGAATCATGTGGTGTTTTTTATCTGGCAATTGTTCTGCCGCTTGGCAGTATGCAACCCTGTATGCAACCCTATATGGAAAATTTAAAAGTGTAAAAGTGCCACTGGCGCTTTCATCGCCACCTGGTGCGGCATGTGGTAGACTATAGTTTATTGTAAATATACTGCCAGACTGTGCCAATCAAAGCGCTTTAGAAGCGTTGCCTTGCAATAGAGTTTTTGAAAGAATATGCCATTCAAAACCCGCTTTATTTTTAAATTTCACGCAATACTGTACAAATAAATGGAGGCGGTAGTCTTTTAATATTTCGATAAAAAATGTATTGTGCCACATGCCATAAGCTTTTGGATCTTGATTTATCTGATCAAGACCACATACGCGCGGCGCTCCCGCGCGTTTGTCGTCTTGGTTTATCTGGTTTACCACATACGCGTATGTGGTCTTGATTTATCTGATCAAGACTATACGCGCGGCGCTGTCGCGCGTATGTGGTCTTAATTTATCTGCCGCTTCGCGGTGCGCAACTTAATCGTGTTTTATGAAAATCTGCTCTATCGCGTGTTAAGTGTTAAACGCATGTTCGGTAGAGTTTGGAAAAATGGACAGAAAAAAGATTTGACAAAACTTTTTTTTTTCAAAATTTCTGTATTTACATAAATTCTGTGTCAAGGCTATCGGCCTCGAAGATACCAAAACGTCAATTTCAATAAAAATATGTATAATCTATATAGATCTGAAAGAAATTTCAATATATCTCTTGCAGTGTTTATTTTATAGTTACTACTTATGTGTATTTTATAGTTATTTGAATTTATTAATTTCTGCTATGTTCGAGTTTAAGGGGCGGCGGCCGCCGCCAGATAAAATATTTTGCAAAACTAACTCATAGGCTAACTAATTCTCTACAAATGTGTGAGATTTTATTGTTCCACATTGTGTGAAACTTATTAAAATAAATGTTGGTTATTATTATCCCCTATTGTTTATCCTTTTTTATACATTATTGGTAATGGGAAATAAAGTTCTTTTATAATTTAATAAATTATTTGCCTTACTAGTTTCGATGTAAAAACTAACATCTTAATCATAGGCTCTAAATTGTTTCTATTAAATTAAAATATTATTAAAATAATTTTTAAACAAATCCAGATATGTCAATCACGAATTCCGATCAAAAACAAACACGAAAATTTCAAAATATTCAAAAATTCCGAAAAAATGTATTAACATTTCAGGGATTTCAATGAAACTTTTACTGAATGTGGGTATCCACCAGAAGTATGAGTTGACAAAATTTTAACGCTCCCACTCCAATGGGGACGTCGTTAGGAATGATTTTCTCTTCAATAATTTTATGGAAATATATCGTCAACGCCTCAAGATGGAAAATTATAACCGGGATATCCGTATGTAAGACGTCGGTGTCTACAAAATAGTATTCTTTGCAAATCTTGTAAAATCCTTCGGTTTGGTCGCAAAAGTAAAAAATATAAAATCCCAAAATTTATCAAAGGAATAAATAAATATATATTAAAAATAAATATATAATATTTAAATTTCGTTTTTAAATATTTTCGTTTGCAAAAAAAAAATCGGCCAAACGGTTCGCTTTGGAAAGATGAAAATTACACAATTTTTAGATGAAAATCTGCTCTATAAAGTAGCGCTAAATACATGTTTGGTAAACTTCGGAGACTTGGAAAAAAGAGTTAAAAGCAAGTTTTCAATAAATATTTCTTTATTAGAAAAAATATGTGCCCAGGCTATCGGCCATGAAAATATAGATCTGAAAGAAATTTCAATATATCTCTTGCAGTTTTATTATTTGAATTTATTAATTTCTGTTATGTTCGAGTTTGAGGTGCGGCGGCCGCCGCCAGACAAAACATTTTGCAAAACTAACTGAGGGATATCATAGACTGACTAATTTTCTACAAATGTGTGAAATTTTATTGTTCCACGTTGTGTGAAACTTACTAAAATAATTTTTAAAATGAATCCAGACGTCAATAAAGAATTCCAACATGTTACGGCAGCCACCGCCAGATCAAACATTTTTCGAAAATGATTTGTTAGATATTGAGGTGTTAGACAGATCGACTTTTTCTTTAGAAGCGTGTACAATTTTATTGTTCCACATGCTGTAGAATCTATTACATTTTTTTAATGAAACCAGCCATCAATTTAAATTAGAAACGTGGTCAAAGATTTAGATTTTTCACCCAGGATAAATAAAATACTTGTTAATTTGTTTGCTACAAAAAAAGGCTATTATTGGAAATGCGGGTCTGTTTTGATAATATGTTTGTGTACTTTTTACCTGGTAGGACACGCTTCAAAAATTTCTGAAAAATTCGCATGCGCCTCTTAGCTAGGACCCAAAATGCGAATTTCGTTTCGTTTGTCAATAACTTTGCCAGTTGCGAACTTTTTGCAACTTTTAATAGCCTATGGCACGGTCCAGTCTGTTCTCGATCTGCCACCGTAGGGCAGGAAGTTGTGTCATTTGTACTTTTGTAGATCTCGATTGCGGATTTACATCCTACCGGTTTGCTACTATCGGCCGTGGCGACCTCGTTGTTTCTGCGAATCGGCAAATCGGCACATCGTAAGCAAGATACCGTCGACCTCCATCGAACGGTTTAGAAGAAATTGCAAAATTCCACCCACTTCCGGTTCGGCAGCCGATAACGTCCGGTTTTGCAAAAAAATGTACCGCACGGCCATTTTTGCAAAAAATCGCAGGTCCTCTTCGAAGACCCAGAGAGAAAGAACCTACGAAACCGGACCCGCAAACGGGAAGGCGTTCTGTTCAGCGGTCGGCTCGCAATAGAACGTCAAAGAAGATCGTTTTTTGCGATGTTTTTTTTTCGGTTTTTCACACTTTTCTCCAAATTTTTCAAAGATTAGTCAATTGTCTGGAGTTTTCTAAACATTTTACCACTTTTTCCCGGCAAAATTTCTTTCGAAAATCACTAAAAACGTGCGTTTCCATTCTGCAAACCCGATTTGACGCATTTATCCCGCCCCCTCCCGGAAAGGCGTACCAAACTATTCTAGTATATGTAATAATAATAAAGACGAGTATTTTCATCAACTTTTTGAGGGATATGGCGACATATCCATATATCATATATATATATATATATATATATATATATATATATATATATATATATATATATATATATATATATATATATATATATATATATATATATATATATATATAATTATAAAGAGTGGGGGTAATAACAATCGTTATTAGTTAAAGAGTAAATTTTATAAAAATTACTACGCAAACGGTAGAATTCGGGTAATACGATTAACAGAAAAACTCAAATTCTTCTGAAGTCGACGTTTCGATTTATTGATTAAATCTCTTTCAAGACCTACAAAATTATTACAGAAAATTACAAAAAACAAGTGAAAGATGTTATTGATTACTTACAAAGAAGGTAATGAACAATTAATTAAGACGTGTAACATCATATAACTTGACCAACAATGTGGGTTACATAATCTTTGCTGTAAAACGAGCCATGGTGAATTTTAATTTCGGTGTTTGAAATTTAATATTTAGTTTACAAAATGTCGTACACCAACCCGATCGGCACAGCACGAGGAAACCAACAAAACCTTTTCGTTCTCTTAAAATAAATGAAAGTTGAAAAAAAAAATATATATATATATATATATATATGTATATATATATATATATATATATATATATATATATATATATATATATATATATATATATATATATATATATATATATACATATATACGATATGAAAACTACACAAGTACGTTCCGTGCATAACTCGGATAGGCAACACAACATACAGAGAAGAACGACGTAAAGTATAACAACAAATATATAAACGAAATGAACAAATAAACCAACACGAAAAAGAAAGATTAATCAAGTTAGAGCAAACACTATTTTTCACTACCGCCGTAGTTCAAATAATGGGCGCTTAGGTTAGGTTAGGTTTAGGTTAGGTTGAATATATTTATATATTCAGCCTGTGTTCCGTTTGTTTTAATTTTGAAATTATCAAAGATTGCATAAGTAATTCCATAAATATTTGACATAAAAAATATTTGAAATAAAACATGACAATACCCCACGGCATTCAAAGAATGTCTTCTCTGTATAAATTTGGCAAAAGCTTAACAATTTCACAAAATATTCCACTATTTTTCATAGAAAATGTTCCTCCAGGCGCCGCCAAGCGCCCATTATTTGAACTACGGCGGTAGTGAAAAATATTGTTTGCTACTGAGAAGGGCCACGTCTACAAAGAGTAGATTCGGACAAGACCCTTAGCGCGGTAATTTAACACACGAATTTCTGATCGAAGCGCGTAATATAAGTAAAACTAGCTGACACCAAGAAGTTTAGTCACTTAAGAGGGGTCGACCTGAGCTACTCATTAGCGTGGTGAGTTAAGAAGATGAAGCCAAAAGACCGCGACGGCGGTAGTAGCACCGACGATGGAAAGAGGAAGAGAGCAGGTGAGGACGAAGAGGTATTTAAGACATCCAAAAAAACAAATAGAACAGACGAGAGAACAGACACGAAAGACGAAATGAGAAATCAAAACATGATGGAGAGGTTGATGGAAATGATGGAAAATCTCACAAGTGATACAAGGGAGATTAAGGAAGAACAGAAAAAAGGTAGTGAAGACATAAAAATGATACACAAAGAGTTACAAGAAATACGAAGAGAACAAATCGAATATAAAGAAGAATTAAAGGAAATAAAAGCAATAAACGAAAAGGCAAAGATAGAATTAGATATACTTAAAAGACAGCTCAAAAAAACAAACGAGAAAATTGGAAGAGGAGAAAAGAAAAAAAGAATGTGGTAATACAAGGCCTACGTATGAACTCAAGGGAAGGATGCACCATAAAAGAAGGAATAAACTATTTCATTAAGGAAAAATTAGGAGTGGATGTAAAAATAAATAATGCCATAACATTAGGAGAAGCAACATGCATGATTGAACTAAATATATAATAAATTCAAGCCTAAAAATAACACAAACGAGAAAGTAATTATAAACAATGACATGACCAAAGAGGAAAGGTACAAGGGAGGTACAAAGAGAGATAAGAAAAATTTCAAAAGAAGAAATGAACAAAGGAAAAGAAATTAAAGTTGGACCTCAAAAATTAATAAGAGAAGGACAAGTGTGGAAATGGAATAGGGAAATAAAGGCATTAGAAATGCAATGACAAAAAAACTAGAGATAATAAAAACATGGGAAGAGTAGGAAGCGACCCTGGCAATGGAAAAGGATTATGAAAAGGAAAATCGAGAAGAGAATAAAAGTGGAAACAGGAAAAAAAAAACAGAAAATGAGGCAATAAAAAAAAATGTAAAAATAAGAATATGGAAAGTCAGGGGATCATACGAAGAAGAAGCAATAAAACATGAGGAACAACAAAAAGGAAACAATAACGACAAAACAACGATACAGGACAAGAAAAATAGGAACATGGAACGTAAGATCCATCCTGAAGAATTTCAGAAAACAAAAATGGATCTAATAGGTATAACGGAAACAAAAATGAAAGGGAAGGGAATCAAATATACCTATTGGAAACCAAATACTACTATATAGTGGGGTAGAAACCAAAGCAAGAGCAAAAGCAGGAGTGGCATGCATAATGAGGGAAGAAGAAACGCGGAAGCTAACGGAATGGCAAGGCCACAGAGAACGCATACTGAAACTAACAATGAAAAATATTAAGACTAAAACCAACGAAGCTGCATAATAGCATACGGGCTAGACGAAAACCAATCAAAAGAAAATAAAGACAAATGTTGGAATAATCTACAGGAAATTATAGAAAACTACTTAGACGAAACAATATACCTAATGGGCGACATAAAAGCTAGAGTAGGAAATCAGAACTGAGGACTAGAAAACGTAATAGGAAAACAAGGAGAAAAATCTAATTATACTTAACACAATATACAAACATAAGAGAATACACAAATACACGAGAGAAGTAAGCAGCAGAAAAGAAAGATCAATAATAGATTACATAAGAGCGAAAAAGATACGAGCTTACATGACACACGATATAGGAATCGATCAATTCCTAGTAGGAGCAACTATCAAGCAAGAAACAGAGGCAGAAGAGATTAAAATGAAAGACACAACACAAGAAGTAATAAAAGTGTACAGGGTGAGCAAAACTCGATGTCTCAGTTCTATTATAAGAAAACGTAAAACGATAGAAAAAATCTGAAAAGAGGTTCTTAAATGGGATCGAGTAAGGACCAGTTTAAGCCAAATTTACATATTTTTCCATATTTTGAAACTAGAGTAATGACGTCATCGAATTTTGTTTTCCCAGAACCATACCTATATTTTTGCATATTTGAATAAGGCTAAATTTTCTGAACAAATTTTGGAAAGAAAAAAAATGCAATCTTTTCCCGTTAAAAAAATTATAATCAAATTTGTAAAAAAAGTATAACCCCCTATTATCCCTTCCATTAGAAATATTAGAAATATATTAGATCCTCTCAATTACCGGTATTCCCAACTAAAAAAAAATAATTAAAAAACGCATTTAACCACAGATTATCAATATACTTACGTTAGTATATATAATCTTAAATTTTCATATGTAAAATTATCTTCTTAAGGTGCCGTTCTCTCCGAGACCTTAGGCAACCTCACGCGCACACTTAATATTAATAAATAAATAAATAAATAATTAATACTAAGTAATAATTTCTAATTATTGACAGATGCGACTTCGCCATTTGTTTCCAATGGCTACTTGTTTAAATCGTAATGATTGCGCCGTTGTGATATTACTTTTTACTTCTTTAATTACTTTATACAAATTTGCTTATAATTTTTTTAACGGAAAAAGATAACAATTTTTTTTCTGTACAAAATTTGTTCAGAAAAAATAGCTTTCTTCAAATATGCAAAAATATAGGTTTGGTTCTGGGAAAACAAAATTCGATGACGTCATTACTCCAGTTTCCAAATTTGGAAAAATATGTAAATTTGGCTTAAAATGGTCCTTACTCAATCCCATTTAAGAACCTCTTTTCAGATTTTTTCTATCGTTTGTTGTTTTCTTATAATAGAGCTGAGACATCAAGTTTTGCTCACCCTGTACACTAAGACTTCTAAAAATTAACTAACTTAAATCAATTTTACAATATCAAGAAATTTTGGCAAAAAAAGGCCATGTCATTACAATCTTTCATGGAGGGAAAATTGGACATGTTGACATGGAAGAATATCTGGATTCATTAAAAAAATTATGTTAATAGGTTACACATCAGGTGGAACGATGAAATTAAATATATTTGTATAGAAAAGATTAGTCTATCAAGTACGTCTGTCAGCTTTCAAGAATAATTTATCTGGCGGCGGTCACCGGCCCTCAAAATCATACCATTACAGAGACTAATAAATTCAAAGAACGATACTGTAAGGAAAAAAAACTATGTTTTTACCACTAATTGTGTGTGTGTGTGTTTAATAGATATAAAAACGTAGTTAATTTTTCAATACAGTACTTATTAACTTTTCAATACTTAGTAACAGTCGCAAACCTCACTTTTCATAAAAAAACTATAGCATGAATACCTTAAGTAGTGAATTAAAAAATCTTTCAGTTCTATATCAATTTATACATTTTCTATTGAAATTCTCGTTTTGGTATCTTCGAGGCCGATAGCCTTGCCGCAGGGTTTCTTTAAAAACTACATATTAAAATTATTCAAATCTTTTATTGATTCTTACCAAACTTGCGTATAACACTGCTCGATAAAGCATATTTTCTTCTAAAACGTGTGGAATTTTTTCTATGAACGAGCAATTTTTACCCGATCTCGATCCATAATAAAATTAAATAGCAAAGGGTGTTGTTAAACCTAGGTTATGTTGGAACACCTCGATCTAAAATAGCTAAAGTGGCAAAGTCTCTTAGGGCCGATTTTTCAATCCTCAGATAAATCGTCGAATAACTATCTGGAGTATAATATTATCTGTCTGTTTATTCGACGAATAAATATTTTCAATTTTTCAATCGTATAATATCTAGCTAATAGCTATCAGTGGTGAGCATAGACTAATTTGCACCCGTGCCTAGTTGAAATAATGGCCGCTTGGCGGCGCCTGCTTCAATATGCGCGCGCAGTTTACGAGCGCTCTGTGATGTTTCCGTTACTTTCATTGTTCTCTTTGTATGCTGAAACTTGGCCGCTTGGCGGCGCCAAGAATTTGGGCGCGGAATTAAAATACTTAGTTGAAATAATTTGATTCTAACAAGAGGAAATTCTTGAATTTTAAAGTGTTTTCTAGAATGATTAACTTCTTTTTTTTTAAGAAATATTTCTTGTTGTTGGGAGTAATTGTCGATTTGGGTGGAATAGTTTTATTTATAGAATTTATATTCTTATAAGAAATTTATTATCTGGGAAATTTATGATCTGCTACCGCCATGTCGAGCACAACCGTACTATCTTTAATCGAAGCGAGAAACGGCACTTTTGAGCCCCTGTAATTTCGTTGTGGATAAAGCAGGAAGTTTGAATTAAAATTAAAAAAAAAAATTAAAAAAAATTTAAAATGAGATGTCATGGTTTGAACCAAATTATTAATAGAATTGAAAGTAGGAGTTTATCTATAGTTTTATTTATTTGAAGATATCGTAGAGATAAACTCCTACTTTCAATTCTATTAAAAAAAATCTTATACCTTTCGCTGGTTCTTCGTTTAAAATATTTACATTGACGAGCACCTCATCTTATAAATTGTTTGAACGCGACAATCGAACGAAATCTCAAATAGTATATGGACAAACAGAGGTACCAGTGAACAAAATAAACTACTAACCTATAGATAAAATAAAAACTACTATTAAATTGGAATTACGAGGGGGTGCCCATGTCTCTCGACTGTCCATATCGCCCCTATCTCCCCTAATGATTATTTAAAAATTTCTTAATTTTGTCACTGATCAACAAAATTCTAAGGTACTTCTAGCAATCTTACAAACTTCAAATTTTGAATTTTAATCCTATAACGGAAGGAAAAAAACAAAAATCACGAAATTTCATTATCCATTAAATGGCAAATATTGATTATTAAAGAATTGTTAAATTTGTCATTGATCATCAAAATTCTAAGGTTCTTCTAGCAATCTTACAAACTCCAAATTTTCATTAATGAAAATAATGATTATCCATTAAAAATAATGATTATTTAAAAATTTCTTAATTTTGTGTAGCTTGTGTTTCTTATGTATAGCCTATGCTATTATGTATAGCCTAGGCTATTACCATACACAAGTCAAGGGCTAAGTCTAAACAGTGCACTGATGGACATTGATTCTTCAGTGTTCACATGTGGTCAAGCATACGTGGCACTTTCCAGAGTGACAAGTCTGGGTGGATTACATCTAATTAACGTCGACTTTGGTAGTATCAAAGCTCAGGGGTTTGCAATCGTTAAATATAATCGACTAAGAAGCATTTACTGTCCAGAATTGTCAAAAATTGTTATATCAAAGCCTCAGAGAAAAATCAATAGAGACAGAGATTGGGCTTTAAGAATATCAGTAGCTGACGGACAAGAAATTTTGAATAATCATTATTTTTCATTTAATGGCTAATTATATTTCGTAATTTTCCATTTTTTCCTTCCTTTATAGGCTAAAGCCTAACTAAAATTCAAAATCTGGAGTTCGTAACATTGCTAGAAGAACCTTAAAATTTTGATGATCGCTGACAAATTAAGAATTTTTTTCATTTTTTTCAATCATTTTCATCATTATTTGTCATTTAATGGATAATGAAATTTTGGGATTTTTGATTTTTTCCTTCCGTTATAGGCTAAAGGCTATTTATCTCAATTAGTAAAGGCTATTTATCTTAAGCTCAATTAATTGTAAGTATTTTAATTCAGTGCCCAAATTCTTGGCGCCGCCAAGCGCCCAAGTTTCAGCATACAAAGAGAACAAAGAAAGTAACGGAAAAAGCACAGAGCGCGCGTAAACTGCGCGCGCTGATTAAAGCAGACGCTGCCTAGCGGCCAGTATTTCAACTAGGCACGGGTGCAAATTAGTCTATGCTATCAGTGGTGTATACTAGCAAACTTCACACCAGTGTTACCAACCCCCAAAAATTTTTACCCCTAAAACCAAAGTCAAAAACCACTAAAATTACCACAATTACTTATAATATAATTATAATTATCCATAATTACTTAAAAACAATATTTTGAAAAAATAACATAATTATTAAATTAATAATAATTAATATTTTTTAATATTCTTTATTTGTAAATCACTTAATACTTTAAATATAATTTCGTTTCCATCTGGTTCTGACTTTTTGAAATCATACATATTGATATTAAATAAACTTAACATGTTTGGGGATGGATTAAATGTTGTGCAAAATCCACCATTTCGTTGCAATTTGAATCGGGCTATCATCATACTTTGTAACATTTCAATAGATAGTCTATTCCTCAACTTATTTTTCACAATATTGTAGATGGAGAATGCGCATTCGACATTTGCGTTTGAAATTGGCACCATGAAAAATGCTAGCCCGAATTTTGAGACATTTTCAAAACGTTTACAGCCATCTGCGTCACAATTATTATGTTTTTCATGAAATTCCGAAATCTTAGTAACGAGAAACTATACTAGATGTCGGTAAGTCGCCAGGCCACTAATTATATAACTATAATTGGCTAGCTTGAGTTATCCTAGGGCATATATTTTTAAACCCTTATTTTTCTATAAAAAATTAATAAACAAAAATAAATACCTAAAAATACCCCTAAAAATTTAAAACCCCTAAGAAAATCCCATCCCACTGATTTATCTCCTAAATTTAGGCGGGAACCCCCTAAGTTGGGAACCCTGCTTCACACTTATCATGTGCAAGCGAGATGCACAGATACAGTATTCAAGGTGTTAGACAAGAATAGCAACAAAACGTATATTTAACATATTTACGCCGAAGGCCGGCGTGGTCTAGACCAGCTATTCTCAACCGGTGGTCCGGCGGACCACCAGTGGTCCGCGGAGAAATTTTACTGGTCCGCAGACAATTTTTTCTATCCGAGAAAAAAATGTACTAATTTTAATTTTATGTAATTTATGATTAGTACGGCACTGACGAAAAAAAAAAAAGAAAAATAATTATATATCTGTACATTTAAATATTATTGTAAGTAAATTATAATAAAAATGTTACAATTAAATTGGTTAATTCCTAAAATCAACCCGACTGGTACGTGGCAGAAAATGCAACTAATGTGGCAGCTCAGTGGCGTTGCGCGGGAACACACTATAGAATACATCCCCAAGTTTAACTATTTCAAGAAAATTCCTTATTTTTCATAAGTTGAATTAGATAGAGACATTTTTAATACGTTTAAAATGGAATTCTGTATTGTTAAATTAAGGGAGATGCAAGAGAGTGGCAGAATGATTGAATGGTTGATGGATCTGGTATTGTTAGCGAAAAGGTATATTTGTATTGAGTAAGGAGATGATATGAAATTGGTGAAAGCAAAAAATCTAAAGGATGGGTGGGTATGGCGGTGCGATAAAAGCAAGGCGAAGGTGGGTATGCACAAAAGGGTTACAAGGAGTGTAAGGAAGGGTGGTTGGTTTGAATGTAGTAATTTATCATTAGACCAACGGTCCTTGCCACATTGTTCTATATTGGATCGAGAATTCGCGCTGCTGCGCGTATGTTGTCTTGATTTATCTACCCGCTTCGCAGCGGGCAACCTAATCTAGCCAGGGTTAAACCAACGGTCCTTGCCACATTGTTCTATATTGGATCGAGAATTCGCGCTGCCGCGCGTATGTTGTCTTGATTTATCTGTCCGCTTCGCGGCGGGCAACCTAATCTAACCGGGGTTAAACCAATGGTGCTTGCCACATTGTTCTATATTGGATCGAGAATTCGCGCTGCCTCGAATTACGCGATTACCTTACCTCCTTTAATATATAAAATATATTTTATTACTTGTCACAAAATATATTCAACTTATTTTCACTGCGCCTCTGTCTCCCATTGTAATGTCCGAATTTGTAATGCGCATGTAGGAAATTTAAAAAAACCACACCAGCGCCACTATGTACCAGTCGGGTTGATATTACTAATATGGTCCGTGGGTCAAAAAAGGTTGAGAAACGCTGGTCTAGACGCAACGCTCTAGGCTACAAATCCCCGGTTGTTTACGTAGTTACCGTAACTACGGGTTGTTTACATATCGCTCCTGCAAGTTGGCAATTTTCAGTGTGTTTAAAAAGTGTTTAAAGGTAGTAAATGAAGGATAAAGATTAATGAAAGTGCTAGTTATCCGATAATTACAAAAAATCAAGGTGAGAAAGTGATAATTTGAACATTAAGATTAATTTAGAAATTGGAATTTAGGATTGACATTGACACCAAAATCAATATCTGGTTGCTAACCAACGGTTAGAATTTACTTTGTTATTTAAAAAGGATTAATTAAATTTTGACATATAAACTGTAAAAAAGTGAAAAAAAAATTGGTAAAGTTTAAATGAACCGAAAGAAAAAATCAAGATTAGACACAGATGTTCCAGGACCGTCCATAATTACAGCGGAGAACCGCTACCAAGTTCTCTCGGCTCTTGAGGAGAGTAACATTGGCACGGACGGTGAATCCGATGACGGACAAACACAAAACAGACAACGGATAATGGGCAAAACGAAAAAAAAATCCTAAGTCAGTTAGACCGCCGCCGATTGTGATCCATAAAAGAATCACAGAGGGGAGAGCTCTGAGGAGGAGAATACAAGGCATGACTGGAGACGAGAATTTTACAATTAAATTCGGTAGGGAGACGACAAATGTATACTTAAACAACATGGAAAATTTCGAGAAAGTAAAAACAGGAATACAAGAAGATTTCCACACATATCCGTTGAAAGCGGATAAAACCAACGCATTTGTAATGCACGGCCTACCGGAGGATGTGGAAACTCAGGAAAATGTAGAGGAATTTAATTCAAAATTTCAAATTAAAATTTCAAAGTGCACTAAATTAAGAAACACTAGATACCCCTTATTTTTATTAATAGTTCCAAAAAATATTTCGATCAAGATATTAGAAAATTTAGTTAGATATTTACTAAATACTAGAGTCACCTTTAGGCCATATATCAATAAAAAATTAATGACGCAATGTCATCGCTGCCAGCAATGGGGTCACGCGACCGCCAATTGCTTCGCTGAGCCAGTGTGTATGAAATGTGCTGAGGGGCACTTTTCGCATGATTGCTTGAAACCCCGAGAGGAGCCAGCAAAGTGCGCAAATTGCAAAGGAGCGCACACTGCAAATTCTACAGTTTGTCCAGTTTATGTTAAGCGTCTGGAGTGGATTAATGATAAAAGAAATAATAGTTCAACAAAACCGCAAACTGTGGAATATGAGGACGCTCCGGCGCCGAAAGTTAACGTCGGGCAGAAGCGCAACAGAAGTGAAGCACAGCACACTGGAACTGAACAATGGCCAGCTTTAAATCAAAATTTAAAAACAGCAACACCAAGTTCCCAGCCGATGGTAGGTCGTGTACCAGAGAGTACCAGAGATCCCATAGAGCAATTACCTCCACAGGATATATTTTCAGAAATGTCCCGTACAATAGAACTTATTTTTGACATACCCAGATTTCTACAAGCCGTCAGCGACTTGAATAAAAGACTTGCAGTATGCAAGACCTTAGGAGAACAAGAACAGACCGTCATGATTTATTGTCTGACCTTAGTATGAATGGTACAAGTGTGGTAAGTTGGAATTCCAATGGGATAAGGAATAAGATGGGGGAGATCGTGTCGTTTCTGAGTGACACAGACACATCCATCCTACTCATAAACGAAACCAAAATGGACGGTTCATTTAATCTTCGCGTGCGGGGTTACACCGTCTTGCGAGAGGATTGTAAGACTGGAGTAGGGGGTGTGGCCGCCCTTATTAGAAACGACATACCTTTCCACAAAATTAAGACAGACAAAAACATCAAAATACAAAACATCGCCTTTCGACTCACAAGTAACGTACACATAATTTCGATATACAATTCACCGACCAATAAAATCACGACGAAAGACATGGACTTACTGACAGAAATTGGAGACAAGACGATTATTTTCGGAGACTTTAACGCGACACACCCGGCATGGAACTGCCATAGATGCAATAAAAACGGTACCACCCTTTATAATTACTCATTGGGGAGTGGATGCGCCATTATTTTCACAGACGAACACACACACTTTCCTTCAAATAACACCCACAACAATTGACATTGCGTTGGCTAAAAACATTTCGAACATAACAGACATCACCACACTAAATTCACTAAATTCCGACCACAACCCCGTCAGGATCACTTTTGGGAATCCCTTGGACAGAAGACAACGACGAAAAGTACCTGACTACAAGGACGTTGACTGGACCGAATTTAGACGGCAACTGGACAGACGAATCACCATTAAACGTATTGACAGTATAGGAGACCTGGAAACAGAGACAGATAGACTAACAAAAACTCTGACTGCACTGAATCGAAAATTAATCAAGACAAAGAGAGTAGACGAAACGAACGAAAGACTGCCATCTAATATTAAGCAATTAATTCAAACGAGGAACAGACATAGACACGAATGGCAAAAACGCAGAAATTTGACGGACAAACACATTATGAACCAACTGACGAGACAGATCAGAACAGAAATTAATAAATTTAGAAATGACCGATGGACAAATAAATTAAACTCGTTAAAAACTAGCGACAACTCACTTTGGAGAATGACGAAAAGATTGAAAAATACATATAAACCGATACCGACGTTGACTGACGGATTACAAACTGCCATGACTGACGAGGACAAAGTTGAATTAATTGCAGACGTTTTACAAAAAGTACATGAAATTGAAGAGTGCAGAATCACATAGACTGATCACAGAGACAGTAAAATTATACTTGGATCGTAATGAGGACGTGGAAATTGAGACTAACAATGAATTAATGACTAGCCCGACGGAAATTGTTGAAATTTTGAAGTACCTGAAGCCCCTAAAGGCTCCAGGTCCGGACGGAATACAGAATAAAATTTTGAAAAATCTATCTAGAAAAGCCATCGTGCAATTGATGCACATTATAAATGGCATACTTAAACTCCGTCACTTTCCAGTGTCTTGGAAAAAGGCTAATATTATACCAATTTTGAAACCGGGTAAGAAAAACTCCGAGCATCCGAGCAATTACCGGCAAATTAGCCTTCTGAATACACTGAGCAAAGTGACGGAGAAAGTAATTTTTAAAAGACTAAACCAACATTTACGACGACACAAAATTCTCAAAGACTGCCAATTTGGATTTAGACAAAAACATAATACAATACAACAGACTACACGGATAGTAAAAGACATAACATACAATTTTAATACTAACAACGTAACAGCTCTTGCGTTACTGGACATTCAAAAAGCTTTTGACAGAGTTTGGACGGACGGACTAATTCTAAAATTAATAAAACTGAAATTTTCACCGACCATAATAAAATTACTCGACAACTACTTACGGAACAGGACATTTACTGTGACCATAAACGAAAAATACTCAACAGCGAGACCTATAACAGCCGGGGTTCCACAGGGGTCGATTCTGGCACCAATACTATTCATAATATACATTAACGACATACCGACAATGCCTCAAACAAAATTAGCTCTTTACGCAGACGACACCGCCGTGTACAGCCATTCGTTCAGTGCGATAGCTGCACACAAAAAGATGGAAATACACATTGGACAGATTTTAAAAATTTTTAATCTTTGGAAAATAAAACTAAACGGACAAAAGACAGAAACAATCACATTTACACGCAAATACACGAACACAAAATTATTTATCCCACCCAAAATTGATCAACACCCAATCACACCTAAAAAGACAGTTAAGTATTTAGGAATTTATTTGGACAGTAAACTTACATTTAAATCACACATAAAGAACACAATCACACGAGGATTCGCAGTCCTCAAAAGCATCTACTCCTTAATGAGTAAAAGGAGTAATTTGTCTAAAGAAAATAAATTATTGTTGTACAAAGTTTTAATCAGACCAAATTTAGTAGTAAACAAGTATTTGCATACTGCTTGTTACCTTTTTTTTTTGTACAACCTTTGAAATTTAACTTTTCCAAATTAATCAAAATTATATTTATACCAAAGTTGCTAATGACACGCAGTTAATATGTATATGTTCACGCATACACTTATTGACACAGTGTCCATCAAAATTCAACTGTGGAGGTAATTACTTTTGGGTAGGTACTCCTTTTCTGTTATTTGTTTATACAATTTTTGTTAATTTTGTTTACTGTTGATTTACAAATAAAAACTTATTGAAGAAGAAGGCTACAAATCCAGCGATCGTGGGTTCGGTATCCACATCAACCAAATTTATCGGCAATTTTTCGGCCAAAGTTCACTCATTGTCAGCCTTTGAGAATGAGGAGCTGGGGTTAAACCTGGCGTAATTATTATTACGCCTATTGGCGGCGTAGGAGCGTAAGGCCAGCCACCCTATCTCCAACAAAAAGTCGAGGCTAACAAATAACTACCCTTGCTTAGCTATACCCCCCAGGCAAGTAAATGCTATGAAAAAGGGGACTATTATTATTATATTATGTTTTTAAACACCAGATTGGTGTCAACAAATAATTATTCAAAAAGTAACCGCTATCACCAAGTACAATCCCATTACCAAAAGCACCATAAATAAGCACACTGATATTTGGCAGTTGAATTTGAAAATATTAGACTCTCGTGAGTTGAACCTGGCCATTGTGTGGCAGCGAAACTGGATAAATTAAGTGCAGCATGACTGGAGCTGGTACAGCTCCAAATAGAAATTGCGAAGAAAGAGCATTTATTTTTAGAGAACAAATACAAAAAAGAAATGGCACATCTTAACAATGAAGAAGCAAGGAAAGAGCAATTAAATCACTTGAAGCTCTAGAAAATGCAGAACAAAGATTAAAATATAAAAATACTTTATTTATGTGATAATACATGTTTTTTATTAATAACCAAAAAAAGATATTTTTATATGTAATATATTATTTAATTATTTATGTAAGGTTCTTGAGGTGTGGGGAATAAGTTATTAAAAAAATGTTGTTAATGCAACAATTAATTCATTAATTAGTTAATTGCATTAACAACATTTTTTTAATAACTTATTCCCCATACCTCAAGAACCTGATATAAATAATTATAATATTGGGATATGAATAAGATGATTAATTTAATATTATTTAATAATAACTGTTTACTATATTTTGTTACAAAATCAGATTGTGAGCGATTCAATATATTCTAGCATAGTATCCCTTGTGTTTCTTCATGTCTCACTGTGTTCAGTAAGTAATGGTGGAAATACTGGCTGAGGTGGTATCTGAACCTCAGGGTCTATAGGTGGCTCACCTTCATTTCTGCTATGTACCATATTGTGTAATACAGCAGTGGCCACAATAATATCTTGGGCAAGGGGCAACTTACACCTCAATCTAA
The DNA here is from genome assembly GCA_944588485.1 of Phosphuga atrata. NCBI lineage: Eukaryota > Metazoa > Arthropoda > Insecta > Coleoptera > Silphidae > Phosphuga > Phosphuga atrata. The sequence goes on along the minus strand of OX155902.1, from coordinate 36,968,450 downwards.
TACTAAGCACTGGGAATCTTGTTTTCCAGACACCGAAGCAACTTTCAATGACATTTCTGGTCCTAATATGAGATTCATTGTACAATTGTTCAGCTTCTGCTTGGGGATCGCTGAGTGGCGTTAACAAATAATTTTTCAGAAAATATCCGCTATCACCAAGTACGATCCCATTACCAAAAGCACCTGGCCCTCGTGTAACAATGTCGAGAAATTGTAAATCTGCATTGCACATAGCTTGAACATTTAAAGAGAAGTATCCTTTGCGGTTCCTGAAATTTTCTGCAGAATCCCCACCTGAAATAATAGTTAAATATTTACTATAAATTGATAAAGTAATTAGTTATTAAAATAACCTGGTGAAATTATTTTGATGTGAGTACAATCCAAAGCTGCAATGAGTCTTGGAAATCATGCTATACTATAGAAACATCTTGTGTGGACAAGATTTCAACGACTTTTAGGCAATGAAACAAAATTTTGTCGCATTTAAGAAATAGCTTTCGTCACTCTTTTTACAATTTTACATAGTGTGGAATTATGCAGTCCTCCAAAGGATTTCACGATTGCTAAGTCTTAAATTGTTTCAAACACATCCATCATAACAAATCGACGAAGGTACACAACTATTTCGTTTTACCAAAATGTACAACACGAAACGAAACTGTCAAACATAACCTAAAACATCACACTTATCGGGCAGATAAAACCCTATCCTCCGATAGAGGGTTTATTCGACAGATAACGACTATCTGACTATTTGAAAAAACAAGAATATTGATATTCATCGAATAAAGCTTATCAGGTTGTTTATCTGACGATTGAAAAATCGGCCCATAGTCACTTAAGCTTAACATAGGTTGGGTTGCATACCGCGAAGCGGCAGAAAAATGAAGGCAAACTACACGCAGCAGGGCGACCTCTAGATCCAATATAAAGCTGTAAAACTGAATTTTGGTTTGACCTAGGTTAGGCTATTGGGTTACGTGCTGCAAAGCGCTAGATTAATCCAGACCACATATGCCTCCCTCGAAGTCAAACCGGAACTGATAGTAATAGATTCAAATAGCAACAAGTTGAATACTGTGAAAGATATAATAAAAACTCTTTCAAATCTATTAAGATCATAAATATTTCTATTGAAACAATTTGGCCATTTTGGAATCTCCATGGTTGATCGACTTTGATACTGGATTCTGTTAAATAAAGACATACATTGAAAATCATGTCAAAGATGACATCAACGTCAGTTTAGTAATTTATTGCCTAAAATTAAATTTAATTTAAAAAGGTTTCTTTAATAATAAATATCAAGATTTAAGAAAACATCCTGAGAATTTTTTTAATTATTATCGCATGTCAGCTGACAGCTTCGATAAAATTTTGCAAATTGTGTGTCCTCACATTACTTTCATGAATACAACCTTTCGCAAATGTATTTCACCAGAGGAGCACCTGTCTGTTAATTTTTTTCGTTTTGATCACTGTACTAACGTAAAATGGTGTCGTATAAAGCTAGTCTTTTTTGTACTTCCATTATGATTTTTTCCTACAAACTTTCATATCGCACGTTTGATACACATTTTGACTCGGTCGACGACATGTTTTCAATCAGAGACAAGTATTTGAACCTACAAAAACGTAAGAATTGCCACTCTTCACAAGCTCTTCACGGCTGTCTGTCAAAAAACCGCTCGCGGTTAAACAGAAGTGCGTGCGCGCCAACTATTTTCTATGCTGTACAAATTTTAGCGCGGTTTTTACCCGGGAGTCATTTTGTAACAATACGCGGTTTTAAAATCAGTCGCAGGAAAAAACCGCAAGTGCGGCCGCTTGTATTAATTTACTAGAGTCATAAAATCACGCGATCGAAAACCGCGGCGGTTTAGCCGTAGTGCGGCCTAGGCCAAAGTCAGTGACGACAGCTGACTTTTTAGACTTGGTTATGTTATTTGTCAGACTTGACAACAACAACGTCAATTCCATATTATATAGTTGGTGAGTATGTTGGTAACTCAACAACACAAGATACCAACTTGATTAAAATATTATATGTTGGATATGTTGAACGCATAGAACTTATATGTATGGAACAGGAATACAAATCTTAGAACTGTATCCAAGAAGTGAGATGCAAAGTCTCATTTTATTTTTTTTGCTCGAAATGCTCATGCGCGGCCTACGCGTATGTTTGCATTTGCTATCTTGTTAAATGCAATTTATTAAGTTTAATTTTTAAGAAACCTAATGTAAAAAATATTATCGTAAATAAAGAGTTTCGAATTGCATATAATAAAATATTTATAGGGGAGACTATATAAGATCCTATTTTAGCACAAAATACATTCGACAACCACAAGCTCTTGTTAATTAAAAAAAATAGAAAACCCTTACAGAAAAAAAAGAATATATTAGGCAAAAGTATAGTAAATTGATTCATTTTAAAAATCAATAATGTAATGACCCGCGTAGCGGGGAGTGCGTAATTCCGCGAGTACTTAATTACCTTAGAACTCGAGTTATGTACTATACTTTTTCTACGACCACACTAATTTGTTTCTGTTTTATAAGAAAAATATGTTTGATGTAACAAATTTATTTCTTATTAGGTTTTTTAACATTATAATAAACAAACATGTGTATTTTCATATATAACTGCTACTCGACGTTATTTAACTTGATAGAAATGAAATGAAATACATTCATAATGGTTACATACCTTTTTACTTAGTACTCATTTGTAGTTTTCATTAGATTTAAACGTGAAAAACGAAATGAATGACACTTGTGAATGATGTGACGTTTAATGATTGTTTGAACATCACGGAGTACTATATTTAAAAATAGTATTATCAACGTGCAGCTCTCACCCAAACAACGAATTGTAAACAAAACGCTCATGGGCGTTTTTTAATTATTATATAACATTAATCGTAGACTGTTACATATGTGTGTGTTATGATGTATTTACATAGTCCACGAACTGTACAATAATGGGCATTTACAATAGTGGTCGTAGATAAAATATTTTTCTACTTTTAAAAAATAAACATACATTTTTTTTTTAATTTTTCTTTAATATATTTTTTTAACGAGATGCAAATTATATAACTAAATACACCACAAAAAAAAATAGTACCTAATGCTATACAAATTGTATACCTAACAATAAAAATATTTCAAAATTAATGTTCAACCAGATGTTTATTTATGAGGTAATTCATACTTACATTGAATTGATCAATTCAATGTAAATGTTTATTTGATTTTGGGCATGCGCATAGCGAACAAAAGAAATGCTATATCTTTCCTTGTCGCACAGATCTTGGACACAGTTTCGGTATACTTTAGTTAGTTAGCTATTCCATAAGTATAAGTTCTATTGTTGAACGTCAATGTTGACAACATCAATGTCACTAACCCCCGTATTCATAGTCGCTCCTTGAGGAACAAGGCCTCCTTGTTCCTTATTTCGCGTTTCATAGACCTTCCTTGACAGCTGAAGGATCCTTATTCGGCTCCTTATCTTAAGGAAGGTTTCAAGCTTCCTTGAGGAAGCCTTCAGCACTGTGATTGGCTGTTCCGTTTCGATGACGCTTGTCGTCGACGCAGTGTTGACATGTTAGTTAACCTCAGAAACAGTATAATGAACAAGAGTTTTTTAAATAATTATGATAGTGAGTTGGTAATGGGTTTGAGGAAAATCCAATATGAAATGGAAATAGATTTCGAGGGCGGCTCGCCAGAAGGTACATTCGATACTTTCAGAATCCTATCGAAATGTACAACAACGATGTTCCTTTTCAAAGAAGATATCGGTTCAGCAAAGGAGACGTGGTCGAACTTCTGTTGCCGTTGGTAAATGCCCAATTAAGGAGATCAAATAATCATGGGCTGCCTGTGTCTCTGTTAACACATTCACTGCCGCTGTGACACCGGTGACCCGACGGTGTTTGCATACTTTTTTGCGTATTACAGACCAGCACGTCACTAGTGACCCATTTCGTGAAAATCACCTAAAATAGTTCTATGGGGCCCCTAGAGAAAGAAAATAAATACCATATCATTATGACTATTGATTTTGTAGTGGTTTAAATCAGAGATACAGGAAATTCATAAAATCAGGCACAGCAGTGAATGTGTTAATACAACTCCTAATTACATTGCATTCTTATTGGTAAACTGGGTTTAATTTTGGGTCTTTTATTATTTTTCTGGGTCTTTTATTGAAAAATTATCATTAAACCCAGTGTACCAACTTAAATAAAAAGTTAATAATTGTGTATATGTAAATATATGAAATAAATATACTTTGCTCTAAATATGTTTATATTTATATGATTCGGAATATTTTTTATTGTACAATTTATTGTAGAATCTTTAGTAGTCTAGCTTCTCTTCTGATTCAGCAATTTTCTTTTTTAATGAAACTCTTGCTGCTGTTCAATCACTTGTGGCAGTCGTATCAGCCTCAGTACCTTTTCATTGGAAATATTATGAAAAGCAATTGCAAAAAATTGCTGTAGACCTGACGTTGACCCCATGTCACCTGAAAAAGTTAGAAAATGGTAAAAGAATGGTAATAAATTTTTCCTTTTTATAATATTTACAATGTTCTTCAAATGCTACTGTGCTGTCACATGGACAATCAATTTTCACATTTACACTTGTTTCATCAATGAAATCCATGACTCAGTCCACACGTTCTACAGGCACAGGGCCCCCACCAGTCATGAGACGTTGGTGTTTCATTGTTGTCAACTTTTGTTTTCTGAAATTATTTTTGATAAAATAATTGAATTTTGAAATAGAAAATATCATGCAACAATTCGATTAGATGGGAACTAAATTGTCACTTACTTTTGTTTCTGATTTAGTGCTGTCCCAGCACATTCTCAATTGTTTGCTGGTATGTGGTGTCCACCCTTTACTTATACATTTCATCATTACCCTTTCCCATGCTTCAGCTTTTTGTTTCAAATCAACAGCACTTGTTTTTTTTTTGCAGTCGATTGCGCTATCTTCTGATATTGGCTGAGCATATTAGCTAAGCCAATATCAGATAAAATAACAGCCTTTCGCGGTTCGTGTAATGCACACTTTTTACTTCATCAATAATAACAATTTTAAGGTTATATTTACAATCATCCTTGGCGGCTTGAGTAATTTGAGTTAGTGTTGCCACCATAAGCAATCAAATATCCCTAAATGTCCCTAAACAAGGCTTCCTTTTGGAAAGAAGCCTTATTTCACGACTATGAAACGAGGACGCCTCAGAGATTTAAGGAAGCCTTCATCAAGGCGTCCTTATTCCTTAAGTTAAGGAGCGACTATGAATACGGGGGTTAGTTAATTTAAAGGTTATGACATTTTTAGTGAGATTTTTAGTAACTTTTACACCACAACTGATTTTTATTTCGTCCATGTTGTCAGCCTTAGTAACTAATATCACTTCGTTAGATACAGTAACTTTTTTTATAAATGTTTGGAGCTTTTCATTTCTAATATTACTTCTTAAATTATAGTAACTTTTATTTCAGACAATTCTCAACAATATATGATTAAGAACATCTCAAAAGTGTTTGACTATATTATTTTACAAACCTGACAGCATTAAAATCATTTGAGACGAATGAAATATTAGCTAATATTTTGTGCAGTAGGAGTTGTACATCTTGCAACTCATACAACACATACAACCTAAGCTGATGCGCTTTCAACGAGAATCGCGCATCTTGCACTTCTGATTATTCTTTCATATACAACTTCACGTTTCACATATATAATGTGGTGCTGAAAGCGTCACAAGTTCACGACACTTGTGGCGCTTCAGCATAAACCTGAAAATGCATTATACAATTTCGTCCTCATCTTCTCATCAATTATTCCACCTTTAGCAACTATTCCATTTTTTTCAACTCTATCAACAATAACAATTCCATTCCTAAAGAATACGATCCACATGTACTAGTTTTTACTAAACCAATTATGAACAAGACAATTCCTTTCGGGAATAATAGATGATATTCAAAATCTAGACAAAAGGTGCTAGTCAACTGCCAAACAAATTAGACATGCAAAAAATTTGCTCGTAGAAATTGTGTATTTTGAGTGGTGTTAAGTTCATAGGGAGAAAAGTTTTTAGTGAAAAACAAATAGTTAACATTTGATTGGTTTTGGTGTAAATAACTGTGTAAAAACAATGTAAATTGGTGATTTCTATTTTGAGAAGAATTTCTAAATTTGACGTTTAATTGACATTTTATAAAAGAAACCTACTGGAAATTATGAATAAAACGAAAAAAGCTAAAATAGATCTCGACCTAGCAATATAATAATATGTGCCCCTTGAACAGTATTCTGCCTAGTGGTAGGTCCTTGTCTTTGTACGGAGAATTTCTGCCTCCAATGTTCCCTGTCCTCAGCTTCTTCCTTTAGCCTGCTGTATCTCCTCCTTTCTTTCATGTCATCCAGATGTTGTATTCTTCTTCTTCCTCGACCTGCAGTTCCTTTAATCTTCCCTTCAATGACGTCATGAATGAGCCCCTCATGTCTAATTATATGTCCGATCCAGTTGACCTTCCTCTGGAGAATTGTATTTAGAATAATTCTCTTTTCTCCTACCCTTCTTAGTACCTCCTCGTTTGTCACCCTATCTGTCCACTTGATCTTTTCTATTCTCCTCCAACACCACATTTCAAAACTTTCGAGGTATTTTTTCTCCCTTTTCCTCATGGTCCACGTCTCTGCTCTGTACAGTGCAATGCTCCAGATGTAGCACTTCACCAGTTTCTTCCTTAGTTCCAAGCTCAACTTGCTGGTCAGTAGAGTCCTCTTCTTGTTGAATGCATCTTTGGCCATGGCGATTCTTGCTTGAATTTCATTTGTGCAGTATGCATCCTTTGTCAGCAGGCTTCCCAAGTACTTGCACTGTTTTACATTCTCCAGTTCTTGATTGTCGACTGTTATCTTCAAAGGTTTTTCCCTTTTTGATATCCTCGTCACTTTACATTTTTCCTTGTTAATTTCCATGCCATATTTCCTTCCAGTTTCCACCAGCCGGTTCATCATGTGTTGTAGTTGTCTTTGGTTCTTGGCGAGTAATACCAGGTCATCTGCATATTTGATGGTGTTGATAAGGCGTCCCCCTATCTTGAAATTTCCACATCCTTTCAAAGCTTCTCTCGCCCGCCATTCACCATACAAATTGAAGAGACTCGGCGATAGACAACATCCTTGTCTGACTCCTCTTCCTATTTCTACGCTGTTTGTTTCTCCGTAGTTTAATTGTACTTTTACTCTTTGTCTCATGTACAGATTGCAAATTAGTCTCCGGTCTCTCCAGTTGACACCAATCTCCTTAAGAATATTCATCAATTTTGTCCAGTTAACTCTATCGAAGGCCTTCTGCCAATCTACAAAACACACGCAGACTTCTTCGTTAACAGTCAAAACTCTCTCCGACAATATCCTCATCATGCCTATGGCGTCTCTGGTTCCTTTTCTTTTCCTAAATCCAAACTGATCATCTTCCATTCCTTCTTCGATTTTGTTCTATCCGTCCATTGAGTATTTTTGCAATGATCTTCGCCACGTGTGAGATCAAACTAATTGTTCTGTAATCACTACATTTCTTGGCTTGCTGTTTCTTTTCTAGAGCAACCATTGTGACATCTAAAAAGTCTTTAGGCCATTCCCCAGTTTCGTAGATTTTGTTGATGAGTTGTGTCAACGCTTTCAAACCTCCATCTCCGATTTCCTTCAGCAAATCCACTGGTATGTCGTCTTCTCCTGTAGCTTTCCTCCTCTTCATGTCCTTAATTGCCTTCTCTACTTCTGTTTTCAATAAGCTGAGCCCTTTTTCGTCTTCCTCAACCGGCTCCTCTGTTTCTATTTAAATTACTTGCGGGCGGTGTTTCTTATCGTAGAGTTCTTTTACGTATTCCTCCCATATTTTCAGCATCTCCCCTTGTTCTAGAGTTTTTCCTAGAGTTTTCTATTCCGAAGTTCCTTACTCCTTTACTCTCACTCCTTCCCAACTCCTTCCTTTTTTTTATACATCAGGTCGTACCTTCCTCTCCTTTGTAGTTCCTCTATTTCTTCACACATTTCTTCTAGGTATTTTTCCTTTGCTTTGTCTGTTTCTCTCCTGAGTACATTGTTAAGTCTTCTGTATTCCACTTCGTACACATTTTTACATTTCCTCCTTTCCTCCATCTTCTCCAGGATCTCATTGGTGATCCAGAGTTTCCTCGCTCTTTTTGCTTCCCTCCCGACGTTACTCTCTAAAGTATTCAACAAGGCCAGTTTAATATTTCTCCACTGTTCTTCTGCACTTGCACTTACATTTTCCTCTCTCAATTCACTAAAGACATTCTCTAAGGATTCTCTTACTGCCTCATTCTTCTCTCTTAGCTTTTCCAAGTCCCAGCTCTGCTTTCTCTTCCCACACTGTCTGATCTTCTTCAACCTTGTACTGATGTCTGCAACCAGAAGGTTGTGATCCGAATCTATATCTGCAGCTGGCATAGTCTTGGTGTCTTTCACTCTTCCCCTAAACCTCTGCTTTACAAGTATGAAATCTATCTGATATCTACTAATGTCACCTGGGCTCTTCCATGTTTATAATTTATTCTTCCTTTTCTTAAACCAAGTGTTCATAACTACCAAATTGTTACGCTGACAGAATTCCACTAGCATCCCTCCTCAATCATTTCTTCTACCTAACTCATATTGTCCCACGATGTTTGCTTCACTACCTTATCCTACCACATTATTCCAGTCACCCATTATAATGGTGTTTATTTTTCCTCTGCCTTCAGAGTGGATGATGTCCTCTATTTCATCTTATATTTTCTCCACTTCTTCGTCATCATGATCTGATGTTGGCATGTACACTTGAATTATCAGAATGGCCACTGGTTCTGCACTTATTTTCACAAACATTAGACGATCACTATGAAACACCATTTTGTCGGAGAGAGTTTTGAATGTTAACGAAGAAGTCTGCGTGTGTTTTGTAGATTGGCAGAAGGCCTTCGATAGAGTTAACTGGACAAAATTGATGAATATTCTTAAGGAGATTGGTGTCAACTGGAGAGACCAGAGACTAATTTGCAATCTGTACATGATACAAAGAGTAAAAGTACAATTGAACTACGGAGAAACAAACAGCGTAGAAATAGGAAGAGGTATCAGACAAGGATGTTGTCTATCTTTACACACACACATATATATATATATATATATATATATATATATATATATATATATATATATATATGTTTGTATAAACAACAGACCCCACAACCTATCTTGAGAAAACTACCAGACAAAAGATCCAAAGCTCTAGCATTGACAAGGAAATAATGAATTATCTTGTACCAAGGGAGAAATCTTCACGGTGTCCCAAGATATATGGTTTACCAAAGATCCACAAAGATGGAGCCCCACTACGACCAATAGTAAGCTCCGTTGGTTTACCGGTCCAACTCCTTGCGAAACATTTATCAAAATGTTTACAACCATACGCCGAAGATTGTGTTTCCTATGTCCGCAATGCTGAACACTTCATAGACATACTGAAAAATCACCAACTCCAGCCCGGCCACCTCCTTGTGAGCTTTGACATTGCATCTTTATTCACAAAAGTACCGGTCCCTGAGGCCTTAAACATCATAAGATCATAATTAAATCCAGAAAAGTATGTATCAGATCTGGCAGAACATTGTTTAAAGAATACATACTGTAGGTACGATGGTCAAATATACAAACAAGTCCTAGGAGCACCAATGGGTTCACCTCTATCGCCAGCCAACATATTTCTTACAGATTTTGAGGAAAGGGCAATCTTATCAGCCACACTTAAACCTACACTCTGGTTAAGATATGTTGACGACACATTTGTAATCTGGCCCCACGGCAGACCAGAGCTGGACAAATTCCTTAACCATCTCAACTCCCAACACGACCAAATTAAATTTACAATGGAGATAGAAAAGCATCAACGACTTCCTTTCTTGGATGTTTTGGTACAGAAGAAACCTGACGGCACTTTGAGTCACACTGTGTACCGGAAACCAACCCACACAGACAGATATCTCAACGCTTCTTCGCACCATCATCCCAAACAACTAGCATCTGTAGTCAACACTCTTACCACCCGATCCAAAAGACTAGCCGACCAGCTTAGCTTACCGAAAGAATTGAGGAACTTACCAGTAGCTCTTTCTTCAAATGGATATCCAAACAGCTTAATATCCAGAGCTTTCCGTCGTACAGAGAACAGTAGCCAAAGAACTGAAGAACGCCAGAAACCCGTTAGCACAGCATACCTACCATATGTTCATGGATCAACTGACAAAATCGCCAGAATCCTTAAAAGACACAACATCGACACCATTTTCAAACCTAACCAGAAAATATCCTCCATGCTACGCAGCGTTAAAGACACCATCCCGTTAGAATCCCATGGAATTTACGAAATACCTTGCGGAACATGTGAACGAACCTAGATTGGACGTACCAATAGAAAAATATCTGCTAGGAATCAAGAACATGTAGTTTCAGTCAGACACAGAGACAAAGTTTCATCGGCACTTGTCCAACACACAAACACCGGTCACTGGATGGACTTTAGAAATTCAAGGACTGTTGCACAGATTAGCCACGAAATGTCACAAGTATACAGAGAAGCCATAGAGATAGAAAAACGAGACTACTGCATGAACACGAGAGACGATTCCTTGAGACTGCCCCCAGCATGGCGACCGATCATATCCACCCTCAAAATGCAATCCCAGATACCCCAGACTCATGTACGACCAACAAGACAAACAAACAACCGAACCGAAGCACCGCACACAACGCGTATGACCCGAAGCCAGACAGCTATAAGTAGTCGCATCGCACGAACGAGCTCTCTTGCTCCTCCGCTGTCGCAAAATGAACACGTCTATTCCTACAACACCAAACGAAGCCCTCGCGGCAAGGTATTTCGACCCCGACTACTTGGACACTGTGGACGACAACCACCTCGACCAAATGATGAATTATATTACGCTACTGCTGCTGAAGAGACAAACCGCCAACGATAAACCCCAGGAAACCGCCGCCGACAAAACAACCGATGCCGTCCCCGAGAAGACAAACGAAGCCGCCCCCGAGAAGACTAACGAAGCCGCCGCCGAAAAATCAAACGAAGCCGCCCCTGAAAAGAAAACTGAAGCCGATGCCGAAAAGACAACCGAAGCCGCCCCCAAGAAGACAACTGATGCCGCCCCCGAAAAGAAAACAGAAGCCGCCACCGAAAAGAAAACCGAAGCCGCCGCCGAGAAGAAAACCGAAGCCGCCGCCGAGAAGACAAACAATGCCGCCCCCGAAAAGAAAACTGGCGCCGCCCCCGAGAAGACAAACGAAGCCGCCGCAGAAAAGAAAACCGAAACCGCCCCAAGGAGAAGAAATACACCAATGGACACTCACAGCCCCACCGAAGCCGCCCCCAAGCGCAAACCCGACCAAGAAGAAGAGCAACCCATCACCATCAACGAGAAGACTAAACACATCAGGACCACAGGCCCCTGGAGAACAACCACAGAAGACGAAACACTGAAGAAGCCGAAAGAAAACCGACAACCACACCAGGACAACAAGACGCAACTATAGCCAAGCAAATCCAAATGAAACCCAACGAAACACAGACAACACAGACAAACAAACAGACTAAAAAAAAAAAAAAACACAACGACAACCAAACCCCACGACGGCGGCATAGCTGGGCGAAAAGCTCAAAACCGCCAAACCAGCACAGGACACATGAACGAGCTCTCAGTATGCGTCTAACGGTTGACCCGCACGGACGAATATATCTCTTGAGAATGGCGAATGTTGTTGTTCGCCGAAACGTCGAGAATCCGGTTCTTTTCAGAGCGAACCCTCAGCATCAACGCGGAATCCCCGAGAAAACAATACAACATATACAATATATATATATATATATATATATATATATATATATATGTGTGTGTGTAAAGAAAACACGACACACATATACTGATGTCTTTAGTTTTCTTAAGTTTAAATCAGCCGAAAGACCGAGAATTGATGAAACGGACAAAACGTCAGTTGACAACAGATAATTAAATGTGAATAATTTGTAAATTTAGTTATTACTTGAATTAGAAACTTTAAATGTTGTTTCTCTTATTCTTATAGGTAAGATAAATCATTGTAACAACTATTGTAAATAAATACTCTTATTCTTATAGAGAAACGCAATTTCGTTTATAATTCTAAGAAGCTTGTGTCTATAATAAACATATTATATATATATATATATATATATATATATATATATATATATATATATATATATATATATATCTATATATATGCATATGTTGAGATATATGCGTCCGTACGGGTCAACCGTTAGACGCATTAGTGTGCGTCTAACGGTTGACCCGCACCAAAATTCAAACCCGACTGTGTTTTATATATTAAGATTTAAGACACCATATAAGAGAACTAAATGAAATATCTAGTCTTGTCTGTCTAGTCTTATCTGACTTTTCTTGTCTGTCTATTCTTGTCTGTCTGGTCTTGTCTGTCTAGTCTTGTCTGTCAAGTCAAAATCAAATCAAATCAAAATTAAATTTATTTCATAAACGATGTACACTAAAATACATATATGATAAAGTCAACAAAAAAAGAAACAGAAATTTAAAAAGATATATTGAAAAATTCTTGAAGAGAATAAAGAGTATCTTTTAACAAAATAAATTTCAACTTCTTCTTGAAGTTTCTCCATGAAACTTCATCTCTAATACTATTTGGTAGCTGGTTGTAGATGGAAACTCCAATGATAGTTGTAGATTTACTGCAACATTGTAAGTTACACTTAGGGGTATATAGTTTCGAACGTCCTCTCGTAAAGTGATGGTGGATATCCATGTTTCTGTTCAAACCTAACTTCATTTTGTGTATGAAACAAGCTACCTCCAAAATGTATAGGCTAGTGTCTGTTAGTATTTTTAGCCTTTGGAATTGCGGTCTGCAGGTGGCTGTAGAAGGAATACCTATCAGAGAGCGTATGGCATTTTTTTTGTGCCTTGAGCACAAATTCTATTTTACTAGCGGTTCCCCACGCTAGAATTCCATAAGTTAAAATTGACTCAACCTCGGCATAGTAGAAATTAAGCAGTTCTTGTGGGTTGACAATTTTTCGTAACGCTCGAATCAAGAAAGCCTTACTATTTATTTTCTTTGATAACGTATCCACTGCCATGCTCCAGGTTAGGAACTCGTCAAAATAGAGTCCTAGGGATTTTGTTGCTTTCGTTCTCTGAAGGTTAAAACCATCGATCTTTAAGTTCAAGTTCTCCGCATACTGACTTCGCTGTGTTTGAAAAATGAGGTACTCAGTTTTATCTTTGTTAAAGAATAGGTTGTTCGCGGAGAACCACACTAGCATTTTGGATAAAACATTGTTAGCTTCAATTTCATTTTCAGTCGTTGAAGTTCTGGATATTATGAATGTTGAGTCATCAGCATATAAAATGCATCGACAGTTCTGCATAAATGAGACTAGGTCCGATGTATATAATAAGAACAAGGTAGGAGCCAGGACACTTCCTTGAGGAACACATATGTTAATATCCAGCGGTTCCGATATACCAGTTTCAACATTTGAAGTAACTTTTACGTATTGTTTCCTGTTTAATAGGTAGGATTGTATTAAGTCCACCATCTTTCCACGTATACCAAGTTGAAATAGTTTATCTAAAAGTTGTGGGTGAGACACACAATCGAAAGCCTTTGATAGATCGGCGAAAATGCCGATGGGATGATTTCCTTTATCAATTTCATTTAGAAGTTGAATGTACAACTCCGAAATAGCGGTGGCTGTAGCTTTGCCCTTACGAAATCCATGTTGTTCTATGGGTATTAGATTATATTTATCGATAAATGAATTTAGGCGGCGAAGAATACTGTATTCTAGAATCTTTGATAGGGCGGAGAGAAGAGCAATCGGCTTGTAGTTGTTAAGTTTGGTTTTATCGCCATTTTTAAATACAGGAATTACGATGGCTATCTTTAAAACCTCTGGAAACGTTTCGACTTCAATGACGGCATTAATAATATGCGTTACGGGGGTAACTAAAAAGTCAAGGTAATCCTTGAAGATTTTGCCTGGTATTTCATCCAGGCCAGCAGATGATTTATTTTTCAGATGTTGACGGATTAAATCCAATATTTCTTGTTCTGTGAATTCCTCAATATAAGCTGTTTTTTCGATGAATTTTATGTGGCTATTCGATATGGTAGTGGGCGTAATGAGATTAGAAATTTGCTGTGGTACCCGCTGAAAAAAATCGTTAAAAGTTGCCCTCCTTAAAACCCTCTTTAATCAAAATATCCTCTCTGTAGCGATTTTTGTTAGTTTGCTTATTCATCATTTTCCAAGCAGTCTTTTGCTTGTTTTTAGATAGTGCCAACCGACAACTAAAATGTTGTTTTTTAAGGGCATTTATATACTTACGATGAGATTTCTTGCTCTTGAGGTATTGTAAGCCAAGCTGAGGGTATTTCTTCTGTAAAATGTAAAGATCTTTTAACTTTTGGCATGCCAATTTCGCTTCTTGCGTGATCCAACTGTTTTTTACATAATGCACTTTCTTTATGGGGAAAGCTGCCTTGAAGTGACCCCGTAAACACGCAATAAAATTTCTGCATTTATCATTTACATCGGTGGCAGTGTAAACCTTTGACCAAGATTCTTGACTAAGCATTTCACAAAATTTTGCATTGTTGTCATTTGTGTAATTTATTTTGAGATGTGTACTGGGTTAGTTTAGCTTACTCAGGTTGCTACTCATAATTAATAATCTATGATCTGAGAGTGGGGTATCATGTACAGTGACTGTAACTGTAAGTCCACAATTTACAAATACGTTGTCGATTTGACTCTTTGAGAAGGACGTGATTCTAGTGTAGTCATTTACTTGTTTAGCTAGACCATAGGAGAACATCAGGTTTAGTAGATTTGTTTTGTCGGTGGAATTTCCGGAAAAATTTATGTTGAAGTCGCCACTCACTACAAAATATGTGGATTTCTTGAAATAGCAATTGAGGATGCTATCAAGGGTTTCCATAAATGTCTTTACGCACCCATTTGGTGGTCGATATATGTTAATTAAAATAGTGGTGAAAGTTTTGCAACGCCAAAAGGCTCCACACACTTCCACGTGTTTTTCAATGGATCTTGCATCTATTGGGATTTGATCTATGTTTATGGTATTTTTGTCGGTTTGCATTTTATTCCATATAGAATACACTACCGCCAGTAGTGTGTGATCGGGAAAAATGGCTGATTAAGTTGTAGTCATGAATATGCAGGAGCGGTAAATAATCATTCCTTGTCCAGGTTTCGGCGAGACATAAGAAGAGAGGTTTTGTTTCGAGAAGTAATATTTCCAACTCAGCTACTTTTTTATAGATTGATTGAATATTTAGATACATCATAAAATTGTCCACACGTGACAAGTTTGTAGATTTATTTGATATAATTTGATTTTTTATAGATATTTTTTCATCCGGATTATTTGTTGTTAATTTGTAGCACTCGTTTTTTCTAGGTGCGCTAAAAAACGATTTATGCATGTGTTTCGTGGCCATAATTCTGGGTTAATTAATTCTTCATAGTTTTGTAGTGGTACTGACACTTTGAAAGACGAATATTCGTCTGGATGCTTAGAGGCTAGTTGTTTGCAGCGTATAGAAGAAATGTTTTTTGATTGCAAGTACTGGACGACATCATCTTCAGTTAGTTGGGGCTCTAGACGATATACATGTAGATGTTTATATATTGTTGCCGCTTTAATTTGTTTAGAGTCATCGTTTGTCCCATGAATAACGCTGGATTTTCTGGGGCGCCGGCGATGTTTTTGTGTCTCCCATATTTCTGTATTTATTAATTTCTTGTTGGCCGGAAGTGGATTAGGTTTATTTATGTATTTTGGGTTTGGATTTTCGATAGATTTTTTCCCCTGTTCTTTATCTGTTTCGCGATTAGATATCAACGACGAGTTTGTGGATTCCTCCGTGACGATTTCATTTAATTGAATTTGTTTGCTTGATCCAGGGATTGGTGTTGTTTCATTATTTATGAAAAACTTATGGACGATTTTACGAAGATTTTCATTTGTTAGCGATAGCTGCTTCACTTCCTGTGTGAGGTGAGATATTATATTGATAAGCGGTTCCACTTCTTTTTTTACAATACTAGTTATTAATTTTTGATAATCAGGGACTTCTTGATTTATTATATTATCAACTATATTTTCACTTAAGGCGTTTGACCTCAGTTCTCTTTGCACTTTTGGTGGCATTTTCCGTGAGTTAGTGAATTAATTTAATACACACTATTTTTACTTTCTCACGCACAACCGTTCGCGCTCGCGTTCTGAAGAGAACTATGTCTTGTCTGTCTAGTCTTGTCTGTCTAAACTTGTCGGTCTAGTCTTGTCTGTCTTGTCTTGTCTGTCTAGTTTTATCTCTCTAGTCTTGTCTATCTAGTTTTGTCTGTCTAGTATTGTCTGTTTAGTCTTGTATGTATACTGCCATTGTCTGTCGGTATAGTTTTTTTTTCAGATTGATGAGTTTATTTTCAATATATCTTATCTTATGTTGAATACATACTCCATTTGAGTATAAATATTAATACCACTAGAACGAATATTATTGGAAATGGGGATCTCATGATGAACCATTCGTTAGTCTTTGCATTTGCGATATTCAAATAATTGCGAATTTGAATAAGGTGTAGCTTATTGACTTTTCAGACGTTAACCATGGCCGATAGTAGGAAACCAGTATGATGTCAATCCGCAATCAAGATCTACAAAAGAGCAAATGGCACAACATCCTGCCCTACAGTGGCAAATCGAGAACAGACTGGACTGTGCCATAGGTTATTAAAAGTTTAAAATAGTTTTCAACTGGCAAAGTTATTGCAAAAAAACGAAATTCGCATTTTGTTTCCTAGCTGAGAGGTACATGCGAATTTTTCAGAAATTTTTGAACGGTGTTTCCGACATTCTGAAACCAAGTTTGCGCGTTTGTCTTCCACGGTGCGCCCCCCAGGGCCCTGGGAATCGTAGCCCATCTTTCGCGCCTCATATTTTATCCGTGTTTGAACTTCAGCAACTTTTACCGCGGCAATTCGCAAATTTCAACTCTTTTCTGCAAGGGATGCAAATTTCACTTCTTCGCCGGCTGCGGTTCGGTGATGGGGAATTTTTCAAAATTCCTCATTTTACAACCCAATTTCTTGTTAATTATTGTAGTTGGAGATTGTCCGTTCAGTTCCGCAAAATATTAACCACCATATTCAGGAATTCGAAAAAATGATATTTTCTATATAAATCCCTCATGGCAACTGATACAGCGTTTTCAAAATCTATACAATGACCTACAGTATTAGCGATGGAAATTCCTCGATTATATTTCAAAATGTAAATTGTTTAAATTTTGAATTGGTAAAACCATACAACATTATAGATAATCATATAAACTTAATAAAGTCGGAACACAGCTTGAATATATAAATATACTCAACTTTACCTGAGCTATAAAATACTAATGAGTCTTTTCAGGACAACCAAAAACAAATCTCATGCGAAATCGAAATGCGTCTAGAGATGGCTATCCACTTAAGATATCGGAAAGACATGATCTTAAAAACAATGTTATTTTCTGGCTTTTGTTGAGTGTCACGAAGGTGGACTGAAAGCTATAAAATAATTAACAAATTTCACATGAGATTTGTTTTTGGTAGTCCTAAAAAGATTTATTACTATTATAGAGCTCCGGAAAGGTTGGAGTATATTTATATATCAAAGCTGTGTTCCGACTTTAATAAGTTTGTATATTGTTTAGTTTATGGGGATAAACTCGATGGGTACTAAATTTTCTGATTCCCTTGAACTTATTAACTTCCACCTTTATTTTTATGTTGAATCACTACTTAGGTGATTTAATAATGTAATTTGAAAATATATCGAAATGTATATATATATATATATATATATATATATATATATATATATATATATATATACAGTCGTGTGTCTAGTCTTGTCTGTCCAATCATGTCTATCAAGTCTTGTCTCATTTCTCTAGTCTTGTGCAACCATCTAGAATTTACATCTCGAAATATTTTCAAATTACATTAATAAATCACCCAAGTACTGATTCAACATAAAAATAAAGGTGTAGGTTAATTAGTTCAAGGAAATCAAAAAATTTAGAACCCATCGAGTTTTTCCCCACAAAAAAAAACAATATACAACTTATTAAAGTCGGAACACAGCTTTGATATATAAATTTACTCAACCTTTCTGGATCTCTATAATACTAATGAATCTTTTTAGGACTACCCAAAATAAATCTATTTATATATTTATATAAAACTGTCTGTCGCTTAATATAAAGTAAACAAGTCATTATATAATACTCGTTCGGTCTATATTTATAAATCTATTGTTGCATGGTGAAAGGTTACGTGTTTGTTACAAGTTAATATTCAAATCTTTCTACTTTTTAAATGGAATTTAATTAGAATCTGATGTTATATAAATTCGTGTTGAAATGTTGAATTATACTATTTAGTGCATTGTTTCTTGTGCTATCAAGATGCACACTATCTTAGAAAAGATCGTCCAGGAATTTTCTATAGTGGCTAAATTGTATAGAGGTAAAATTTAGCACAAAAAATATTTATTATATATCTCAAATAATGTCACTTTGAAGAATCCGAATGTGATGAATTTTATTCGAGAACTCCAATTCCCGTGATAATTCTCCTGGTTTTCTACTATTTGTTTGTAAGAAAACTGGGTCCTCACTTTATGAAACATAGGGAACCTTACAAAATCGGTGGGGTCATTCAAATCTACAATATGTTGCAAGTTATATATATTTTAAGTAAGCTAATTCCGGTAAGTTGCTTTTAAGAGGGAATATTCTTATTTGAACCAATTTACTAATAAATATGAGATTTTAGACCATTCCAATCGTGTATAATAAGGAGAAATGGACGTGTATGCAATACGAAACTGAAAAGGAAATTAATTTAGTATATCATTATTTTTATTTGAAAGTGCTGGACTTATTGGAAACGGTATTGGTTTAGTTTTCATATATTTTATAATAAAAACAACATCTACAAATAGATATCTAGTCCATATAGTCTATCCATCTGCCTAACCTCCTCTGTCCAATACTGTCTATCCAATGTTGTGTGTTCAGGCCTGCTTGTGTTGTCTTGTCTGTCTATTTTTTTTTAGGTATTTTTTGTTCTCCGTAAGAAGGATCGTCAGATATCATTTCTACATGTTTATCATCATATTGCCATGGTTTTAACAGGCTTGGACTGAAAATGGCACCTAGTGGTGGTCACTTCATACTTCTTGGCGTATTGAATGCTATTGTCCACGTGTTTATGTACATATACTACTATATGTCCGCAGGAGGCAAGAAGAATATTTGGTGGAAAAAATACATAACCTTATTACAGTTGGTAAGAAAGTTGAAACTAAGAAATTTAGATATACAGTTTTTAATGATTGAAAATAAATGTCTGTGTCTTCTGTTTTAGACTCAATTTTTCATACTGGTAGTCCACTTTACGATTCCTATATTTACCGATTGCACTGTGCCTACTGTTTTCTTGGTTTTGGGTAGTTTGCAATCTTTGTATATGGCTTACTTGTTCGGAATATTTTATTATAAAACATATGTACTAAAATCTAATAAAAAGAATGTGTAACGTAGTACTTTCATAGCCGTAGTTATTGTATATTGCTTTCGGAAGGAAATCAAAAAATAAATTTTGATGATATCACTATAAATAATTTAACTATAAATTGTAAACGGTCAACTTGGATTTGGAAATTATCAAATAATCAAAGTATCAATGTGGGAAAAATTAATTTCAATTCACACAAGACTAGACAGACAAGACTAGACAGACAAGACTAGACACACAAGACTAGACAGACAAGACTAGACAGACAAGACTAGACAGACAAGACTAGACAGACAAGACTAGACAGACAAGACTAGACAGACAAGACTAGACAGACAAGACTAGACAGACAAGACTAGACAGACAAGACTAGACAGACAAGACTAGACAGACAAGACTAGACAGACAAGACTAGACAGACAAGACTAGACAGACAAGACTAGACAGTCAAGACTAGACAGACAAGACTAGACAGACAAGACTAGACAGACAAGACTAGACAGACAAGACTAGACAGACAAGAATAGACAGACAAGACTAGACAGACAAGACTAGACAGACAAGACTAGACAGACAAGACTAGACAGACAAGACTAGACAGACAAGACTAGACAGACAAGACTAGACAGACAAGACTAGACAGACAAGACTAGACAGACAAGACTAGACAGACAAGACTAGACAGACAAGACTAGACAGACAAGACTAGACAGACAAGACTAGACAGACAAGACTAGACAGACAATACTAGACAGACAAGACTAGACAGACAAGACTAGACAGACAAGACTAGACAGACAAGACTAGACAGACAAGACTAGACAGACAAGACTAGACAGACAAGACTAGACAGACAAGACTAGACAGACAAGACTAGACAGACAAGACTAGACAGACAAGACTAGACAGACAAGACTAGACAGACAAGACTAGACAGACAAGACTAGACAGACAAGACTAGACAGACAAGACTAGACAGACAAGACTAGACAGACAAGACTAGACAGACAAGACTAGACAGACAAGACTAGACAGACAAGACTAGACAGACAAGACTAGACAGACAAGACTAGACAGACAAGACTAGACAGACAAGACTAGACAGACAAGACTAGACAGACAAGACTAGACAGACAAGACTAGACAGACAAGACTAGACAGACAAGACTAGATACACAAGACTAGACAGACAAGACTAGACAGACAAGACTAGACAGACAAGACTAGACAGACAAGACTAGACAGACAAGACTAGACAGACAAGACTAGACAGACACGACTAGACAGACAAGACTAGACAGACAAGACTAGACAGACAAGACTAGACAGACAAGACTAGACAGACAAGACTAGACAGACAAGACTAGACAGACAAGACTAGACAGACAAGACTAGACAGACAAGACTAAACAGACAAGACTAGACAGACAAGACTAGACAGACAAGACTAGACAGACAAGACTAGACAGACAAGACTAGAAAGACAAGACTAGAGAGACAAGACTAGAGAGACAAGACTGGAGAGACAAGACTAGAGAGACAAGACTAGACAGACAAGACTAGACAGACAAGACTAGACAGACAAGACTAGACAGACAAGACTAGACAGACAAGACTAGACAGACAAGACTAGACAGACAAGACTAGACAGACAAGACTAGACAGACAAGAGTAGACAGTCAAGACTAGACAGACAAGACTAGACAGACAAGACAAGGCACACAGGACTAGACAGACAAGACTAGACAGACAAGACTAGACAGACAAGACTAGACAGACAAGACTAGACAGACAAGACTAGACAGACAAGACTAGACAGACAAGACTAGACAGACAAGACTAGGCAGACAAGACTAGACAGACAAGACTAGACAGACAAGACTAGACAGACAAGACTAGACAGACAAGCCTAGACAGACAAGACTAGACAGACAAGACTAAACAGACAAGGCTAGACAGACAAGACTAGACAGACAAGACTAGACAGACAAGACTAGACAGACAAGACTAGACAGACAAGACTAGACAGACAAGACTAGACAGACAAGACTAGACAGACAAGACTAGACAGACAAGACTAGACAGACAAGGCTAGACAGACAAGACTAGACAGACAAGACTAGACAGACAAGACTAGACAGCTCTCTGACTAGACCCCCCACCGCTCTCTCTTCTACCACTTAACCCCTCTTTATTCACTACTCGAAAGATTTCCTTTATTATCCTTTCATCTCCTAACCCATCCACCCTATACTCGAACTTTATCACTCTTTCCGCAGCTATTACCGCCACCTTACAAGCACTCACTTCCTGAAGCACAATGTGACCAGGCGTCGACCTATCAAGTTTCAACACGTTCTTATAAAACTTTAGCTGCACCCTTTCGATCTTGTCTTCCTCTTTCGTTCCCCGTTCCCCTGCTGCTCTAAAGTTTCCATCAAAGTTCCTTTTCCAAACCTCCCAGATACGACCCGCCGCCACCCATGCCTTCTTTGTAACATACTCTATGTGTTCTTTATTACTGTATCCAGTCCCAAAGACATACCCCAAATACTTAAATTTACTAACTTCCTCTATTTCAGTACCCTGCCATTCAAACCTTTCTTTCTTATATCGCCCACCCCTTTTAAACCGAATCCATTTTGTTTTACCAACATTCACCCTTAAATCCCTGTTTTCGAAATACCTGCCGAGCCTTTCAATCACGTCCTTCATCTCACTAGCCGACTTTGCAAATACCACCTTGTCATCCGCATATGCCAAGCTCCACACCTTCTTTTTCCCAATCACCACTCCTCCAGCTTGCCCGGCCTGTAGAACCTTTTCCATATCCGCCACATACAGATTGAAAAGCGTGGGACTCAAAGGGCAGCCTTGTCTCAGGCCCAGAACCTCACCTCAAAATAGTCCGATTCCCATTCATTCGCTACTACCTTACAGACCGTTTCCTCGTACAAATTCCTGATGTTCCTTCTTACACTCTCTGAGATACCTAGCTTGCCCAAACACTCGTCAAGTCTCCTTCTGTTCACCGAGTCATATGCGGATTTCAAATCAATGAAAAGAGCAAACAGGCATCCCTTTCTTATTCCTTGGTCTATGATGACTCTCAAGGTCACCAGGTGTTCCACCGTGCTCCTTCCTTCTCTGAACCCCGCTTGTATTTCCGGCAAAAGCTTTTCCTTTCATTGATTTCCTTCCTCAAGCGACAATCCAGGATTTTAGCAAATATTTTGTATGAGGAGTTCATCAAAGTTATACCTCTATAATTTTCTAGCGCGTCCCTCGTTCCACTCTTAATCACCGGTTGAATTATCCCCACTTTCCAGCTGACTGGTTTCCTTTTCTCTCCTCTCCCTATCCTTCTCAATTCCTCCGTAAACTTCAGAAAACTAACAACTAAACTACAGATTCCAGGTGCTTCTTTCCACGCTTCATTTCCGAGCCCATCCAAACCTCCCGTTTTTCTTGGCTTTAGGGAATCAAGAACATCCTCCACCTCTGTCATGGTGATATCCTCGGCGAGCTCTTCCTGCTTTCTCTGACGATCTCCTGAACTATCATCTCTTTCTGACCGCATCTCCACCCCTCCTAGCATCCTCATGAAGTGGTTTTGCCATTCTTCTATCGCAATGCTCTTGGGTAATCTTTCCTTCCTTTTCCTATTCTCTCTCACGTATTTCCACAGCTCAGCTTCCGTCTTGATTTCTCGTACTCGCTGCTTCTCCTTCTCCTCCCAAAGCTCCTTTTTCTTCTTCTCCATTTTTTGCAATTCTGTTTTCGCTTCCAGCACGTGCACTTTGAGCCCTTCTCCCTTTCTCCATTCTCTCATAGCTTCTCGAAACCTTTGCTTTGCGTTCCGCACTTCCCCGTCGTACCATGCTCGGCCTGGAAACGCTTCTTTGATTTTCTTTTTCACAAGTGCAGATTCCATTTTCTTTGCCATCATGTCTATATCCTCTATGGCGTTCCACTCTACCTCTTCTAATTTCCTTCTGTATTCTTCTGTCGCTTCCTTATCCCATCTGGCCACCCATTTCTCCGCCTTATCATCTTTCTCCCTTTGCTGCTTCAACGACACCACTACCGGCATATGATCCGACTCACTTCTTATTCCGATTTCCATCAGTTTTATTTGCCGTCTCGTCGCATCATTTGTAATTATTAGGTCAATAACTGAGGTACCCATTGCACCCACAAACGTAAATTCTCCCTCCCAGTCGCCCTCAATACACCCATTCAAAATATCCCATTGGTTCTCTAACACCCACGCCAACCAAACATTTCCCTCTGCATTTTTAATTTTGTCTTTAGAATTCCTTCTTATCACATCACCCGTCTTATCCACCGTATTGACCTGTCCTCTTCTCCTATCCTAACATTCCAATCACCTCCTAGTAGCAAGTTTGTCGTTACCATATCTTCTAAATTCCTCTTTATACCCTCTTTAATTTTTTCCAGTCGATTATTATTATAAACGGTTGCTATCTGCCACCACTCCCACTCCAGTTCTACCTCCCTAAAAACTAGACCCTCCACCTCTTCTAGAATTCTCTCCGATTCCTTGATGCCTCTTCTGACCCCTGTTATTAGTCCCCCCTTTGCCCTTCCGTAGTCACTCTCTCTCCGTGCCGGTTGTGCCGTGCTCTCTTTACAGGCTTCCCATTCCTTCTCTTGAACCCAGGTCTCCACTAACCCAACTATTTCGAATTTCCTCAAGAATTCTATAAAAGACCCGTCCACCTTATCCAATTTCTTCCTGAGCCCTGCTACATTCCAAAACATTAGCTTTACATTTTCCTTTTCCGTTCCGTCGTTGTGTAACTGTCCCCTCTTTCTTTGGTAGTTTATTCGTTTTTTGCTACCTTGTCCCATGGTACCCAATTCCCATCTATTTCCATTCTTTGGTATCCTACTTTAATCTGGTGGCCCCTTTCCTTGAGTACCTTTGCCTTCCTTAACAGTTCTTTCTGGATTCCCTGTTCCTTAGGGGTGAAATCATCTTGAATGAATACGTTTGTACCTCTAAGCTTGCGTTTGTTTCTCATTATGTCCTTTTTTACCTCCCAACTTTCTAATTTTAACATAATCGGGCCTTTACTTTCTCTATTATCCCTATTCGAGGCAAGCCTGTATGCACTCCCGAAACCTTCATTTAAACCTAGCTTTTCCCGAAATATGTTCTTTGCCTTTTCCCGCCAATCTTCTCCTTCAATTCCATAAATAACAATGTTATTTCTTAATTCCCTCCTTAGTCTCCTCTCTTCCGTATCTTTTAGTTTAGCCAGCTCCTCTCTCATTGCCTGACATTCCTCCTCCCACTTACTCTCGGTTCTTCTCTTCTCCTCCTTGACTGCCTTCGCTTTCTCCTCCAGTTTCGATAACTTATTCTTTATTTCCATATTCTCATCTCTTATTGACCTCAACTCTGCTAACAATTCCTTTCTCCAGTCCTTTTATACTTCTTCCTCCTCCTTTTGTCTCTTCACCACCCTTTCCAATTTTTCCTCCAATCTTCTGTTTTCCCGTCTCATTTCCTCCAACTTCCTGTCTACCGTCGTGAACTCCTTTTTAATTTCTATTAACTCCTGCAATATTCTCTCAAAATGATCACTCTGACCTGCACTGCACTCCCCTCTTCCATTATCTGACATCTCCTCTTTTTTCGACCTCTTAGCCGTCTGGATCGGTGATCGGTTTAGTTTAGCACATCTTTCAAACGGGTTCATCGACTCACTGCCCGCTCTCGGTCTGCTCTCGCATTCGTCCATTCCCGCGAAGACACCTTACGCTGTTGAAGCCGGTCTTAGCTACAAATTCCGCTATCCCTCACCAGGTGCGCTTTGAAACGTTGCCTGGGCGCTTACCCTGTCGCGCCGCAACCACGCAAACACAACTTATCACCACGTGCGTAAAGTTTTTAACAAGCTTGCTGCGATAACAACTTACTTGCAACGAAGGTTTTCCCGACGACAATAACTGCCTGAACAAAATAGACAAGACTAGACAGACAAGACTAGACAGACAAGACTAGACAGACAAGACTAGACAGACAAGACTAGACAGACAAGACTAGACAGACAAGACTAGACAGACAAGACTAGACAGACAAGACTAGACAGACAAGACTAGACAGACAAGACTAGACAGACAAGACTAGACAGACAAGACTAGACAGACAAGACTAGACAGACAAGACTAGACAGACAAGACTAGACAGACAAGACTAGACAGACAAGACTAGACAGACAAGACTAGACAGACAAGACTAGACAGACAAGACTAGACAGACAAGACTAGACAGACAAGACTAGACAGACAAGACTAGACAGACAAGACTAGACAGACAAGACTAGACAGACAAGACTAGACAGACAAGACTAGACAGACAAGACTAGACAGACAAGACTAGACAGACAAGACTAGACAGACAAGACTAGACAGACAAGACTAGACAGACAAGACTAGACAGACAAGACTAGACAGACAAGACTAGACAGACAAGACTAGACAGACAAGACTAGACAGACAAGACTAGACAGACAAGACTAGACAGACAAGACTAGACAGACAAGACTAGACAGACAAGACTAGACAGACAAGACTAGACAGACAAGACTAGACAGACAAGACTAGACAGACAAGACTAGACAGACAAGACTAGACAGACAAGACTAGACAGACAAGACTAGACAGACAAGACTAGACAGACAAGACTAGACAGACAAGACTAGACAGACAAGACTAGACAGACAAGACTAAACAGACAAGACTAGACAGACAAGACTAGACAGACAAGACTAGACAGACAAGACTAGACAGACAAGACTAGACAGACAAGACTAGACAGACAAGACTAGACAGACAAGACTAGACAGACAAGACTAGACAGACAAGACTAGACAGACAAGACTAGACAGACAAGACTAGACAGACAAGACTAGACAGACAAGACTAGACAGACAAGACTAGACAGACAAGACTAGACAGACAAGACTAGACAGACAAGACTAGACAGACAAGACTAGACAGACAAGACTAGACAGACAAGACTAGACAGACAAGACTAGACAGACAAGACTAGACAGACAAGACTAGACAGACAAGACTAGACAGACAAGACTTGACAGACAAGACTAGACAGACAAGACTAGACAGACAAGACTAGACAGACAAGACTAGACAGACAAGACTAGACAGACAAGACTAGACAGACAAGACTAGACAGACAAGACTAGACAGACAAGACTAGACAGACAAGACTAGATACACAAGACTAGACAGACAAGACTAGACAGACAAGACTAGACAGACAAGACTAGACAGACAAGACTAGACAGACAAGACTAGACAGACACGACTAGACAGACAAGACTAGACAGACAAGACTAGACAGACAAGACTAGACAGACAAGACTAGACAGACAAGACTAGACAGACAAGACTAGACAGACAAGACTAGACAGACAAGACTAGACAGACAAGACTAAACAGACAAGACTAGACAGACAAGACTAGACAGACAAGACTAGACAGACAAGACTAGACAGACAAGACTAGAAAGACAAGACTAGAGAGACAAGACTAGAGAGACAAGACTGGAGAGACAAGACTAGAGAGACAAGACTAGACAGACAAGACTAGACAGACAAGACTAGACAGACAAGACTAGACAGACAAGACTAGACAGACAAGACTAGACAGACAAGACTAGACAGACAAGACTAGACAGACAAGAGTAGACAGTCAAGACTAGACAGACAAGACTAGACAGACAAGACAAGGCACACAGGACTAGACAGACAAGACTAGACAGACAAGACTAGACAGACAAGACTAGACAGACAAGACTAGACAGACAAGACTAGACAGACAAGACTAGACAGACAAGACTAGACAGACAAGACTAGGCAGACAAGACTAGACAGACAAGACTAGACAGACAAGACTAGACAGACAAGACTAGACAGACAAGACTAGACAGACAAGACTAGACAGACAAGACTAAACAGACAAGGCTAGACAGACAAGACTAGACAGACAAGACTAGACAGACAAGACTAGACAGACAAGACTAGACAGACAAGACTAGACAGACAAGACTAGACAGACAAGACTAGACAGACAAGACTAGACAGACAAGACTAGACAGACAAGGCTAGACAGACAAGACTAGACAGACAAGACTAGACAGACAAGACTAGACAGCTCTCTGACTAGACCCCCCACCGCTCTCTCTTCTACCACTTAACCCCTCTTTATTCACTACTCGAAAGATTTCCTTTATTATCCTTTCATCTCCTAACCCATCCACCCTATACTCGAACTTTATCACTCTTTCCGCAGCTATTACCGCCACCTTACAAGCACTCACTTCCTGAAGCACAATGTGACCAGGCGTCGACCTATCAAGTTTCAACACGTTCTTATAAAACTTTAGCTGCACCCTTTCGATCTTGTCTTCCTCTTTCGTTCCCCGTTCCCCTGCTGCTCTAAAGTTTCCATCAAAGTTCCTTTTCCAAACCTCCCAGATACGACCCGCCGCCACCCATGCCTTCTTTGTAACATACTCTATGTGTTCTTTATTACTGTATCCAGTCCCAAAGACATACCCCAAATACTTAAATTTACTAACTTCCTCTATTTCAGTACCCTGCCATTCAAACCTTTCTTTCTTATATCGCCCACCCCTTTTAAACCGAATCCATTTTGTTTTACCAACATTCACCCTTAAATCCCTGTTTTCGAAATACCTGCCGAGCCTTTCAATCACGTCCTTCATCTCACTAGCCGACTTTGCAAATACCACCTTGTCATCCGCATATGCCAAGCTCCACACCTTCTTTTTCCCAATCACCACTCCTCCAGCTTGCCCGGCCTGTAGAACCTTTTCCATATCCGCCACATACAGATTGAAAAGCGTGGGACTCAAAGGGCAGCCTTGTCTCAGGCCCAGAACCTCACCTCAAAATAGTCCGATTCCCATTCATTCGCTACTACCTTACAGACCGTTTCCTCGTACAAATTCCTGATGTTCCTTCTTACACTCTCTGAGATACCTAGCTTGCCCAAACACTCGTCAAGTCTCCTTCTGTTCACCGAGTCATATGCGGATTTCAAATCAATGAAAAGAGCAAACAGGCATCCCTTTCTTATTCCTTGGTCTATGATGACTCTCAAGGTCACCAGGTGTTCCACCGTGCTCCTTCCTTCTCTGAACCCCGCTTGTATTTCCGGCAAAAGCTTTTCCTTTCATTGATTTCCTTCCTCAAGCGACAATCCAGGATTTTAGCAAATATTTTGTATGAGGAGTTCATCAAAGTTATACCTCTATAATTTTCTAGCGCGTCCCTCGTTCCACTCTTAATCACCGGTTGAATTATCCCCACTTTCCAGCTGACTGGTTTCCTTTTCTCTCCTCTCCCTATCCTTCTCAATTCCTCCGTAAACTTCAGAAAACTAACAACTAAACTACAGATTCCAGGTGCTTCTTTCCACGCTTCATTTCCGAGCCCATCCAAACCTCCCGTTTTTCTTGGCTTTAGGGAATCAAGAACATCCTCCACCTCTGTCATGGTGATATCCTCGGCGAGCTCTTCCTGCTTTCTCTGACGATCTCCTGAACTATCATCTCTTTCTGACCGCATCTCCACCCCTCCTAGCATCCTCATGAAGTGGTTTTGCCATTCTTCTATCGCAATGCTCTTGGGTAATCTTTCCTTCCTTTTCCTATTCTCTCTCACGTATTTCCACAGCTCAGCTTCCGTCTTGATTTCTCGTACTCGCTGCTTCTCCTTCTCCTCCCAAAGCTCCTTTTTCTTCTTCTCCATTTTTTGCAATTCTGTTTTCGCTTCCAGCACGTGCACTTTGAGCCCTTCTCCCTTTCTCCATTCTCTCATAGCTTCTCGAAACCTTTGCTTTGCGTTCCGCACTTCCCCGTCGTACCATGCTCGGCCTGGAAACGCTTCTTTGATTTTCTTTTTCACAAGTGCAGATTCCATTTTCTTTGCCATCATGTCTATATCCTCTATGGCGTTCCACTCTACCTCTTCTAATTTCCTTCTGTATTCTTCTGTCGCTTCCTTATCCCATCTGGCCACCCATTTCTCCGCCTTATCATCTTTCTCCCTTTGCTGCTTCAACGACACCACTACCGGCATATGATCCGACTCACTTCTTATTCCGATTTCCATCAGTTTTATTTGCCGTCTCGTCGCATCATTTGTAATTATTAGGTCAATAACTGAGGTACCCATTGCACCCACAAACGTAAATTCTCCCTCCCAGTCGCCCTCAATACACCCATTCAAAATATCCCATTGGTTCTCTAACACCCACGCCAACCAAACATTTCCCTCTGCATTTTTAATTTTGTCTTTAGAATTCCTTCTTATCACATCACCCGTCTTATCCACCGTATTGACCTGTCCTCTTCTCCTATCCTAACATTCCAATCACCTCCTAGTAGCAAGTTTGTCGTTACCATATCTTCTAAATTCCTCTTTATACCCTCTTTAATTTTTTCCAGTCGATTATTATTATAAACGGTTGCTATCTGCCACCACTCCCACTCCAGTTCTACCTCCCTAAAAACTAGACCCTCCACCTCTTCTAGAATTCTCTCCGATTCCTTGATGCCTCTTCTGACCCCTGTTATTAGTCCCCCCTTTGCCCTTCCGTAGTCACTCTCTCTCCGTGCCGGTTGTGCCGTGCTCTCTTTACAGGCTTCCCATTCCTTCTCTTGAACCCAGGTCTCAACTAACCCAACTATTTCGAATTTCCTCAAGAATTCTATAAAAGACCCGTCCACCTTATCCAATTTCTTCCTGAGCCCTGCTACATTCCAAAACATTAGCTTTACATTTTCCTTTTCCGTTCCGTCGTTGTGTAACTGTCCCCTCTTTCTTTGGTAGTTTATTCGTTTTTTGCTACCTTGTCCCATGGTACCCAATTCCCATCTATTTCCATTCTTTGGTATCCTACTTTAATCTGGTGGCCCCTTTCCTTGAGTACCTTTGCCTTCCTTAACAGTTCTTTCTGGATTCCCTGTTCCTTAGGGGTGAAATCATCTTGAATGAATACGTTTGTACCTCTAAGCTTGCGTTTGTTTCTCATTATGTCCTTTTTTACCTCCCAACTTTCTAATTTTAACATAATCGGGCCTTTACTTTCTCTATTATCCCTATTCGAGGCAAGCCTGTATGCACTCCCGAAACCTTCATTTAAACCTAGCTTTTCCCGAAATATGTTCTTTGCCTTTTCCCGCCAATCTTCTCCTTCAATTCCATAAATAACAATGTTATTTCTTAATTCCCTCCTTAGTCTCCTCTCTTCCGTATCTTTTAGTTTAGCCAGCTCCTCTCTCATTGCCTGACATTCCTCCTCCCACTTACTCTCGGTTCTTCTCTTCTCCTCCTTGACTGCCTTCGCTTTCTCCTCCAGTTTCGATAACTTATTCTTTATTTCCATATTCTCATCTCTTATTGACCTCAACTCTGCTAACAATTCCTTTCTCCAGTCCTTTTATACTTCTTCCTCCTCCTTTTGTCTCTTCACCACCCTTTCCAATTTTTCCTCCAATCTTCTGTTTTCCCGTCTCATTTCCTCCAACTTCCTGTCTACCGTCGTGAACTCCTTTTTAATTTCTATTAACTCCTGCAATATTCTCTCAAAATGATCACTCTGACCTGCACTGCACTCCCCTCTTCCATTATCTGACATCTCCTCTTTTTTCGACCTCTTAGCCGTCTGGATCGGTGATCGGTTTAGTTTAGCACATCTTTCAAACGGGTTCATCGACTCACTGCCCGCTCTCGGTCTGCTCTCGCATTCGTCCATTCCCGCGAAGACACCTTACGCTGTTGAAGCCGGTCTTAGCTACAAATTCCGCTATCCCTCACCAGGTGCGCTTTGAAACGTTGCCTGGGCGCTTACCCTGTCGCGCCGCAACCACGCAAACACAACTTATCACCACGTGCGTAAAGTTTTTAACAAGCTTGCTGCGATAACAACTTACTTGCAACGAAGGTTTTCCCGACGACAATAACTGCCTGAACAAAATAGACAAGACTAGACAGACAAGACTAGACAGACAAGACTAGACAGACAAGACTAGACAGACAAGACTAGACAGACAAGACTAGACAGACAAGACTAGACAGACAAGACTAGACAGACAAGACTAGACAGACAAGACTAGACAGACAAGACTAGACAGACAAGACTAGACAGACAAGACTAGACAGACAAGACTAGACAGACAAGACTAGACAGACAAGACTAGACAGACAAGACTAGACAGACAAGACTAGACAGACAAGACTAGACAGACAAGACTAGACAGACAAGACTAGACAGACAAGACTAGACAGACAAGACTAGACAGACAAGACTAGACAGACAAGACTAGACAGACAAGACTAGACAGACAAGACTAGACAGACAAGACTAGACAGACAAGACTAGACAGACAAGACTAGACAGACAAGACTAGACAGACAAGACTAGACAGACAAGACTAGACAGACAAGACTAAACAGACAAGACTAGACAGACAAGACTAGACAGACAAGACTAGACAGACAAGACTAGACAGACAAGACTAGACAGACAAGACTAGACAGACAAGACTAGACAGACAAGACTAGACAGACAAGACTAGACAGACAAGACTAGACAGACAAGACTAGACAGACAAGACTAGACAGACAAGACTAGACAGACAAGACTAGACAGACAAGACTAGACAGACAAGACTAGACAGACAAGACTAGACAGACAAGACTAGACAGACAAGACTAGACAGACAAGACTAGACAGACAAGACTAGACAGACAAGACTAGACAGACAAGACTAGACAGACAAGACTAGACAGACAAGACTAGACAGACAAGACTTGACAGACAAGACTAGACAGACAAGACTAGACAGACAAGACTAGACAGACAAGACTAGACAGACAAGACTAGACAGACAAGAGTAGACAGACAAGACTAGACAGACAAGACTAGACAGACAAGACTAGACAGACAAGTCTAGACAGACAAGACTAGACAGACAAGACTAGACAGACAAGACTAGACAGACAAGACTTTTTTTTTTGCACGTGCTGGAGGTGAAGATCTGCAAACAGACACCACCCGACCCGTGCCGAGTGGTAGTGTGGGGCTGCCCCCTAAAGGGGCGACCCACTAAAAAACCCCCACCATTCAGACCCCCCAGCCAGAAACCGGAGAAAACGTGATGGAATCCAAAATTTGGCATAACTTCATCACGTTCCTCCCCCTTTCATATCCAAAGCATTCATCCGCATTCATTCGTTGTGCCGGGCGCGCCGTTAATCGCCGTGCCCCCCTCACATCAGAGTTTACAATAAATTTGTGCGCCCCCTTCGCACTAAGGGGGGCCCGGCGATGGCACGCTCGGCTCGCGCGTAGCAACCCCTCGGCCCGCCTTACGCTCGTCCCTTTCATCCTTCTCCTTTCTCCTCATTATATATCCTGTCATTCCAGTCAGCACACCCTATTCATACTCACTGCGGAGCATGATTCTCACCATACTCTCCTTGTTTACATTCTCTCCCACCTTGCATTCTGCGGTGCTCCTCATTCTCTCCCATCTCGTACACTCGAAGATGGTATGCTCCGCAGTGTCCTCAGTTGCTCCACAATACCTACAGTGCGCCTCAACCAGTTTCCCGATGCGCACCAGGTAAGACCCAAAGCAACCATGCCCCGTAAGCGCCTGGGTGAGGTGATAATTCACCTCCCCGTTCCCACGGTTGACCCATTCATCGATAGTCGGAATCAGTTGCCTGGTCCAGGCTCCCTTTTCCGACCCTTGCCATAACTCTTGCCATACACGCATTGTTTTTTCCCTTTCATTTCTAGGGTCATTACCTCCGAAGACTCTCACCCTTTCATGCGCCAGAAGGTCTAACGGGATAACTCCAGCAACGACCGCCACGGCGTCGCCAGAAACAGTCCTGTATGCGCTGCACACACGCAGCAGCATACACCTTTGCACTCTCATCCAAGGGATTTCACGCATGTTGTAGCCTTGCTCACCACCCGGGTGAGCTGATCGGACACCCTGAGATTTCGCTGAAGCTCTACCCCAAGGTATCTTACTGATTCCCGAGCCGGTACGTCAACTGTCCCCATTCGCACGGTCAGTACACGCAGCTTTCTTCTCCCAATTAACAGGACCGCCTCGGTTTTGTGGGGAACCAGAGCAAGCCCTTTCTCCCTCATCCACCGATCAATCCTACCAATTGCCTCATTCATTATCGCTTTCAGATTTTCTTCCGTTCTTGCGACAGCGACCACCGCTAAGTCATCAGCGTACCCTACGAGTGTAACCCCGTCTGGCAGCCTCAATCTCAAAACCTCATCATAAAATATGTTCCACAGTATCGGCCCAAGAACCGAGCCCTGTGGAACACCCGCACTCATTTTGAAGATTTTACCTTCCACAGTCACTATCTCCCTATCATTCAAGTAGCTCCCCACCATCTTTCGAAGGTAGGGAGCTACCCCCTTTAGTTCCAAAGCCTCCATGATTCCGCCCCATGAGACCGAATTGAAAGCATTTTTCACGTCCAGGGTTACAAGCACGCAGTAGCTACGGGTACGCCATGGACCCGTATTTGATAACCTTGCTCTCTCTATCACACGCATCATTACGTTCACCGTAGTGCGGCCGCCTCTGAACCCATACTGTTCCTCTGAAAGACCCCCTGCCCTCTCGAGATCCTCATTTATCCTAGCTCCGATCATACTCTCAAACATCTTCGCTATCCCATTCAGTAGGCAGATTGGCCTGTAATTGGCTTCCTCTCCTTCCTTTCGCTCTTTTTCAATCATCACCAGTCTCGCTCTCTTCCACTCTTTGGGGAAACTGCCATTCATCAACAATTCATTCATCATGCTCAAGCACATGTCCTCGCACACATGCCCAAACACCTTGCACGCTTCGGGTGGAACACCATCAGGACCCGGCACTTTTCCCTCCTTCATCCGGCCAACTGCACACTGCAGTTCGGCCGAAGTAAAAAGGGGTGCCGATCTCCATCCCACAGGTTCCAGCCAGTTCATTCGCTCATGTACTGGGAACAGCTTCTTGACTTCCGTCATTAGGCTATCCCCCCGGAGAGTATTAACCCTTTGCGCAATTTTCCTGGTGACGATCTTATAGCCGTCACCCCAGATGTTATTATTCACCTCTTCGCAGAGCACTCTCCAAGCTTCTTGCTTGGAGTTCGCGATGGCTCTGCGAAGTTCCCTGCGCGCCAAGTTATACCTCCTTCTGCACTCCTCACGCACTTCCTCATTTGCTCGCCTATTACTCCTTACCATGCATCTCCTTTCACGCAAACAGGTTTTACGCTTCTCAGCTACCTACTCATTCCACCAGTAAACTGGCTTCCTGCCTCTGACGCCCCTCCGTTTTCTCCGAAACACCGCATCACAGGCCTCGTGAAGAACTGCTTCGCAGGAGCTCCGCAATCCATTTTCGAGGCCTGTCCTTTCAGCCAGCTCTTTCATGACGTCTCCCAATCTTTCTAGTAGACTCTTGTCCACTCTCCATCCATTCGTTTCAATTGCAACCGGTCCCTCAGAAACATCCTCTCGTACGTCGAAGAGAATATCCTGGTGATCACTCAGATTCTCTCCCTCTCTGACACGCCACTCTTTCACTCTGCCTGCAATCCGTGAGGTGCTAAAAGTGATGTCTATGAAAGACATACTTTCGCCCCGCACGAAGGTTGGCACATTCCCACGGTTGTGAACCACCAGGTCCTCCTCTGCCAGCCACTCTTCCATCATTCTCCCTCTCTCATCCTCTCTAGGGGATCCCCACCAAGCGGACTTGGCGTTGAAATCCCCCCCGACAACAATCTCTTTGGACCAGCTTTTCATACTGGTCCTTAGCTCATCCATAAAAGCTACAAACTGCTCTAACGTTATGTTAGGCGAGATGTAGCACCCATACAGGACCCAGTTTTCCCATTCAACCCACACATATCCATTTCCACATCCACACTTAACCATAGGATTTTCCGATTGGAAAATCCTCATAGCAACATTCTTACACTGGTCCACGTGCCAGCCCCCGTTACCAATAGTCCGAAGATTTGGTTCGGAGACAATGGCCACAACCACTCTCACATCATGCACCGTCTTCCATACCAGCTCCATTGCAGCCGCACTCCTATTTGAGTTCGTCTGCAATACTAGCATATTCTGTTTCTTTGGGACGTCCCTTTCATACCTTCCCTGCACAGTTTCCTGTACGCAGGGCAGTCCATGGAGTCCGCCCTATGCCCACTCACTCCGCACACGAAGCACTTAGCCTCTTTGGCTGTGCACTCGTGTGCTTTGTGCCCACTTTCATCGCATCGCAAACACGCATTCTTTTGCTCTATTCCCTTGCATGCTGCCGCTAGGTGCCCAAAGCCAAGGCATCTGTAGCACCTGATCGGCTTATTGTCTTCAGTCACTCGGCACATGATCCATCCAACTTTATTCTGCCTTTCTCCAGTATGGTTTGTGCCGCTCTTACTGGAAGAGTGACAACTGCCATACTGGCCCCTCCGCGCACTGTGCGGAGAGACTTTACCACACACTCCTTACATTCAGCGGCCTTTTGAATGGCTCCTTTCACCTCATCGGTGGTGGTAGCCTCATCCATGCCCCTAACAAGGACATTTCCGAGCCCCACCTCCGTCCTGACATCCCTTACAGCCTCAGTCACTAGGGCCATTCGCTCTGCCAGTCGCTTCTTTTCCCCATCATCATTCACTCTGACGATGAGGTCCCCAGCGTGGGTTTTCCTCATCGCCCTTACATTTATATCATCCATATCAACTTCCTTCTTAAGGACATTCACCATATGGGCGTAAGAAACACCCTCTGCCCTCCTCACCAGTAAGGTTTCTGCCTTTCTAGTGCCTCCGGCCCCTTCCACTCTGGGCTTTTGGCCCTCCGCATTCATCCAGCACAGGGTTAGCTCAACTCCTGTGCCATGCCACACGCATTCAGCCATCTTTCGTACCAGCCACATATTAAGGTTTCCAGCCACACCAATAGCGAACCTCTTTCTCTCTGTCTTCTCACAAAGACCTCTCATTCTTAATAAGGTCTCGAACGCCTTTTCTTCGGCGCCCTCGACCTTATTGTCATCCAGCCGGGCGATGAAGTGGTACTTCCTCTCGGAGTCCAACGACTCATCGCCTCCCATACACACAACATTCTCGCTCTTGATGTAGGCCACGGAGCCTACATTCAAGCCTTCAGCCACTCGCTTGGCCTGGGGGAGCTGGTCGAGCATCCCCCAGCCCAGCTGTCCACAGTTATCCCCTTTCTCTCCTGCAACTAGCAGGAGTACATCCTCGTCCCTGACCAGAGGAGAGCCCTTAGCCATCTTCACCACGGTGAAGGCGTCCTCGGACCACCTCTCCCTCGCCAGGGACATGTACTCCTGCACATTCATACCTGGCTTCAGCGCACTGGTGATACTACATTCAGCCTCCGTTTGGGTGCTGACTTCCTTGCATGCCACACTTACAGTTTGGATATCCGTGTCATATAACACCTTTTCAACGGGCAGGAAACGGTGCGCTTCCAGCCAGGTGGTCACGGAGTTACGCGAGAAGACGTTAGTTGTCTTTTTAACTCGCGCTGCTGCATCTTTAACTTCTTTCTTCGTGCTACTGCCTCCAGCGATAGCCCTTTCCAAGTCCTCCACTTGTCTGGTAAGTGCTCCAATCGCTTCCACGATTGTAAAAGCGATCGAGCACTCCGTCTTCTTGTACGCCTCCACGTCATCAGTCGACCGATCCGCCACTTTCCTTTTCTTCGGGGTTTCTCCAATAGACTGGCTTCTCGCCCGGCTATCCATCTCCCCTACACCCTTACTCAATTTTTGTTTTGTGAAAAAATCCATACTGAATGGAGTTTCCACAAACTAAAATACTGAATTCAAAAATCCTC
This sequence comes from Phosphuga atrata, assembly GCA_944588485.1. Classification (NCBI taxonomy): domain Eukaryota; kingdom Metazoa; phylum Arthropoda; class Insecta; order Coleoptera; family Silphidae; genus Phosphuga; species Phosphuga atrata. The sequence goes on along the minus strand of OX155902.1, from coordinate 36,930,652 downwards.
CCCTCCTTGGGGGTGGTGAAAAATTTGCCGCAGATAGCGTGTTGCAGTAAATGCAAAAACGTCTGCGGCGTTGGATTATCTTTATCTCCGTATATATGAGATAAGGAGTGGGAACAAAAAGAGAGAATTTAAAGAATATAAAAAACTCACGCGACTTGCTGTGACTCTATTAAGCTAAAACTTAAATTAAAAATAAACTTAAATTTAGCTTAAAGAAAAACTAAAAACACCGCTATTAATCAAAAATAAATTTCTACAAGACAATAGAAACAAACCAAATACACTAGGCTTGATTGCAATTATATAACTGATAACTAAAAAACTTATATACCAACATATTAATAATCACAAACATGTGGAGCACTCGGCTGCACGTCTACTCGCTTCCGCGTCTCGTACGCGACTGTCTAGTCTTGTCTGTCTAGTCTTGTCTGTCTAGTCTTGTCTGTATAGTCTTGTCTGTCTAGTCTTGTCTGTCTAGTATTGTCTGTCTAGTCTTGTCTGTCTAGTCTTGTCTGTCTAGTCTTGTCTGTCTAGTCTTGTCTGTCTAGTCTTGTCTGTCTAGTCTTGTCTGTCTAGTCTTGTCTGTCTAGTCTTGTCTGTCTAGTCTTGTCTGTCTAGTCTTGTCTGTCTAGTCTTGTCTGTCTAGTCTTGTCTGTCTAGTCTTGTCTGTCTAGTCTTGTCTGTCTAGTCTTGTCTGTCTAGTCTTGTCTGTCTAGTCTTGTCTGTCTAGTCTTGTCTGTCTAGTCTTGTCTGTCTAGTCTTGTCTGTCTAGTCTTGTCTGTCTAGTCTTGTCTGTCTAGTCTTGTCTGTCTAGTCTTGTCTGTCTAGTCTTGTCTGTCTAGTCTTGTCTGTCTAGTCTTGTCTGTATAGTCTTGTCTGTCTAGTCTTGTCTGTCTAGTCTTGTCTGTCTAGTCTTTTCTGTCTAGTCTTGTCTGTCTAGTCTTGTCTGTCTAGTATTGTCTGTCTAGTCTTGTCTGTCTAGTCTTGTCTGTCTAGTCTTGTCTGTCTAGTCTTGTCTGTCTAGTCTTGTCTGTCTAGTCTTGTCTGTCTAGTCTTGTCTGTCTAGTCTTGTCTGTCTAGTCTTGTCTGTCTAGTCTTGTCTGTCTAGTCTTGTCTGTCTAGTCTTGTCTGTCTAGTCTTGTCTGTCTAGTCTTGTCTGTCTAGTCTTGTCTGTCTAGTCTTGTCTGTCTAGTCTTGTCAGTCTAGTCTTGTCTGTCTAGTCTTGTCTGTCTAGTCTTGTCTGTCTAGTCTTGTCTGTCTAGTCTTGTCTGTCTAGTCTTGTCCGTCTAGTCTTGTCGGTCTAGTCTTGTCTGTCTAGTCTTGTCTGTCTAGTCTTGTATGTCTAGTCTTGTCTGTCGAGTCTTGTCTGTCTAGTCTTGTCTGTCTAGTCTTGTCTGTCTAGTCTTGTCTGTCTAGTCTTGTCTGTCTAGTCTTGTCTGTCTGGTCTTGTCTGTCTGGTCTTGTCTGTCTAGTCTTGTCTGTCTAGTCTTGTCTGTCTAGTCTTGTCTGTCTAGTCTTGTCTGTCTAGTCTTGTCTGTCTAGTCTTGTCTGTCTAGTCTTGTCTGTCTAGTCTTGTCTGTCTAGTCTTGTCTGTCTAGTCTTGTCTGTCTAGTCTTGTCTGTCTAGTCTTGTCTGTCTAGTCTTGTCTGTCTAGTCTTGTCTGTCTAGTCTTGTCTGTCTAGTCTTGTCTGTCTAGTCTTGTCTGTCTAGTCTTGTCTGTCTAGTCTTGTCTGTCTAGTCTTGTCTGTCTAGTCTTGTCTGTCTAGTCTTGTCTGTCTAGTCTTGTCTGTCTAGTCTTGTCTGTCTAGTCTTGTCTGTCTAGTCTTGTCTGTCTAGTCTTGTCTGTCTAGTCTTGTCTGTCTAGTCTTGTCTGTCTAGTCTTGTCTGTCTAGTCTTGTCTGTCTAGTCTTGTCTGTCTAGTCTTGTCTGTCTAGTCTTGTCTGTCTAGTCTTGTCTGTCTAGTCTTGTCTGTCTAGTCTTGTCTGTCTAGTCTTGTCTGTCTAGTCTTGTCTGTCTAGTCTTGTCTGTCTAGTCTTGTCTGTCTAGTCTTGTCTGTCTAGTCTTGTCTGTCTAGTCTTGTCTGTCTAGTCTTGTCTGTCTAGTCTTGTCTGTCTAGTCTTGTCTGTCTAGTCTTGTCTGTCTAGTCTTGTCTGTCTAGTCTTGTCTGTCTAGTCTTGTCTGTCTAGTCTTGTCTGTCTAGTCTTGTCTGTCTAGTCTTGTCTGTCTAGTCTTGTCTGTCTAGTCTTGTCTGTCTAGTCTTGTCTGTCTAGTCTTGTCTGTCTAGTCTTGTCTGTCTAGTCTTGTCTGTCTAGTCTTGTCTGTCTAGTCTTGTCTGTCTAGTCTTGTCTGTCTAGTCTTGTCTGTCTAGTCTTGTCTGTCTAGTCTTGTCTGTCTAGTCTTGTCTGTCTAGTCTTGTCTGTCTAGTCTTGTCTGTCTAGTCTTGTCTGTCTAGTCTTGTCTGTCTAGTCTTGTCTGTCTAGTCTTGTCTGTCTAGTCTTGTCTGTCTAGTCTTGTCTGTCTAGTCTTGTCTGTCTAGTCTTGTCTGTCTAGTCTTGTCTGTCTAGTCTTGTCTGTCTAGTCTTGTCTGTCTAGTCTTGTCTGTCTAGTCTTGTCTGTCTAGTCTTGTCTGTCTAGTCTTGTCTGTCTAGTCTTGTCTGTCTAGTCTTGTCTGTCTAGTCTTTTCTGTCTAGTCTTGTCTGTCTAGTCTTGTCTGTCTAGTCTTGTCTGTCTAGTCTTGTCTGTCTAGTCTTGTCTGTCTAGTCTTGTCTGTCTAGTCTTGTCTGTCTAGTCTTGTCTGTCTAGTCTTGTCTGTCTAGTCTTGTCTGTCTAGTCTTGTCCATCTAGTCTTGTCTGTCGAGTCTTGTCTGTCCAGTCTTGTCTGTCTAGTCTTGTCTGTCTAGTCTTGTCTGTCTAGTCTTGTCTGTCTAGTCTTGTCTGTCTAGTCTTGTCTGTCTAGTCTTGTCCGTCTAGTCTTGTCTGTCTAGTCTTGTCTGTCTAGTCTTGTCTGTCTAGTCTTGTCTGTCTAGTCTTGTCTGTCTAGTCTTGTCTGTCTAGTCTTGTCTGTCTAGTCTTGTCTGTCTAGTCTTGTCTGTCTAGTCTTGTCTGTCTAGTCTTGTCTGTCTAGTCTTGTCTGTCTAGTTTTGTCTGTCTAGTCTTGTCTGTCTAGTCTTGTCTGTCTAGTCTTGTCTGTCTAGTCTTGTCTGACTAGTCTTGTCTGTCTAGTCTTGTCTGTCTAGTCTTGTCTGTCTAGTCTTTTCTGTCTAGTCTTGTCTGTCTAGTCTTGTCTGTCTAGTATTGTCTGTCTAGTCTTGTCTGTCTAGTTTTGTCTGTCTAGTCTTGTCTGTCTAGTCTTGTCTGTCTAGTCTTGTCTGTCTAGTCTTGTCTGTCTAGTCTTGTCTGTCTAGTCTTGTCTGTCTAGTCTTGTCTGTCTAGTCTTATCTGTCTAGTCTTGTCTGTCTAGTCTTGTCGGTCTAGTCTTGTCTGTCTAGTCTTGTCTGTCTAGTCTTGTCTGTCTAGTCTTGTCTGTCTAGTCTTGTCTGTCTAGTCTTGTCTGTCTAGTCTTGTCTGTCTAGTCTTGTCTGTCTAGTCTTGTCTGTCTAGTCTTGTCTGTCTAGTCTTGTCTGTCTAGTCTTGTCTGTCTAGTCTTGTCTGTCTAGTCTTGTCTGTCTAGTCTTGTCTGTCTAGTCTTGTCTGTCTAGTCTTGTCTGTCTAGTCTTGTCTGTCTAGTCTTGTCTGTCTAGTCTTGTCTGTCTAGTCTTGTCTGTCTAGTCTTGTCTGTCTAGTCTTGTCTGTCTAGTCTTGTCTGTCTAGTCTTGTCTGTCTAGTCTTGTCTGTCTAGTCTTGTCTGTCTAGTCTTGTCTGTCTAGTCTTGTCTGTCTAGTCTTGTCTGTCTAGTCTTGTCTGTCTAGTCTTGTCTGTCTAGTCTTGTTTGTCTAGTCTTGTCTGTCTAGTCTTGTCTGTCTAGTCTTGTCTGTCTAGTCTTGTGTGTGTAGTCTTGTCTGTCTAGTCTTGTCTGTCTAGTCTTGTCTGTCTAGTCTTGTCTGTCTAGTCTTGTCTGTCTAGTCTTGTCTGTCTAGTCTTGTCTGTCTAGTCTTGTCTGTCTAGTCTTGTCTGTCTAGTCTTGTCTGTCTAGTCATGTCTGTCTAGTCTTGTCTGTCTAGTCTTGTCTGTCTAGTATTGTCTGTCTAGTCTTGTCTGTCTAGTCTTGTCTGTCTAGTCTTGTCCGTCTAGTCTTGTCTGTCTAGTCTTGTCTGTCTAGTTTTGTCTGTCTAGTCTTGTTTGTCTAGTCTTGTCTGTCTAGTCTTGTCTGTCTAGTCTTATATGTTAATTTTATTAATTTTATTATATTTTATAATAATTTTATAAATAATAATAATAATAATTAATTTTATTATATTGTATTTTATCTAGTCTTCTCTGTTTAGTCTTGTCTGTCTAGTCTTGCCTGTCTAGTCTTGTCTGTCTAGTCTTGTCTGTCTAGTCTTGCCTGTCAAGTCTTGTCTGTCTAGTCTTGTCTGTCTAGTCTTGTCTGTCTAGTCTTGTCTGTCTAGTCTTGTCTGTCTAGTCTTGTCTGTCTTGTCTTGTCTGTCTAGTATTGTCTGTCTAGTCTTGTCTGTCTAGTCTTGTCTGTCTAGTCTTGTCTGTCTAGTCTTGTCTGTCTAGTCTTGTCTGTCTAGTCCTGTCTGTCTAGTATTGTCTGTCTGGTCTTGTCTGTCTAGTCTTGTCTGTCTAGTCTTGTCTGTCTAGTCTTGTCTGTCTATTCAAAATCAAAATCAAAATCAAATTTATTCATTCTACGATGTACAAAGGAAAATTACATATTGAATTTGTCATTAAAAAAATCATTAAGGCTATAGTAGCACTTCTCTATTAACATTATTTTAAGTTTTTTTCTAAAAGATTTTTGGTAGGTTGCTTGGGTCAGCATATTTGGAAGCTTGTTATAGATTTGGATTCCAATCTTGTTCGGTGCTTTGCTGCAAATTGTTAAATTTGATATTGGAGTTCGTAGTTGCTTTTGACCTCTTGTGAAGTGATGGTGTTGGTCTATGTTTCTTATAATTGAGGCCTTATTCCTGTGAATATGGCATGCAGTTTCCCATATGTATATGGATGGTACCGTAAGGAGGTTTAGCTTCTTAAAATAGGGCATACATGTCGTTCTACCTACACCTATGATTGCCCGGATGATTCTCTTTTGGGCTTTGAAGACCCTTTGAGTTTGTGGAGAGGGTCCCCATACTATAATCCCGTACGAGATAACAGATTGTACCTCCGCGTGGCATATATTTAGCAGCACATTTTGTTCTACTAAACAGCGGATATTTCTTATGAGGTAGGCTTTATAATTTATTTTCTTGGTTATTCGATCAATGTGGGTATTCCAGGTTAGATTTTCTTCTAAATTTACTCCAAGAAATTGAACTGTGTCGGTCCTTTGAACGGTTGCGTTGCCTATTTTAAGTGTTAAATCGTCTTCTCGCAAACTACGGGTTGTTTGAAATACAATATATTTTGTTTTTCCAATATTTAAGTATAAGTTGTTGGCAGAGAACCATTGATTGAGGTCGGTTAGAAGCTCATTTGCCTCTGATTCAGCTTTTTGTTTAGACGGCTCCGATACTATAAAACTGGAATCGTCTGCGTAGAGAATGCATTCCCTGCCCTTTAAATATTGTATCAGGTCTGCAGTATATAGAGAAAACAATAAAGGCGCCAAAACACTTCCCTGTGGTACCCCGATATCTGTTGTTAATTGCGCAGAAGTACTATTATTGTTTGATTGGCAGATTTGAACATATTGGTTTCTTTGGTGTAAAAATGATTCGAACCATCTACCAATTTTGCCTCGAATTCCGCATCTATATAGTTTTTCTATAAGTTTTTCATGCGACACACAATCAAAAGCTTTGGAGATGTCACAGAAGATTCCCACAGGATGTTTCCCTTTATCTATCTCCTCTAATATTTTTTCATAAAAAGCGCTGATTGCTGTTGTAGTTGATCTTTCAGCTCTGAAGCCATGTTGTTGGGTAGGAATTAAATGGTATTTATCGATAAAACATTTTAATCTTTCCTCAATACAATATTCCATTATTTTTGATACCACCGATAGAAGTGATATTGGTCTGTAATTCATAATGTCTGGCTTATCTCCCTTCTTATATACGGGCATTATTTTTGAGGTTTTTAGTAGCTCAGGAAATTCTTCAGTTTCTATCGAGTTATTAATAATGTCTGTGATTGGGGCTGCAATTTCGTTCTTGAATTCCTTAAATAATTTATACGGCAGTAAGTCCGGGCCGCTGCTGGATTTGTTCTTGAGTTTAGCGATGATGTTCAACACTTCTTCTGTTGTGAATGTGTCTATATACATTGAGTTTATATTATATGGTACGTGTGTATTTGTGATTTGGGTTCGGTTGATGTTATTTGCTACATCTGCTGCTGAATTCTTGAAATGTCTATTGAATAAGTTAGCTATTTCATGCGGATCTTTAGTCAGTTCGTTATTCACTTTTAATTCTATTTCATCCACTGGACGTGTTTTGTTGGATAGTTCATTAATTATATTCCACAACGTTTTTTGTTTATTTTCGGCTTGTTCTATAATTTTGCTAAAAAAACGCTTTTTGGCGTTTGTTATAAATTTGATGTGTTTATGTTTTTGTTTTTTGTATTTTAGGCGAAGTATAGGGTATTTTTTTTGAAGAATATACAAATCCTTTAATCTTTCTGCAGATAATTTTGTTTGTGTGTTTGTCCACGTTTTATGTAGCTGTTGTTTACTTTTTACAAGTGGGAAGCAAACAGAGAAATGATACTGCATGATGTTTATGAAGGTGATGGTTTTTTCATTGCAATTGTTTTTATTGAAGACATCTTCAAATTTTTCTTTTTTTAAGGCATCCGAAAAACGTGCTTTATTTTCTACAGTGAATTTCCTCTTGAATATACACTTTTGTTTGATGGGTTTAGGTACATCAGTGCTCAAAGTGATTGCACGATGGTCAGACAGAGGAGTGTCTTGAACACTGATTATTGCTGTGGGAAAACCTAGTTTTATAAATATGTTGTCTATCCTCGTCTGCGATGTTGTAGTAACTCTAGTATATTGATGAACTTGCTCAATCAGCCCGAAGGACAATAATAAATTTACTGAAATTGTTTTTTCTCTTGATATATCTGCAAAGTTTATATTAAAGTCACCAACAAGGATTATGTGTAATGATTTTTTATTTATATCCACAAGCACTTCTTCGAGAACCGTGAAGAATGTTATTAAACACCCCGTAGGCGGTCTGTAGAGATTAACTATAGCAGTGGTAGCATTTTCACACTTCCATCTAACTCCACAAAGTTCAATTTGTTTTTCAATGGATCTGGATTCGATATTTAAATTTGATATTTCACTATTGTGATCTTGCAAGGTTCTTGTCCAGATGGCTACTCCACCTCCACTAGATTGATTTCTACAGTACTGACTTACAATTTTGTAGTTTTGTATATGCAACGTTCTGCTTGTTTCTGCGTCCATCCATGTTTCTGTTAAACATATAAATACCGGCTTAAGTTCTTCAACAGCAATTTCTAATTGAGCGATTTTATTTCGAATACTTTGTATATTCATGTAAAACATTATATTTTGTACTACTTTATTATAATCTGTTTTCTTGTAAGTTTTTATGCTATTTGTTGGCATTACTAAGGGCGTTTGTGGTATTGGCTTCCATGTGGAAAATTTGATGTATGTGATCTGTCTAGTAGTCTAAAATTCAATCTTTCATATAGAATGCCTTCCGGCCAAAATGATACATGATATACCTGTTCTTTTAATGAAAGGTCTACTCCTACTTTAAAACATTTATTATCTTTTATTTTTGGTGTGATTTCCTCAACTATGAAATTATTTACCTCTTGATTTGTTTTTTTAACTAAATAATTCAAAACTAATTCTTCTGAGACATGGTCTTTAGCTCGAGATATGTATAACCAGATTTTTTTTGGTTCGACTTTTCTCCCCACGAATCCCGAGACTTTTTCATCCTCGCTCACTTGTGCGTTTCCAATAGATGTTCCAATCCGCCTTCTTCGCCTTGGTTCGGTAACTCTCCGTTTGTCTTTTGGTCTTTCTGTTGATGTGTTATCAGTTTCCTCGAATCTACAATTAGACAAACTCACCCTTTCTGTAGGAAAGGTATGGTTGCATCCATCTGGTTTGGTTGGGATGTTAAATTCTCCGCCTGCTTCCCAGAAGATTCAGGTGTAGTAAGTGTTGCCTCTGCATTACTAAGTGTTTCTGTGCGTAGTGTTTCTGGCCACGTGTTTTCTTTGTTTACTTTTGTTTTTGTACGATTTTCATTGCCTTTTAGTAGTTCTATTTGTGCCTCTAAGGTAACTACGTATTTTTTTAGAATGTTATTTTTGTCTTCCATTTCTGTAAGAAGTCTTTGTAAATACCTATTTTCACATATGTAGTTTATGTTTTCCTGTGGGTCCTCCAGAATATTTTCCTCGATTTCCCCAATCTCGTGCATACATCCATTAGTGCGCTTCTTTTTTGCATGTGCTGCACAACCCGCGTGAAAATGGTTTTTACATTTTATACAAAACACTGGCTTTAACACCTTTTTATTGCAATAACTGCAGACCGTTTCGCTAAGCTCTTTATCAACGGCCATCTTAGTCAACACTCTTGTCTGTCTTGTCTGTCTAGTCTTGTCTGTCTAGTCTTGTCTGTCTAGTCTTGTCTGTCTAGTCTTGTCTGTCTAGTCTTGTCTGTCTAGTCTTGTCTGTCTAGTCTTGTCTGTCTAGTCTTGTCTGTCTAGTCTTGTCTGTCTAGTCTTGTCTGTCTAGTCTTGTCTGTCTAGTCTTGTCTGTCTAGTCTTGTCTGTCTAGTCTTGTCTGTCTAGTCTTGTCTGTCTAGTCTTGTCTGTCTAGTCTTGTCTGTCTAGTCTTGTCTGTCTAGTCTTGTCTGTCTAGTCTTGTCTGTCTAGTCTTGTCTGTCTAGTCTTGTCTGTCTAGTCTTGTCTGTCTAGTCTTGTCTGTCTAGTCTTGTCTGTCTAGTCTTGTCTGTCTAGTCTTGTCTGTCTAGTCTTGTCTGTCTAGTCTTGTCTGTCTAGTCTTGTCTGTCTAGTCTTGTCTGTCTAGTCTTGTCTGTCTAGTCTTGTCTGTCTAGTCTTGTCTGTCTAGTCTTGTCTGTCTAGTCTTGTCTGTCTAGTCTTGTCTGTCTAGTCTTGTCTGTCTAGTCTTGTCTGTCTAGTCTTGTCTGTCTAGTCTTGTCTGTCTAGTCTTGTCTGTCTAGTCTTGTCTGTCTAGTCTTGTCTGTCTAGTCTTGTCTGTCTAGTCTTGTCTGTCTAGTCTTGTCTGTCTAGTCTTGTCTGTCTAGTCTTGTCTGTCTAGTCTTGTCTGTCTAGTCTTGTCTGTCTAGTCTTGTCTGTCTAGTCTTGTCTGTCTAGTCTTGTCTGTCTAGTCTTGTCTGTCTAGTCTTGTCTGTCTAGTCTTGTCTGTCTAGTCTTGTCTGTCTAGTCTTGTCTGTCTAGTCTTGTCTGTCTAGTCTTGTCTGTCTAGTCTTGTCTGTCTAGTCTTGTCTGTCTAGTCTTGTCTGTCTAGTCTTGTCTGTCTAGTCTTGTCTGTCTAGTCTTGTCTGTCTAGTCTTGTCTGTCTAGTCTTGTCTGTCTAGTCTTGTCTGTCTAGTCTTGTCTGTCTAGTCTTGTCTGTCTAGTCTTGTCTGTCTAGTCTTGTCTGTCTAGTCTTGTCTGTCTAGTCTTGTCTGTCTAGTCTTGTCTGTCTAGTCTTGTCTGTCTAGTCTTGTCTGTCTAGTCTTGTCTGTCTAGTCTTGTCTGTCTAGTCTTGTCTGTCTAGTCTTGTCTGTCTAGTCTTGTCTGTCTAGTCTTGTCTGTCTAGTCTTGTCTGTCTAGTCTTGTCTGTCTAGTCTTGTCTGTCTAGTCTTGTCTGTCTAGTCTTGTCTGTCTAGTCTTGTCTGTCTAGTCTTGTCTGTCTAGTCTTGTCTGTCTAGTCTTGTCTGTCTAGTCTTGTCTGTCTAGTCTTGTCTGTCTAGTCTTGTCTGTCTAGTCTTGTCTGTCTAGTCTTGTCTGTCTAGTCTTGTCTGTCTAGTCTTGTCTGTCTAGTCTTGTCTGTCTAGTCTGTCTAGTCTTGTCTGTCTAGTCTTGTCTGTCTAGTCTTGTCTGTCTAGTCTTGTCTGTCTAGTCTTGTCTGTCTAGTCTTGTCTGTCTAGTCTTGTCTGTCTAGTCTTGTCTGTCTAGTCTTGTCTGTCTAGTCTTGTCTGTCTAGTCTTGTCTGTCTAGTCTTGTCTGTCTAGTCTTGTCTGTCTAGTCTTGTCTGTCTAGTCTTGTCTGTCTAGTCTTGTCTGTCTAGTCTTGTCTGTCTAGTCTTGTCTGTCTAGTCTTGTCTGTCTAGTCTTGTCTGTCTAGTCTTGTCTGTCTAGTCTTGTCTGTCTAGTCTTGTCTGTCTAGTCTTGTCTGTCTAGTCTTGTCTGTCTAGTCTTATCTGTCTAGTCTTGTCTGTCTAGTCTTGTCTGTCTAGTCTTGTCTGTCTAGTCTTGTCTGTCTCGTCTTGTCTGTCTAGTCTTGTCTGTCCAGTCTTGTCTGTCTAGTCTTGTCTGTCTAGTCTTGTCTGTCTAGTCTTGTCTGTCTAGTCTTGTCTGTCTAGTATTGTCTGTCTACTCTTGTCTGTCTAGTCTGGTCTGTCTAGTCTTGTCTGTCTAGTCTTGTCTGTCTAGTCTTGTCTGTCTAGTCTTGTCTGTCTAGTCTTGTCTGTCTAGTCTTGTCTGTCTAGTCTTGTCTGTCTAGTCTTGTCTGTCTAGTCTTGTCTGTCTAGTCTTGTCTGTCCAGTCTTGTCTGTCTAGTCTTGTCTGTCTAGTCTTGTCTGTCTACTCTTGTCTGTCTAGTCTTGTCTGTCTAATCTTGTCTGTCTAGTCTTGTCTGTATAGTTTTGTCTGTCTAGTCTTGTTTGTCTAGTCTTGTCTGTCTAGTCTTGTATGTTAATTTTATTAATTTTAATATACTTTATAATAATTTTATAAATATAATATAATAATAATATTAATTAATTTTATTATATTGTATTTTATCTAGTCTTGTCTGTTTAGTCTTGTCTGTCTAGTCTTGTATACAAATTTTTTTTTGTTTAGTTTGTTCTGTCTAGTCTTCTCTGTTTAGTCTTGTCTGTCTAGTCTTGTTTGTTCCATCTTGTCTGTGTGTATTGGCTATGTGCACGACAGTAGTCCCACCTGGCATGCGCAACTATTCGGTATTATGTCAAATAATGACATACGTTTGTTTTATGGTTTTATGGTAAATAAAGTAATTAAAAGAAATATTGAAAGACGGCAAATAGAATTTTTAGAGGATTTTGTTAAAAACAATATATAGAAAAGGGATGTTATTATGAAAACTGGTTTTGAAAGTGTAAAACACAATATAAATTTTCAATCCCAAACTGTGATCAAGGGAAATAAATTAGTTGGCTCAACATCTAAGAAATTTTGAAGAGCTACGAAATAATGGCAATAGTTATTTAATTCGAGCGCACATCATTCATCAAACATCAGTGACAGTAACTTGCTATAAAACAATGGATAATCAATTTTGTTAAAGTAAATATTCATAAGGGAGATATTTTTAAGACATGTTTCCACCAGTAGTAAAGACTGAATGTAGTCAACCAGGACCAATAACTCAAAGTGAATTATTGAAAGAGTCATTTTTAAAACAAGTATTATAGGTAGCAGTATAAATTCAAGAGATAAGTTTAATTACAGAGTCAATAGCTAAAATGTTGCAGCAAATATTATAAAGTTTTACAAAGATGAGCGAGAAGACAGTTATGCATGTTTATCTGTTATGAGAAATATGTAGCTGTAATAGATGAATATATTATTAATATTTGTCAAAATCAAGCAATCCGCATTCCCAAACTGGTATGCAATTCGAGATGTCAGGACAACTGCAAGGAAAAATATACAGAGACAAACTCCTGTAATCAAAACCATTCAAAGTTTAGTGTTTTAAATTCAAAGAAAGTTGATTTTGTTTTAACCCGGTATAGGTTACGTTATGAACAAACAGCTTTATTACTTTATGACATTTTTTTTCAATTTTCAAAAAATATAAACAAATTGACAAACCGGAATCGTTGCGTATTTCTATCAAGGCATACGCCGTGATCGCATCAGCAAATACTTGATTTAATTTTGTTTTTTTGTAAATAGGGATCTCACCATGGACCATTCGTTGTCTTTAGAGTTGCGATTTTCAATCACAGGAAGCAACGAATTATTTTGTTGGAATTAGAATAAGTGTCCTTGTTGACGTTTTTCAGTTGTTATTGTTAATTATTTTAATTGGAAATTGTCGGTTCCGTTCCGTTAACAACATTTGGGATTTTTTTGGGAATTCGAGAAAATGATATTATATATTTTCCACATAAATCCATCGGGGCAAAGGCGTACAAATGACGCAACGTTTTCAAAATTAATGCTGTGACCTACAAAATAACTAATTAGCAATGGAAATTCATCGATTATATTTCAGAATATATATTGTTTAGTTTGTCGGAACAAAATCGATGGGGACTAAATTTTGTGATTCCCTTGAACTTATTAACCTACACATCTAATTTGATGTAGAATCAGTACTAAAGTTATTTATGATTTATGAATGTAATTTGAAAATAATTCGAGATTTACATTCTAGATGGTTGCACAAGACTCGGCACATGAGACTAGAATAGATAGACAAGATTGGACGGAAACGACTGGTCAGACGAGACTAGAGAGACACGATAACAGGCAAGATTACATTAGCAAGTTATTCTATAATACTCGATCGAACTAAATTAACATTTCAATTTTGGATAATTAATATTTATAATCATTCTGCGTTTAGAATGGAATTTAATTAAAATCTGGAATTATATAAGCTCATGTTGATTTGTACTGTTTAGTATATTGTTCCTTGTGCTATCAAGATGCAGACTATCTTGGAAAGAATCACCCACGAATTTTCTATAGTGGCTAAACTGTATAGAGGTAAAATTTAAACCAAAAAATATTTGTTATATATCTCAAAAAATGTCTTTTGGAAGAATCCGCACGTGATGAATTTTATACGAGAACTCCAATTCCCGCGATAATTCTCCTGGTTTTCTACTATTTGTTTGTAAAAAAACTGGGTCCACATTTTATGAAACGTAGAGAACCTTACCAAATCGACGGGATCATTAAAATCTATAATTTGTTGCAAGTTGTATATATTATTAAAATTCTAATTCCGGTAAGTTGCGTTTAATAACAAATATTCTTATTTAATACAATTTACAAATAAATATGAGATTTTAGGCTATTCCAATTGTATATAATAAAGAGAAATGGACGTGTATGCATTTGGAAAATGAAGAGGAAATTAATTTAGTATATCATTATTTTTATTTGAAACTGTTCGACTTATTGGAAACGGTATTGGTTTTCTTATATTTTATAATAAAAACACAACATATACAATTAGACCTAGTCCATGTAGTCTGTCCATATGCCTAGTCTATTCTGTCCAATCTTGTTTATCCCATGTTCTGTGTTCAACCGTCCATGTATAGTCTTGTCTGTCTATTTTTGTTTTCTAGATATTTTTTGTTCTTCGTAAGAAGGATCGTCAGATATCATTTCTACATGTTTATCATCATATGGTCATGGTTTTAATGGTTTGGATTGGAGTGAAAGTATCACCTGGTGGTCACTTCTTACCTCTTTGTGTATTAAATTGCATTGTACACGTGTTTATGTACATATACTACTATATGTCTGCAGGAGGCAAGAAGAATATTTGGTGGAAAAAATACATAACCATATTACAGTTGGTAAGAAAGCAGAAGCTAAATAAATGTAATAATAAATAAAATTTAGATATACCTCTTTTAATGAATGAAAATATATGTTTGTCTCTTTTGTTTTAGACTCAATTCTTCATACTGCTAGTTCACTTTACGATTCCTATATTTACCGATTGCACTGTGCCTACTGTGTTATTGCTTTTAGGTTGTTTCCAATCTTTGTATATGACTTACTTATTCGGAATATTTTATTATAAAACATATATACTAAAATCTAGTAAAAAGAATGTGTAATGTAGTAGTTGTTTATTGTATATTGTTTTCAAAACGCAATCAAAGCATGGATTTCGATGTCACAATAAATAATTTGAATTAAACCTTTAACTATCCGCGTCCTGAAATTTCACGTAAGTACCCGCGCGTTACATCCTATACATGTATCAGTATGCGACTGAGTACATATTTTATTGTATTTGGATAAGAAAATATATCGTATTGATGAATTATATTATTTATTAGGAATATAATACTACTAATTGATTAAACACAATGTAGTTTTTCATAAAACGTAGGATTTGACATTATTATTTATTCGCTTCGTTCCGTGCTTCGTTCGCCATTCTTGCATCAATCGCATGCAATAACAGTGGTCATATATTGTTTGCATACCCACTGTTTTAATGCAATTGCTGCAGATGATTGTTCTAACATTTTTCTACCACAGATAAAACATCTCGCTGGTATTTTTACTCCTCTTCACTCCCTTCTTCTGGTTTCTCTATTTTAATGAGGAAATATTTTATGTCACTTGGCAATGACTCCATAGTAGCACATTCAGCGTGCACGTGTCGGTCGAGCTTGGTTCGCGCTTCGATTCTTGTCTTTACGCTTCTCACACTCGAAGCATACTCCCCGAATAATATAAATCCGCGAAGTAAATTGATAAGTAAATCGCGCGATTTCGCTTCTGTTAATCGGTGCCTAAATCGATTCAAATGTTGAACTAAAAATACAGATTTTTTAAAATTGGCGCGAACAATTTGTGTACGTAACATTCGCAGGTGCTTTTCAGGTGTTAATGTTCCATCTATAATAAAAGAGCTGATTATAATCCATCTAACCATCTACTATCCCAAATCTTCTGCGGATATTGAGAATGAACTTCAATTTTTACGTGTGGATTTACTTGATGCCAGTATCTACAGTTTTGTCTATTCACACAACCATTCAATTGAAACGTGGCTTCATCTGATATCACAATGTTATTCATAAAATTATCGTTATCATTTATTAGTTGAGACATTATTTCTGAAAATTCAACCCTGCGGTCAAAGTCATCTTCAGTAATTCCTGGACTAAATTGGCTTTGTATGATGTACGTTTTAGAGATATCATAGTATGCAGAGAGCTGACTTGTGGAATTCTGTAGGCGTTTATATCCAGCAAAATATTTAGTGCCCTATCAACATTTATTGCCGTCCTATGTCTACCAGAGGAACTACGATTTTTCACACTTCCGGTTTATTCAAATTTTTGAACGGTTCGTGTCACTGTGGACTTACTGATAGGGATTATGTTTGGATGAGTATCATAAGATTAACCAACGATTATCATTTCTATACTTTCTGATTCTGTTAAATTCATTTTTAGGGTTCCGTACCGAAAACGGAACGGTTATAGGATCACTTTGTTGTCCGTCTGTCTGTCTATCTGTCTGTCTGTCCGTTCGTCTGTCTGTCTGTCTGTCTGTCCGTCTGTCCGCCTGTCTGTCTGTCAAGACCATTTTTCTCAGGAACGCGTAGAGGCAACAAGTTGAAATTTGTATCAAATACTCGGGTCTGCGGTCTCTTTCAGCTGTGAAGAAATCAAACTTATAAAGTCAACGCGATCAAAATATATGACCGTTTATGTCACATATTTTGCGATTTCACAAGGGAATCAAAACCTATAGGGTACTTCCCGTTGCCCTAGAATCATGAAATTTGGCAAGAAGCGGTGACTTGCAGCACATGTAAAGGGAAAAATCTGAAAACCGTATATATGTAGTTTAATTACAAGAAAAATGCGAATTTTCTATTAGAAACTTATCAAAATACACTAATGTGTTGCGTGGTATTGTCAGGCACCAGAAGCATATGGGTTGCATACAGTTAGGTCCTCCTAAAGATACCTTACTTACAAGTTTGTACGGAACCCTCGATGCGCGAGTCACAACTCGCACTTGGCCGTTTTTTTTTAAACTTGATCTGCTTACTTTGGTAGGATATAGCTTAAGGTATCCTCGAGTGCAATAGCTGTCCTATCACTGTTTTTAGGAATCCTTTATATCATTTTCTAGATGTAGCACGTGATTTCAAGGATATACAAGTTGGTAATTGTTACAGGCTGTAGCTGCGTAAATTGCGATCTGCATGAATGACTTGAAATGTGTGACCTGCATGTGGCAATGACGAGTAACGCAAGAATAATCCTACTTTGAGCCTTTAAGATTTTGGACATTTCTGGTGACGTTCCCCAAATACTATTAGAAAGCATATCCAGTCAATGCTCAGCATAGTAGCAATTAAGTTATTCGTTTGGATTCAGATTTTTTTATTGGGAACCGAAAGCAATATACTTTTCGGTTATGTTCTTTGTATATGCTGTGAGTGGTCACAGTGGTGTAGTGGTGAACGAATCCGCTAGCTATACGTGAGATCCCGGGTTCAATCCCCGACCATGCCGTGAAAAAATTTCACGGAACTATGCTGTGGCCACCTCGTGGAAAGCAACCACGAGTAATTCTGGCTATTCTGTCTCTTTAATTAAGCCATATTGTAACGTTAGGTTAGTTTATATTATTTCATATTGTAACGTTATGTATTATTGTTAGTTTATATTATTTCATAAGGAAACAGCTTTTATAATTACGAATAACATATAATCGCAGGTCATTGATGTTCACTAAATTAAATGTGTCGCTTCCTTCTTCATTCTTGGTAGGTTCTATATTGTAACGTTAGTCACTGTAAATACGCTGCTTTTCAACATCTAAATATGGAAAATGTATCACGCAAGGGGCAGGCAGGTGGAAGTAATCATTGGGTAAGAAAAAGTGTGGAGTCCGGCTTATGTTGACAAGATCGTTGTTTTGCACAAGCACGTAAGCAAAAACGAGAGAGGTGGTTGGAGGGATTAAAATGTTCTTTAATACTTTAACGTGGACCAACGTGGTGGTACACGCCGGCCGCTAGACCAAAACACAAAACCGAGCGTCGGTGTCAACGTGTTACGGAATGAAAGCTTGTGACGAATGTGAAGAAGACGAAACTGATTGTTTTTCAAAAGAGGAGTGAAACGTTTTTCGCAAATCCTTAATGTTGAATTTCCATTTTATTGAAATAAAGCTTTTTTAAGCGCGACTTGAGAGTAACTCGGGTTTTGTTCCTGCCGGAAATAATATTAAATAAAGTCTTAAAAATGCGGCTTTATCGAAGCTAGGGAGACCACTTTCAAAAATTCTTTTCTGTGTTTGTAAGCTGCATCAATCTGAGTAGCATTATTGTTGGCGCTACTGCGCGTTTTTATAATAAGATCATAGACGCTGTAACTGCCACTGTCATTGAAAAAAATAATTTTCATATAATTAATTTTCACACAATAATTCTCATGGTAAAG
Source organism: Phosphuga atrata (assembly GCA_944588485.1). Taxonomy (NCBI): domain Eukaryota; kingdom Metazoa; phylum Arthropoda; class Insecta; order Coleoptera; family Silphidae; genus Phosphuga; species Phosphuga atrata. The sequence goes on along the minus strand of OX155902.1, from coordinate 36,913,144 downwards.
TATCATTAAAATCTTCAATCATCAACCATCAACGGAGTACTTTATTTATCTCACAAACATTGGTCCTTCGAACCGGATTTTAAAATGTTACTAATACTTTCACAGAGCGACAATAGTTCGCTGTTTGTTATTATGAGATAATATTAGATCGTCGACTTAAAATGAAGTTAATATTATTTGGATATTTGCTCATTAGGACAATCTAATGCTAATTGCCGTAAACATCTCATAGCTAGGTACGGGGCTGAAGCAGTACCATATGTTACTGTGTTCAGTTGGTAAACTTGTAAAGGGTCACGTTTATTTTCCCGCCATAAAATTAATTGTAATGTACGGTGATCAGGCTGTACTAGAACTTGTCGGTACATTTTTTCTACATCCATTTCATCTACATGCTTACAAGCAACGAACGCGAATTGTCCAAACCGTAAAAGTATACCGACTAAATTATTTAATAGCTGAGGGCCGATCAACTGTATATCATTAAACGATTTACCTGTAGTTGTTTTTGCACCCGCATCAAACACAACTCGCAACTTAGTTGTTGCACTTTCACGCTGTACTGGTCATCAGCAAGATACATTATAAATTATAAATTTACCTGTAGCGAAGTAAAGTTCTGACAGCTTCATTAATGAAATCGTAACAGGCTGGTGCGGTGAGCGGACGCCCGATCAAAAAATGCCCGGTGTCAATGCTTGAAGGTCGTTCGGCTCTGAAGAGACAGGTGTTAGCGGGCGAGAGTTCAGGATAGCCTCAACTTGTATCTAAATCGTGTTAAACTCTTCAAGCGTGAGATTAGAGTTCCCTACGACGCGTCTCAAGTGATACTTGGATGATCTCACACCGGCCTCCCACAAGCCACCAAAATGAGGAGAATATGGGGGAATGAATTTAAATTTAATATTTTCCATAGCGACTTTCTCGATGATTTCGTTAGAAAATGTAGATAAAAATTTATTTAATTCGTTAGCTGCTCCAACATAATTTTTTCCATTATGGAAATGGACTTTTAATTTCGATAGTTCATCAAATAACTCAAAAAAGTCATTGTCACTTGATAAAACTGTCCAACATAAAACACTTGGTGTAGGTTGCTGCAATAACAGTGATGAATTAAATTTTAATACAAAAATAAATTTTGAAATTGATGTTTTACAAATGACAAAACGGAAAATATTTTCTGTTATCTCGCAGGTTTATGACCCACTAGGGTTATTAGCGCCCATTATTATTGTTACTAAAATACTCATGCAAAAACTTTGGCTTTGTAAAATCGGATGGGGTGATCCTGTCCCTAGTGAAGTTGCAAATTAATTCGTTCGAATATTAAATTCACTACAACATTTACAAAAGGTTCGTATTCCGCGGCATGTCACCACACAGTACACATATCAGTTACAACTACACATTTTTACGGACGCCTCACGGAAAGCATACGGTGCCTGTGCGTACATACGAAGCGTCTGCGAGCATTCAAAGGAGGTAACTGTAAAATTATTGTGTGCAAAAAGTAAGGTTGCGCCTATAAAGCCAGTAACCATTGCGCGGCTTGAGCTTTGCGGAGCGTTGGTGGGTGCCCGTCTTTATAAAAAGATCATAGATTCAATGAACATTCGAACATTCGAAAAGGCATTATTTTGCACTGACTCAACCATTGTCCTAGGGTGGTTACGCACTCATCCAACGTTAATGAAAACTTTCGTTCAAAGCAGAGTCGTTGAAATCAATGAATTAACTAGCAATTGCGTTTGGTCGGATGTGCTAGGCGTCAACAATCCAGCTGATTTGTTGTCGTGTGGTGTTAACCTACCCGAGCTTCTTCAAAACGATTTGTGGTGGATTGGGCCTATAGACCATTTTTTTTAAGAATGCAGTAACTAGGCACCTGATTTACATGACTATTTACATGACAAATGTTCAATCTAGTTACAAAATTTGGCGCTAAATTCAAATATAGTTACTTGAATATAAAATTGGTAATTTATTAATGGTTTGATTGAATATCTATTAAATACACCAAATGGCAACAATGGTAATAAAATACAAAGTACACACTCACGAAAACTAAATGATACAAAGAGATCAAATGACAATTGTGAATTGACACGGAAGCCATTGACAACTAACAGCTGAACATGCATTGGCGTACAAAAAAAATATACTTGGATTTAATTATTTTTTTATATCTAAAATTTAATCTCTAAATTTAAAATTGAATATTAAATTATATATAAAACATTATTCTATAATATAGTATTTATTATCCGTAGTATAATTTAACGTTCTATTATATTTAGAAATAATTCGTAGTATTATATTCATTTAATTACATATCACTAAATTCTACGCCAGTGATTGCAAATGTATGTGAAAAGAGAGAGATGGAGAAGTAAATATCGTCCGTGTGAACTTCTCCTCGATTTAAGCCAATCAGAGAACAAGGTCAAATAAGCCCTATCTTCCCTGCACTGCATTCTTAAAAAAATGAGCTATAGGTTCATTAGTGAGTCATCTGTTATCGAAAGCAATCCAGCTGACGTACCGTCTGTTTTAGTTGAGACCGCATTGAGATCTCATGTTATGTCAGGTTCGGCATGTAACGTGATTCCGTTTGAACCATTTTCATCATTCAACAGAATGACAAGAAAAGCTTCTTATATTAGGCGATTTATTCAAAACATTCGACATAAAACAGAACGTAAACAGGGCCCGTTGTCCGTAAATGAATTACACGAGTCAACTATTTTACTCGCACGGTTTTCTCAAAAAGAATCATTTCCTCTTGAATATAATTCTTTATCGAAACAATCGTCAAACATAAAATATTCACGCAATATGTCAGGCCTCAACTTATTCTTTTGTAGACAGTCTTTGTTAAGAGTAGGAGCCAGGTTGGATAATTGTATAGAGGCCATAGAGCCCTACAGTGTAAGGATGAACTCTACTGCCCGCGGTGCAAGGAAAATGGACACTCGCCGGGAAACAGGAACTGCAAGGCCTTCAAAAAAGCGCTAGCAGATGCTAGAAAGAAGTTGCAAGGACATAAAAATTCAACATCCTGCAACTAGAAGCCAATAGAAGCACCAATGCTCACGACATGGCATCTACAATCGCAGATCAAAGAAAAATGCGACTTTATTGTCCTTAGCGAGCCGAACATTGCAAAATACAAAAACGGTGGCAACCACACCTACAGCAACCAAAACCACCTAGTTTCCATCATAAACATTTCCAAAAACATGTCTGTCACTTCGTACCGTACCGGCTCCTGTTTTGTGTGTGTGAACGTGGAAGAGTATACACTCTACAGTGTCTATATTAGCCCTAACTGTCCACATGCAATATTTAAACAAAGTCTGGTAGACCTGCAACAGGACCTGCTAAAATCCAAAAGGCAAAACAAGCATGTGATACTCACGGGGGACTTCAATGCAAAGAATACTTATTGGGGGGGTACAAAAACGGACAGACTAGGGGAAGAACTGCTAGAATGGGCCGAGTCCAAGGGTCTCACCATTCTAAACGACGGGAAAACACCAACTCTAGTCCGACATAACGGAGTATCATACATTGATCTTACCCTGGTGAATGACGAGGTAGTTGCAAAAAACCCGCGGTGGGCGGTCCTGAGAAACGAACTGTCGATGAGCGACCACCATTACATTCTAGCTAGAATACCTGCCACAAGCAGGAGGGCAAGAGCAAGGTGGAGATACGGTTTTACAGACATCGTAACACTAAATAAGATTTTCACGGAAGAAATTAATGACAAGGAAATTAACACGGAGAGCTGTGAAGAGTCTCTGGGTAAAGCATACAGAAAAAACACACCACTCGTAAGCTGCGGAGGAGACTATAAGTTGCCCTACTGGTGGTCAGAAGAAATACAAAATCAGATTTCAGAAACAAAGCGTGAAAGGAGGCGGTTTCAAAGGAGCATAGAAGTGGGAGATAGAGGGAATAGACGATCTGAATACAAACAAGCAAAGCGTGCGCTCAAAAAGTCAATATCAGAGGCAAAGAAAAAAGCCTGGTCCAAATTATGTAACAGCCTAGAAACTGACATTTTCGGAGAAGGATATAAAATCGTCAGATCCCAATTAAATGCAGCAAACCCGAAGATTACACTTCCGCTGCAGGACCGTGAAGAAGTTTTCGACCAACTTTTCATCACTAGCGGGGAAGATTACCATCGATGTGATAGACCTCTCTACACTTCCTCAAACGGCCATGATCTTAATGAAGACGAGGTGATAAGGGCGTGTAAAAAAATAGAGATGGGCAAGTCTTCCGGCCCGGATGGAATACCGCCTGAAACAGTAAAGGCAATTATAGGTAGTAATACACAATATTTTGTAACCCTCTTCAACAGCTTTCTGGAGCCGAACCGGTTCCTCGATACATGGAAACTCGCAAAATTGATCCTAGTTGAAAAACCTAGGAAAACAATGGACGAGGCAGTTAAATATAGACCAATATGCCTGATCAATGTACTAGCTAAGGTATACGAAAATATTGTAAACCAGAGAATTCGGGAGGACATTGAGACCAACGGGGTTCTACATATAAATCAGTACGGATTTCGTAGAGGGAAAACCACAATTTGCGCGGTAGAGCACGTCATCCACAATGCAGAAAAGGAAATGCAACAAGGTCAATGGAGTGCCCTCGTCCTTATCGACGTACAAAACGCTTTCAATTCTGCCCCGTGGCACATAATTCTGTCCAAACTTGAAAAATGCGGAGTTAGCCAGTACCTAATCAACAATGTGCAATCATATTTCAGAAATCGCGTCATCCAGATAACATCCAAGATGAAAAAGAAAATCCTGGGAGGTGTACCGCAAGGTTCGGTCCTCGGGCCAACCCTATGGAACGTTTTGTATGACGATGTCATGTCTGTGGATACGGAGGAGGGAGTCGAACTTGTGTGCTATGCGGACGAACTGGACGTATTGGCATCTGCAAAAAATCCCGAAGAACTGGTGCTTAAGGTGAATGTAACGTTAAAAACTATAGACAGATGGATGAAACGGAACGAATTGAAAGTGGCTGTGAATAAAACCGTAGCAATAATCCTAAATAGGAAAAAAACTACCTCCTATAAAGTTTACCATGGCAGGAGAAGATATCTATCCCGTGCGACAGATAAAATATCTGGGCATGATAATAGATAGGGGACTATCATTCGGACGACATATCCACTACGCGTGCGAGAAGGCGAAACGTACAATGAAGGCCCTAGGCAGCATACTGCCTAATATTAGAGGTCCAGGACAGAAGAAAAGGAAGGTACTAGCGATGGCAATGGAGTCGATAATGATGTACGGGGCTACGCTATGGGTAGGAGCAGCAAGACGTAAAATCTATCGAAAAAAAATCCCGTCCACCCAAAGACTAATGGCCTTGAGAGTATGCAGTGCATACCGCACAACATCTGCAGATGCCGCGCTCGTAGTGGCAGGCCTCGTACCGCTGCACCTCCTTGCCGAAGAGAAAAAGCGACTATATGACCTACACAGAACAATAACAATAACATACCGGAAGGAACAGAGGGAAATGACTTATCAGAAGTGGCAGACAGAATGGGACCTCGCTAAAGTCGGAAGGTGGACCCACAGGATGATGCCGAACATCAAGAAGTGGGTAGAGAGGAAGCATGGATCGGTAAATTTCCTCATTACACAGTGCCAGGACACGGAGTCTTCTGCTCCTACACGGAGAGAATTGGAAAGAGGGGAAGTGCACAATGCCGATACTGTCCAGAGCAAGTAGATGATACTCCAGAACACACAATATTCCACTGTGGGAATTGGGATAACGAAAGGGACAATATAAAAAGAAACCTACCTGCGACAGCCATGTCCCCGTAAAACATAATAGAGGAAATGATCGGACACAAGGACAGCTGGGAAACTGTGAAGAATTTTGTAGAAGAAGTGATGCGGAAAAAGGCAAAAGATGAATTAGAAGAACAGAGCAGAGAAAGATACGACAACCGATAAAGGATATTAAGACGAAACCTGTAGGATGTAAGGCTGAAAGGCGGGAACACTATAGGAGAGAAATAAAGAGGAGATGGTTTTAGTGGGTATGACTGCCTTAGTGGGCTGGTGAGTTCCACACTCCCCAAAATTGAAACCGTATCTGGGGGTGCGTAAAAGCATTTCCTCTCCTCTGTAGAAAAAAAAAAGTTGGATAATTGTAATGATTTCAGCTATGACAAAAAATATCCTATATTGCTTTTCAGTAAACACAGATTTGTTTTTCTCTTATTCCTGCATATACATACACAATTTTGTCATGCTGGCCCTCAATTATTGCTCTCAACCATTCGTGATGAATGGTGGCCACTTGGTGGTAGAAATTTTGCGCGCTCAGTCGTTCACAAGTGTGTTAAATGCGTTAGGTTGAGTGGGAAAACATTTAGCCCAATAATGGGCAACCTACCAACTGAAAGATTACTAGCAGGTTTTCCGTTTCTACGTACTGGTACTGACTACTGTGGTCCAGTTTTCATTTTGAGCGGTCAAGTGAGCGGTTCAAGGTTAATAAAATGTTATATTTGTATATTTATTTGCTTTGCGACTCGAACAGTGCATCTTGAGTTGGTCACAGATCTTTCCACGAACGTTTATCTTCTTTGTTTAAAAAGGTTTATATTTCGAGAGGGAAAGCCTTTGGAGATACATTTCGATAATGGAAAAAAATATGTTGGAGCAGCTAACGACTTAAATAATTTTTTAACTAAATTTTCTAACGAAATCATCGAAAAAGTTGCTATGGAAAATATTAAATTTAAATTCATTCACCCTTATTCTCCTCATTTTGGTGGCTTGTTGGAGGCCGGAGTAAGGTCAAACAAGTATCACTTGAGCCGCGTCGTAGGGAACTCTAATCTCACGTTTGAAGAGTTTAACACGATTTTGATACAAGTTGAGCCTATCCTGAACTCTCGCCCGCTAACACCTCTCTCTTCAGACCCGAACGACCTTCAAGAATTGACACCGGGGCATTTTTTGATCGGGCGTCCGCTCACCGCACCAGCCTGTAACGATGTCAGCAACGAAGCTGTCAACCGTTTATCTCGCTACGACCGCGTCGAGCAAATGCGTCAACATTTTTGGCAGCATTGGTCAAAAGAGTATGTCAGCGAGCTCCAGACCAGAACAAAATGGAAACCCAACAAGAGCGAAGTTATCAACTACCAACTCGTACTCATAAAAGAAGACATCGTGCCACCTTTAAAATGGCGCCTAGGGCGAGTCATCCGAGATCGCATCGGAAGGGATGGAGTTTCACGAGTTGCCACCATCCGAACAGCCACCGGAGAAGTGCAGCGTTCCTTTTCAAAAATATATCCGCTACCTGTTGAGATACCTAACTCAACAACTGAAGTCCCAAAACCAAGGACTTCCAGGGGGGGGGGGGAGATGTTGGCGCCCCTGCGCGTTTTTATAATAAGATCATAGACGCTCTAACCGTCACTGTCATTGACAAAAATAATTTTCATATAATTAATTTTCACATAATAGTTCTCATTGTAAAGTATCATTAAAATCTTCAATCATCAACTTTCAACGGAGTACGTTATTTACCTCCCAAACAATTATAAAGCAGTTGATTATTGATTTCCACTATATTTATCAGTTGAATGAATATAGCCAGTGGCCATCTCCTTGTTCTTTTAGATACTATGTTATTAGATGCTATTAATAGTATAAAGCCAACATAGGCGGAGTAAAATGTCTCCGCCAATGGTGGCTTTATATTGCAATCCTCGTGCATTGTTGAAATCAATACCACAGATATATATATATATATATATATATATATATATATATATATATATATATATATATATATATATATATATATATATATATTTGGTACATAGGAGACTAATGTTAATTTTTTTTGGAATCCAAATAATGAAAAACTCGCATGCCTGTTTGTGTGGCAAACATTCTGGTGTTATTTCACGTTTTTTTTTTGCTCCTATCACTGTAATTTAAATTTTTAGTATTTCCTTAGCTAGCGAATAGCTTGAATACCAGATGTTGAAGGTTAAATTTATGTTACTACCTTGCACTTCCTCGAGCAAGCGGGCCATCTGTACGGCCCATCTGGTTGAACAAAAACTTTCAACTCATACTTCGCAGGTTTATTTGGTACATATTGTACAAAAGCACTGCGTCCTCGAGAAGGTATCAACATTTCGTCAATATTTATTAATTCACCCACGACGTGGTTGTTTTTGCAATGTTTTACGAATTCATCTACTATCTATCTTATTGCAGCCAACTTATCAATCTGCTTTCTTTGGTTTCTTGTACTTTTATCGTCGAAACAAATTTTAGAAAGCAAAAAAAAATTTAAACAAATTTCACAAATGAAACTGAATTTGTTTTTCAGCGAATTTTTAAGCCAACTAGTCATTTTATCTTTAGCAATCAAATGATTGTTATCTTTATCCTCTGCTTCGAAATCATCGTTGAGTCAGCGACATTATTACCTTATTTCTTTCCGAATCAGAGTCATATTCATTTTCCGATGTATTCATCAGTAGACGTATCAGCATTATCGTCCGGTATTTCCTCTTCCGAATTGGAGTCACAAATCACTTGGGCCAGCTCATCCAATTCTGCTGGTGATAATTTATTTGGGTTTTTTGTTTTATTTCTAAAATTTAATGAAAATGTTGATCTCAACTCCGTTTAGTTCATAAACATTGCAGAAGCCTAGTATGCAGATCAATGTTAAAACATAATTTTAAAGATTCTTATGTAACTACTCGCGCGGTGTATTTTGTATACCAAACTGCAGCGTAACAACGAAAGTACGGATTTATACTCGTGCTTCGTCCTCAAGATAAGTACCTGAAAAGTTTAAACTACCTGTAGTAGCACGCAGTGTTGCCACTATTCCACTATATTTGAGTGTAAAAAATAAAAGAACTCTGTATACTCCCTGGTGCCCTCTATTTCCTCACCGGGTCCATCATTCACGTTTCAGTGCTTAACTCGTTTTAGAGACTAATTACGAAGAAAGAAAGGGAAAAAAATGCCAAGAAGACGCCCTTCAAGATCAATTGATTGCACGAGTCCAAAACACAGCAGGAACAAACATGATCAGGAATATTTATGCAAAAAGATCCGCGAATTAGAAAAGAGTCTGGAAAAGAAGATAAGGAGAGACAAAGAGCCGGAGCGACGCCGATCAAGGCCCAAATATGTAAACAAAGGTACCCATTACACTTTATAAGCAGGATCACATATCCATTGTTTAAGGGATAAACAAAATTATATACAGAGCAGATTGTGGGACTGTCTCAACATATATTCTATAAATGCGCAGAGCAGTTTATAAGACTGTCTCATACCTTTTGCAAGTACTATCACATATCCATTGTTTTTGGCGAGAAACAATTTATATACAGTGCAGATTGTGGGACTGTCTCAATATATATTCTATAAATGCGCAGAGCAGTTTATAGGACTCTCTCATGCATTTTGCAAGTACGATCACATATCCATTGTTTAAGGGAAAAATAAATTATATGGGACTGACTCGATATATAATATAAAGAAACAAGCCTAGGGACACATAGATCTCTAATTAAGGATGCTGAGCGGTTTGTGGAACCGGCTCGCAACATCCAAAAGTCGTTCTAAAAATGGCCGCATATTAATTTTATTTGACCGCCATTTTGTGTTCTTTTTAGCTCACAATAATAATTATGATGATGTAAGAGAGAGGGACGATATCCGGAGAAACGCCATCTGTCTTATCGACGTTCGATCACTCCCGAGAACATGAGAAGACACCTAGCGGCTACACACAAGTACTCCATGACAGCGACGATGAAAACAGAGATCCACAACTTCCCTTTTATCTTGGGCTTTGCTTTCCATAATCTATCTTATGGTATCCTCGATATCCTTCCAATTGTCAGGTGTTTCCAGCATTAGGTTGATGCAATTTTCCGGCGTTAGTGTTCTTCCGATTTTGGCCGTAACGTACCTTCTGTTTTTTTCCCAATTGTGGCACCTGAAAATCGTGTGCTCCGCATCATCCTCCTCGTCGCAGAAGCGGCAGTTCGGCGAATCGATTATTTTAAACCTGTGTAAATACTTTTGGAAGTCCCCGTGTCCTGAAATGGCTTGTGTTGTATAGTGTGTGATTTCTCCGTGCTTTCGCTCCGTCCATGTTTTTATCACCGGTATGAGTCGTTTTGTCCATCTAGCTATTTGCGGCTGGCTATCCCATCTTTGCTGCCATTTATTTATTATTTTCTCTCTTTCTTGTCCTCTGTTTACAGGTCCTGCGTCGTATGTTGGTATGTTGGTTCTTTTTTCAATTAGGAGGTCTATAGGTGGTGTTCCCATTATCACTTGTAGCGCTTCGGTAGAAGCTGCCCTATATGCCTGTGCTATTTTGATTAATAGTTTGCGTTGGACTCTTGTTATTATGTTTTTATATTTTTTAAATTTCATCGCCTTTTGCCAGATCGGTGCTCCGTATAGTAGTGTGGAATACACAACTGACGTCAGTACTTTCCTTTTCTTTTCCTTTGGTGCTCTTATGTTGGGTTTATTATAGTATTACATATTGGGTTTATTGTAGTTGGGTATATTATTTATAGTTGGGCAGGATCATGTTTAGTTTTTTGACCGTACCTTCCGTTTTCTTGGCAGTTTCTATAATATGTCTTGTCATTCTAAGGTCAGTGTCGAAGTATACCCCAAGATATTTTGTCGCAGGAATCATCTCTATGTCATTTTTTACCACTGTTATCGTCAAGTGCCGCACTATCCGTCTTCCCACTATCATTACGGCCTCCGTTTTTTCTGGAGCCAGTTTCAGTTTTTTCATATCCATCCATTGTTGTATTCTGCTGATCGCCGTTTCCGTTGTTTGTCTAATTTTTTCGGCCGTCATACCGCTAACGACTAATGCTATATCAGCTGCGTACCCTATGATGGTTACCTCTTTTCGCATTTTTATTTTAAGGACACTGTCGTAGTAAACGTTCCACAACGTGGGTCCCAGGACAGAGCCTTGGGGAACTTCACACGTTACTTCCATCTCACCACTTTCCCCTACCAGTAGTGTTTTTTCTTCCAGGTAGCTTTGGATCATTCTTATCAAGTATGGAGCTATTTTTCTTCTCTCTAATTCAGCCACTATTTCTCTCCACTGCGCAGAGTTAATGGCTTTTTTGAGGGCCAGTGTCACTAGCAGGCAGCATTTTCGTCTTTTATATGCTCCGATGTTTACGCTTTCTGCAATATCCTGCACTTTTTTCATCGCATCTATTGTGCTTCTTCCTTTTCTGAACCCGTATTGCAGATCTGCCAGTCCCCCAGTTTTTTCTATTTCTTCAGTTAGTCTTCTGTTTAACATCTACTCGAGTAGCTTCCCCATTGTGTTAAGAAGGCACAATGGCCTATAGGTAGTAGTTGTATTATCCTTCTTTCCGCCTTTCTCGATTAGTATCAGACGCGATTTTTTCCACTCCCTTGGTACCTCGCTTTTAACTAGGTGGTGGTTCATGACGTCTAGGCAGTACTCTTTTTGCGTCTCGGCAAAGATTTTAGCGATTTCCGGTGTTATATTGTCCGGGCCTGGTGCTTTCACCAAACCCTCCATTGTTCGTTTTAGTCCTTGGTACTGCTCTTTCCATTTCGTCCAGTGTGAAGAGGGGGATCTCCTGTTCTTCGACCCACGGCTTATTCCAGCTTGCTTTTGGGTTTTTCTGAAACAGTTTTTGTGCTTCTGTCATTAGTTCTTCGTCAGTCTTGTATATTCTTTGTAGCACCCTCAGTTTTTTACATGGTATTTTATAGGCATCTCAGCATATATCGTTGTTCAGTTCCTCTATCAGGTCAGTCCATGCTTTCTCTTTCTGTCTTTTTATAGCTTTTTTCAGCTCGTTCCTTTTTTCTTTGTATTGTTGTCTCAGTCTTTCCTTTTTTTCCGGCTTTGTCCTTTTAGTTTTGGTCGTCATTTCCCTTCGTTTTTCACACATTCGCGTCTCTATTCTGTTATTTCTCTGTTCCACCAATATATTTTTTTCCTTTGGTCTCTGAGCTGCTTCGTTTCGAGAAGCACAAGTTGCACGTTTTAGTGATCATTTTCATAGCTTCGCCCGCGGTATTTATTAATTCTTTTTCTTTCTTTCTCTCTTCTAATATTGATCGCAGTTGTTTTGCCAGGTTTTCCATAGCAATCGCGTTGGTTCTCCAGCCTGCGAGTTTGTTTCCTTGCTTAATTTCCGTTTGTTTTATATTTCCTTCTGTGCTGAGCTCGTAGGTTATGTTGTGGTGGTCACTCAGATTTTCTTCTTCCTCGTGCACCCTCCAATTTCGCACCCTCGCCGTTAGGCTTTCCGAGTATAAGGTAATGTCTATGTAAGAGCTGCTTTTCCTTCTGGCAAAGGTCGGTAAATTTCCGATATTGGCGGTATACACTTTTTCCTGTTCCATCCACTCTGCTACCATTTCCCCTCTTAAGTCGTTATACGGTGATCCCCAGGCCTGTGCTTTTGCATTTAAGTCTCCTGCTATTAGCACTTTCTTTGTTTTGCGTTGCTTCATGCAGTACCCCATGTTTCCCAGCACTTCTTCTAGGTAGGTGTTTTCGCAGTATGGCGAGACGTAGCAAGCGTATAGGCATACTTTGTCTAGTTCGATGTATAGGAACCCTTTCCTTCTCGTCTTACTTTGATGTTCGTATTGAACACTTTTATTGCTGCATCCATTCTTTTGTCAGTGAACCAGTTTCCTTTGCTCACAGTATTTTTATTGGGTTCAGAAATTATGGCAATGTCTATGTTTTTTTCTTGATCCGTTTTGTTAAGCAGGTCGTGTGCGGCGACACATCTGTTCAGGTTACTTTGCAGAATTTGAAATTACTTTGCCTGACGTCCTCCGCCCATCTCCGCGTGTTTTTTGTTTTATTTGTTTTCTGGCTTTAGCGTTCTTCGGAATAGCGGACATTTGCCTGTTCCGGCCTTGTGCCCTTCTACCACGCAGAGAGGACATGCCTTTCTATTCGTGCACTGTTTTGCCGTGTGACCATCCTGTCCGCATGTATATCATGCTTTAGTTCTATCCGTGCCGTCACAGTCTTTACTCCGATGGTCGTATGTCCAGCATTTGTAGCATCGCTCCACCTGTATTTTTCTATCGAGCAGTTAACTAGCCCTATCCTGAGTCTATCGTATCTCGTTAGGATCTCCGCCTTTCTCTTGTCCAGTGTCAGGGTGGCTGCTTGGGTGCCCCTTGCATTTTCTTGCAGCTCGCTGAGCTTGTAGCTTCTGTCCTCGAGAGTGCCTAGTTCCTTCTCTAGAGCCTCTATGACGTCTTCTCTTTTAGCCTCCGCATTCATTCCTCTAATGTGCAGGATCTCTGTGCGTCGTTTCGCCCCGATGGTATGCACTTTGGTGTTGTCCATGCCTTCCATCGCTTTGTGTAGCTCCCGTAGTGCCACTATATCCTGGTTTGTTGTGATGAGCAGCTTCCCCTCCTTGGTGGATCTCAAGTTTCTTATTGCGCAGCTTGCTGTTATTCCCTTTATTTTATCTTTTGCCCAGGTCAGCGTATCCTTGTATTCTTTTCCGTATTGGTCCACAACTATTGCGTATGTTTTCCTAGCCCTGTTGTTTCCGTCCAATGCTTTATTATTTGGGCCACTGCTTGCGTATATGGCCACTTTTGTCGGGGTTTGGTGAAATATGCATTCCACCATTTTTCGTATTGTTATTTGGCTGATGGCATTTATATGGTGCAGTGCTATACACTCGTCGCCGTCGGTTTCTTGTTTCACAATTAGCAACTTGTGCCATATGTCTTCCTTGGTTCCGTTGTGTGTAACTTTGATGATTTTTTTCTTCCTCGTTTGTTTAGCATCCATTGAGCGCCGCTTGGTTATCTGCTCGATCACCTCTACATCCTGTGTGGTTGTGGCTAGCTCGGGTATCCGATCTCTGAACATTTTTTGTATGCCCCTATCCATTTTCGGGTCTTCTTCGACTACAGCGTCTTCAGTTTCTAGTGGATTTCCCACCTTCATTTCTGTATTTTTAAATATCGCTTCCTCCCATTTTTTCATTTCAATGGATTCCCAGTCTTTTAGAGGTGAAATTCCATCCAGTGTGATCAGAATTTCTCTTGTATCTGCATGCCATGGATTTGTTTGCGTGCTTACGCTTTGGCTTTTGTGTACTGCTTCGCCACATCTGCAGGTGGGGCTGAGGTCGCTCTTTCAGTCTGTGTGCTGGTACTACATTTGGCTGTCGGTGTCAGCTGGTCAGAGGCTACCTGGATGTCTGCGTCGTATGTCGGCATCTCAACCTTTTTCCACCTTTGGTCTTCAAACCATTTCTGGGTAGTCTCCTTGTTTAGAGCCTCAGTCTGTTTTTTGAGTAGCCCTGTTATAGTTTTGATTTCTTTTTTGGTGTTGGTGTTTTCATTGACTAATTTTGTTAGTTGTTCCGTGTGTAGGGTAAGCATGTTTATCGCCTCAATTATGTTGTAAGCAATTGGGCACTCCGTTTTCTTTAGGGGGTCTATCGCATCCGTCTCCGTCTTTTCCATGGATGTGTCTCTTACTTTTCGTTTTTTATTTAAGAAGGTGCTTAAAGAGTTGCATCTTTGCCATTGTCTGGAGTTGTGTACCCAGCCGTGTGGTGGCTTGGTGTTGCCCGGGGTGTGGCTGATGCTATATATTTTTGTCTGTATTCCATTCGTAATAACTTGCACTATGGCCTGGTTTCCTGCCAGGAGCGCTGGGCGATCGTTGGATGACGGTCGGGGGGAGCCCGCTCGCACATTCCCTGCATCGACCTGCACTGAGGTATCCCTCCTCTGCACCGTAAACGAATATTCCTTTTCCGAGCTCATTTTCATGTATACATTGCGGCTGACTATCCTACTCCCGCGCCACTGGGTGTAAGAATTTTTTTTGTTGAAGAGGTTGTTTTCCTCTGTGCAAGCCTGTTGGTCCACGAGAGCTATTTTATTTGGCTCAAACCCTCCAACCCTGCTGGATGCAGAGCCGGCGGGCTTCCCCTATCCGCCACCCGGGGACGCGTTCGGTCGGGGTATCAGGCATCCCCTCCCCCCAAATTGGGAGGCCGAGAGAGATCCACAACCTAGAAGTGTCAATGAAGAGGAAGTGATTGAACTTGATGAAGAAACTACAAATTTTAGGTGCAGTTCCATCAAGTAAGAGGAAACATGGTGAAAGTTTCCATAAGGAAGTGGCAAGTAGGTTTGAACATGTCGCAATTTCGGGACTATATAAAGAAGCTCGTATAGAGTTAGTGGAAAAATAACCAATACCAGAAAATCGGAGCTCCACAACTGAACCCGGAACCTGAGATTGACTTGTTTGCGACAACACAATCATGATACCCAGTTTTTTCAAAAACTTCTCGTGAGTGAACTGATTACATTTCAATCATATGATTTTGCTATCGATATGTACGAGGCATCAATCCCAGAGATATTGGAGTTTTCTGACTGATTTGTTTAACAAGGGTAGTCAATACGGGTCCCTAAACATAGAGCAGCATTGTCCTTGATAGTTACAGACAAGATATCTGAGGACTACAGGATCAAGAGACTCTTTAGGTTTTTTACGTGGGATAAATCATTTGTCTTAAACTTTTTGACTAAATGGTACCCGAATGAAGAGCTTTCACTGGAAAAGCTCTCAAAGAAATGCGTTACTCTATTAACACTAGGGACGGCTCACAGAGTACAAACTTTGTCAAAAATAGATATAAGAAATGTTGAGATCAATTCATCTCAAGTTTTTATAAAGATAACAGATTCAATTAAGACATCAAGAATAGGAACTAACCAACCAATACTATGTTTACTTTTTTTCCATGAAAAGCTAGAAAATTGCCCGGCTTAGACCCTAATTGATTACATTAATAGGACCAGGTACCTACGTAACCCGGACAATCTATTTATCAGTCATAAAAAACGCACAAGGCGGTGCAAACCCAGACTTTAAGCCGTTGGATTAAGTGCACACTAGGGGACAGTGGAATAGCTGTGTCCACTTTTTCAGCACATTGTACGCACCACGCGACGATTTCCAGGGCCTATAAGCTAGGAGTACATATAGACGAAATAAGGAGAACTGCGGGCGGGCCGCACCTCTCGTACATTCGGAAAATTCTACAACCGAGCAACTCTAGAAGAAAATTGTACTTCATTAGCGAGTGCAATAATCTGTAAATAAGTTCTTGGCTCCCTTAATAAATTATTATGAATATACGGATATTAGTGCTATGCGATGGTTCAATTTCAAGGATATTTCATGAACCTGTACTCTCAAGATCTACAGGTAGTTTAATCTTTTCAGGTACTACTAATGTTTTCGGAAGAAGCACTTCGTATAATTGTAATAGAACTTCACATAGGTAAGTTCGTTTAATTATTAATAAAACAGTTCAACGGGCCGTTACCAAAACAATATTGGGTGAGCATTTAGTAGACGCATTGGGGGTAGGTTACTTGGAGCGGCATAGGTGGCGGGAACCACACCGTAGTGAAACAGCATTTCTTGAAGTATTAATATACTTTTTACACCAGTGCGGGTAATTAAAGGTTAAATTGCAAAAGGTTATCTTCGATTTGGAAATTATCCACTCAAAAGCGGCAATATTGGACTTTCAAAAATTTGAAAATCAATTTCAATTCGTATTAAAGGTCAGTTTTAAAAGAGACATGTCCGTCTACTTTGACTCTAAAATGGCCTACTATTCTACTGATGCAATGACAATGGACAAATATCTTCTTTATAAATATATTAACACTTTTATTATTTATTAATTATTACCTGACACTTAAAACTTAAATAAACTTACCTAAGTGAAGTTCTATTACAATTATACGAAGTGCTTCGTCCGAAAACATTAGTAGTAACTGAAAAGTATAAACTACCCTTAGATCTTGAGAGTACAGGTTCATGAAATATCCTTGAAATTGAACCATCGCATAGCACTAATATCCGTTTATTCATGTTTATTCAATTGATGAGGGTGAAATTGTATAATGAATTTTGACATTTGTATATGAAAGAGTAATCAGAATTGCGAGCTGCGCAATTCTCGTAGAAAGCGCTTCAGCTAAGGTTGTATGAGTTGCAAGATGTATAACTCCTACTGCACAAAATATTAACTAATAATTCATTCGTCTCAAATGATTTTAATGCTTTCAGGTTTGTAAAATAATATAATCAAACACTTTTGAGGTGTACTTAATCATATAATGTTGCCGATTGTCTGAAATCAATGTGACTTTAATTTAAGGAGTGATATTAGAAATGAAAAGCTCCCAACGTTCATAAAAAAGTTAATATATCTAACGATGTGATATTAGTTACTAAGGTGTACAACATGGACGATAAAAAATCAGCTGTGGAGTAAAAAGTTACTGAAAATCTCACTAAAACTTTCATAACCTTTAAATTGATTGAGTGACATTGATGTTGTCAACTTTAACGTTCAACAAAACCACATATTATTTTAATCAAGTTGGTATCTTGTGTTGTTGAGTTACCAACATACTCAAACATAATCTCACCAACTATTTTTGGAAGTTACTTTGTTGTTGTCAAGTTTGACAGATAGCATAACCAAGTCAGAAAAATTCAGCTGTTAAGACATTTTTTGATCAAAATTGCAAGCCTTAGTTACTAACGTCACTTCATCATATATAGTAACCTCCTTTTATGAAGGTTGGCAACTCTTGATTTCCAATATCACTCCTCCAATTACAGTCCAAGTTTGCTTTTAGACAATTAGCAACACCTAGCAAAATTATTTTAATAAAAGTTGGACCAAAAAAAAATAATAACCAATAAATTACTCAACTGACGTTAATGTCAACTTTGATTTAATTTTCATGTTGATTTTTTAAGTAAAGAAATTTACTTAAAAAATCCAGTGTCAAGGTTATCGGCCATGAAAATTACAAAACGGTCAAATTGTTTCAATAGAAATATCCATGATCTTAATAGATCTGAAAAAGTTTTTATTATATCTATTGCAGTTTTCGAGCTGTTGCTATATGAATCCATTAGTATCAGTTCCGGTTTGACTTCGAGGGATGCGTATGTGGTCTGGATTTCTATGGCGCTTTGCGACATATAACCTAATAGCTTAACCTAGGTTAAACCAACATTCAGCTTTACAGCTTTATCTATTTTTGATCTCTTGGGTCGCGCTACCGCTTGTAGTTTGTCTTAATTTATCTTTCGGTTTGCGGTATGCATCCCAACCTAAGTGAGGCTAACATACTTTGCCACTTTAGCTTATTTTAGAGCAAGCTGTAAGTGCATGTCTGGTAGACTTTGAAGAGTTGGACAAACAAATATATTTGCAAGTTTTCAATAAATATTTCTTTGTTAAAAACAATCCTGTGTCAAGGCTATCAACCACAAAGGTACCAATACGTCAATTTCAATACAAAACTCTATAATCTATATAGATCTGAAAGAAATTTCAATATATCTGTTGCAATTTTCAATTTATAGTTATTTGAATTTATTAATTTTTGTTATGTCCGAGTTTGAGATTCTTGATTTATCTGCCGCTTCGCGGTGTGCAACCTAGTCTAACCGAGGTTAAACCAACGGTCCTTGCAACACTGGCCTATATTGGATCGAGAGTTCGCGCTGCCGTGGGTATGATGTCTTGATTTAACTGTCCGCTTCGCGGAGTGCAACCTAATCTAAGTGAGGATAAACCAAAGGTCCTTGCCAAATTGTCCTATATTGGATCGAGAGTTCGCGCTGCCGCGCGTATGTTGTCTTGATGTATCTGCCCGCTTGGCGGCGGGCAACCTAATCTAACCGGGGTTAAACCAAAGGTCTAACAATATTGTCCTATATTGGATCGAGATTTCGCGCTGCCGCGCGTAAGTTGTCTTGATTTATCTCTCCGCTTCGCGGCCTAAAAACCTAATCTACCCGGGGTTAAACCAACGGTCCTTGCAACACTGTCCCATATTGGATTGAGAGGTCGCGCTGCCGCGCGTATGTTGACTTGATTTATCTGTCCGCTTCGCGGGCAACCTAATCTTACCGGGGCTAAATCAACGGTTCTTTTTCACATTGACCTATATTGAATCGAGAGCTCGCGCTGCCGCGCGTCTTGGTCTTCATCAGATAAATCAAGACCACGTATGTGGTCTTGATGGGGTGAATCAAAACCAGATAAATTAAGACCAGATATATCAGGACCACATACGCGCTGCCGCGGGTATGTGGTCTTGGTCAGAAAGAAAAATTCTGTGTCAAGGCTATCGACCACGAGAATACCAAAATATAAATTTCAATAGAAAAATCTATAAGCTACGCCGAACTGAAAGAATTTTGAATACAACTGTCCAAGTTTTCAAACTATAGTTATTTGAAAGTCTGACCTCATGTGCGACTTTGAGTTTGAGGGGCGGAGACCGCCGCCAGATAAAATATTTTGCAAAACTAACTGAGGGATATCATAGACTGACTTATTCTCTACAAATGTGTGAAATTTTATTGTTCCACGTTGTGTGAAACTTACCAAAATAATTTTTTAAACAAATCCAGACATGTCAATCACAAATTTCAACCAAAAACGTACACGAAAATTTAAATATATTCAAAAATTGCGAAAAAATGTATTAACATTTGAGTGATTTTAATGAAAATTTTACTGAATAGGAGTATCGGTTGACAGAATTTGAAGTTTCCCACTACAATGGGGACGTCGTGAGGAATGATTTTTCCTTCAAAGCTTACTTGCAAATATCTCGTGAACGCCTCAAGCTAGAAAATTATAACCGGGATATCCGTATGTAAGATTACGATGTCTACAAAAAAGTATTTTTTGCAAATTTTGTAAAAACCTTCGGTTTAGTCGCAAAAGTAAAAAATATAATATCCAAAAATTTATGTACCCCTTCTCAGCATTTCGTTTTCGAATTTTTTCGTTTGCAAAAAAAATTTTCGGCCAAACGGTTCGCTTTGGAAAAATGAAAATGACACAACTTTGAGATGAAAATTTGCTCTATAAAATAGCGCTAAATGCATGTTTCTTAGACACCGGAAAATTGGACAAAAAATATATTTGCTTTTATAAAGTATTTCTTTATTAAAAAAAAAACTGTGTCAAGGCTATCGACCACAAATCTGTCAATTTCAATAGAAACATGTACAATCTATATAAAACTTAATGGGTTTGTTAAAAGAAAGTGCGCTCTATAGATCTGTGTTAAAATTATTTCATGCAAACCCAAGGAAATGAGGCATGTGATTTTTCGAAGACGAAGCAGAAAAATAGACGACATTTTTAAACGCTCGTCATGTCGAGGCTGTCAGCCGCAAAAAGTTCATGCAGCACATTTCAATAGGCCTCAATGAGCACTATTCGATTTTAAAAAGAAAAACCGGATAAATTTCGGGATGGCTTTTCCTTCAACCGTCAAGTGGTAGAATTGATCGTTTTTCAACAATAACTCTTTTGTTATACACGCTAGTAAGTCGCGGAATACACCTTTAGATTCCAAATTAAATGTGTAATTTTTAACTATTTTTGTAGAAAACTCGAAATTCTCACCGTTTGGAAAATGGATTTTAAATTACCAGATGACCCAAAAACTTACATCGTCCCCCATGTAAAATTAGCCGAATTACAAGAATGTTCAATCAGAAATTTATAAAACAAACAGTTTTCTTTTAAAAAATCAGTAAAAACTCTAATCAAATATGGCCGAGCTTACCTTTACTCAGGTAGAAGTGTAAATTTGCTAGAATATTCAATTGTTTCTAATGTAGAATTTACCAACTTTAACAAATCTTAGAAATAAAATTTTCCCGGACACAATTCACCACGGAAAATGGAAGAAAACTTCTGTGGGGCGGAGTTGATTATGCAACCGTTGCTAGCCACCCCAAATCCTGGCAAATGAATTGCATTTAGAAAAAATCCTGGTAAAACGGTTTGCAAAGGAATGATAAGTTTACTCTATCGATTCATGCTAGAAGAATTTATTAGAAATGTAGGGAAATGAAAAACACAAATGTTTGAAAATCAAGTAAACAGTTGGAGGAAGATTTCAAACGTCGGCCACGTCTGGACCGTCAGCCGCAGAAAATTCATGCAACATATTTTAATAGAACTTGATGAGTTATATTCGAATTTGAATCGAAAATGCCGATAAATATTGAAATGGCTGTTCTTTCCGAAGTGAAATCGTAAAACTGACAGTTTTTCGCCAATAACTCTGTTGCTATACGTTCGAGGAAGACTAGTGTTTGTATCGTTGGCATCTAAATTTAATTTAAAAGCTGCAATTATTCTTACAAAAAACTCGTAAATATTGCGGTTTATGAAGTAAATTTTAGAATTCAAATGTGAACGGAAGCTGTTAAAAACTTAACTGTTTCTGATGTAAAATGGTCTGAATTTTAAGAATCTGCTACAAGAAAAGTGTAAAATATTCGTTTTCTTGTAGAAATTTGTGAAAAATTGCGAATTTTGACATTGCTTTGTGTTGCTAATCAAGAGCCAGAGTCGCCGAAATCAGCAATTTAGAGATTTCAAGATATCTATTTGAATTTGATTTGAATTTCAACCTAACAATGAGCGAAAAATCAGAATTTTGATTTAAATTCTTTTTTTTATTTTATCTTCTCACAATAACACGGATAATCAAAAACGGATAAACTTCAACAATGACATTTGCACATAACCTGAGCGAAAATAGTGTCAGAATGATCAGCTGTAAGTGTAAATTAGCGATTCAGCGGCAAGCAATGGTCTTAGTTTTTTTGACCTGGAGTGCGAATCCGTTGATGGATTTGAGAAATTCAAACGCCATACTGTTGGCCTTTTTGCCGGGCATACACCTCTCAGACTGGAAATGTAAATTTTCCTTTTCGCATTTTCGTTTGTAGAGGTGAAAAAAAGTGACTTTGCGAATTGGGGCCTGCGGAACGTCCCCGGAGGTGTAACGCGCCGAGAGAGATGTCGTTCGAAAGTAGACACGTGGGGCTATAATCCCCGAAAAGAGCAATACAATTCTAAAACATATCACCGAATATTAAAGGTTTCAATTTGCTCAATTTTGAAAAATTCGTTTCGAGTTTGGACGGGCGTCGAGGCCCCCAAACGCGATCGAGCGATGCGTCGTTCCTATCGCCTTATAGACCCTTTCGTTCTCTATTCAGAAACCACCACCGCGACGCCCTGCTATTTAATTTAGCGAATCCCAGAGGATTCTCGCGTACTTCTGCAAAACATGGTTTTCCGGGCCTCCCGGCGCCATCCGGCACTCAATCAAGAGAACGGCGGCGTCCACAGATGTGATGAAAAAAACGGTTTTTTTTCGCTTACATTTTCCGCCGCACCGGGTGAACCGACGGTCGCGTACTTGACATCCATGACATCAAAAAACGTGAAATCGACGCGGCAAGAGAACGCAGTAAAAAAAATCTAGCCGCGGACCAAAATTGCTCCTCAAAGGTGCTAGAAACGATCTCCTGTTTTTGGCACCTAGAGGACGGCGTGTGGGACTTGCGAGCGGCAGACAGACACGGGTCGAAGGCCCGTTCAGTTTTACAACAGAAAATGACTATTTCCAGTTTCGACGCGCAAAATGAACGTAGTTTTTACGAAAAAATTTAAAACGCACCTACAGCCGCCCCCTGCGGGGGTAAACCCCGCAGACGTAAACCGCATTTTTTGACAATTTTTCTTAATTTTCAAAAAATCTTGATATTTTGACCCCCTTCGACTTCAGTGACGGTACCTTACTCGATTAGTATATTGTAACGATTAGTATATTGTAATAATAATAATAATTAGTATATGTAAATAACATAATTGGGTTGTTGAATAAAAAAAAATTATCGATTTTTTTATGTATTTTAAAACCTTATTATAAAGAATTTGGATGTGCGATGCGAAAAAGTTCAAAAAATTGTTCTATTAATTATAAACTATTTAAAAGTAATACAATTTTGAAAATATTCACGTGACTCCAAACGCGCAATAGTTTGTTTGTGGAGTCGAAAGGGTGAAACTTCACTCTAACATTCAAACATAAACATTCTTCATAAAATCGTCGTTTTTGAATTTTTCGACGCACTGTTTAAAACCATTGGTTTCGACGTTTAACAATGTGGGACATTTAAAAACATTTTTTGAGTTCTTTTTATAGTACCTACTCCTACGCAATGGTACGAAACAAGCACGATAACTTTTAATATTTGACATATTTGACATGTCTACTACAACTACTGTATCAACAAAGTCAGGAGCGGGTAGAAATTACATATTTTACGTCACAACGGTACCGATGCGTTTTCGGTACCGAGTTTAAAAATATATTTTCAATTTGTTATAACTTTTTAATTACAATGAAAAAAATAAAACAAAATACAGTTTTGTTATAAAACTTATATATGAGCTTTCGATTTATGATGAAAAAAAATTGATTCAAATACCAAATTAACAAATTGTTTTTTATGTTCACCCTATTTTAAATTAATTATATTATCCCATATATTTGATTTGAAAGATGCGCTCACAGTTAGCGCAAACTTTGGCACAGAAATTCCTTAGTGAGTGTCGCATCTCTCTTTAGATACTTGTCTCTGACGCATAATGAGCGCTCGTTGGTGGGATGCGACTACTTATTTGGCTTCGGGTAATGCGCGTTGTATGCGGTGGTTCGGTTCGATTGTTTGTTTGTCTTGTTGGTCGTATATGTGTCTGGAGTATCTGGGATTGCATTTGGAGGGTGGATATGATAGACACCATGCTGGGGGGAGTCTTAAGGAATCTTCTCTCGTGTTCATGCAGTATTCTCGTTTTAATATCTCTATGGCTTCTCTGTATACAAGTGACATTTCGTGGCTAATCTATGCAAGAGTCCTTGAGTTTATATAATCCATCCAGTGACCGATGGTGGTGTGTTGGACAAGAGCGGATTATACTTTCTCTTTGTGCCCGATTGAAACTATATGTTCTTGGATCCTAGCCGATTTTTTTTTTTTGGTACGTCTAATGGTTCGTTCACATGTTCCGCAAGGTATTTCGTAAATTCCATGGGATTCTAACGGGATGGTGTCTTTAACGCTGCGTAGCATGAAGGATATTTTCTGTTTTTTTTTTTTAAATGGTGTCGATGTTGTGTCCGTTTGGGATTCTGGCTATTTTGTCAGTTGATTCATGCACATATGGTAGGTATGCTGTACTAACGGGTTTCCGGCGTTATTCAGTTCTTTGGTTACTGTTCTCTGAATTATCGAAAGCTCTGGATATTAGGCTGTTTGGATATCCATTTGAAGAAAGAGCTTCTCGTAAGTTCTTCAGTTCTTTTGGTAAGTTAAGCTGGTCGGCTAGTCTTTTGGATCGTTGGTAAGAGTGTTCACTACAGATGCAAGTTGTTTGGGGTGATGGTGCGAGGAAGCATTCAGATATTCGCTCTGTATGCGTTGGTTTCCGGTACGCAGTGTGACTCAAGGTGCCGTCTGGTTTCTTCTGTACCAAAACATCCAAGAAAGGAAGTCGTTGATGCGTCACTGGATGGATTTTAGAAACTCAAGAACTCTTGCACAGATTAGCCACGAAATGTCACGTGTATACAGAGAAGCTATAGAGATAGAAAAACGAAACTACTGCATGAACACGAGAGACGATTCCTTAAGACTCCCCCTAGCATGGCGACCAATCATATCCAGCCTCAAAACGCAATCCCAGAAACCCCAGACACATATGCGACCAACAAGACAAACAAACTATCGAACTGAAGCACAGCACACAACGCGCATAACCCGAAGCCAGACAGCTATAAGTAGTCGCATCCCACGTACGAGCGCTCAGTCAGAGACAAATATCTAAGGAGCGACTGGACACTCACTAATGAATTTCTGTGACATATGTGCGCTATCTATGTTTAGTTCATAGGAACTAATTATCAAAGGCGGGATTTATGAATGTTGTATCAAATATATAAGGAAATATAATGTAATTAAGTCGGGTGAAATTAAAAAAAGTTTAATTTTGTTATTTACATGTACTTATAAGATACAAAATATGTATTTACATTTTATATAAAGGAAAAAAAAAGTTTATAATGTGAAATAGAAACGGAAAATATTTTTTTGGGGACGTAGCAAGCACATTCTTGTAAACTTGACAAGTGGCCTCCTTGAACTGCGAAGTCATCCCGGAATCGCTTCCCGCATATTAAAGAAGGGGTATTTGCAAAGTAAAATAGAAAAGAAAGATCTATATAGAAATAGTTATTTACATTAGAGTGCGGAAACTTTGATTTTACACTGCAACAGCTCGTTTGATGGGGGCATTGTAAAATCATTTCCGCACGAAATTTGTATTGAAGATTTCTTGGCCGATAATTATTATTTAAGAAACAAATAGATTTAGAATAATTGCAATATTAGAATTTATTTAATTTTTTATTCTTGGAACTCACAAACTTTGACATTTTTACTAATTCAAATTTATTAGGTACATAATATGTCATTTTTTCAAATGTCAGACGCACATAGTAAAATTTTAAAAATCACTCTTATTTTCTACATTATCGTGACAAATATGATGTAAAGTAGCATTTTCTAAATTATATTTTATTGTCTTATACTTAATTTATTTTGTAAGTGTCCCTGAAAGGTTAAAATTTACTGGTCACTTTACAGCATCGTGGCCGTACTTTGCAACATTGTATGTAAATATCTAGTTTCGCTGGACGTATACACGATGTCAAAGCTAGATTTACAATTCAGGAGGCCAAAAACAATATTACAATGTAGATGCGCATAAAATATTAATAATTTTAGCGATTCAGGCAGGTAATTTTAGCAGGTGTTTAGATACACGAATCTTCAAAGTGTTTTCCTGTCGTTTTCCACAAATTTTTACACAATGGCGACATAAAGAATAAACTTTAGATATGTGTATGTATGGTAATCTAAACATCACTAAATAATTTCATATTTTCGTGCCCAGTGAAATCTATTAAGGGTTCCAATACATTAGAACTTCTGTCACAAGGTCACCCATAAGAGTGTCACCCCCCTGCGCTCAGTATGCGTCTAACGATTAACCCGCACGGACGCATATATCTTTTTAAATGACGAATGTTAGTTCGCCGAAACGTCGAGAATCTGGTTCGTTTCAGGACCAACCCTCAGCATAAACGCGGAATCCCCGAGTTTAAAAACCAACTCATGTTTCTATCCGCGAAAACCTCAAATAGATATATATTTCTATATGTTCTATTCCTACATATTTTCAACATTTATTACAAATAATTATATAATTTATATAGAATGAAGTTTGTAAAATCTAACATAAAATGAATACAATCAATCATGTATCCTTTTCTTCGGTGCAGTTCTTCGAGTTTGCACCCAGCTGTTCCACCGTCTTGTTTTTGTTGTTTCGTTGTATTTTCTTTTTATTTGTTTGTCTGTTCTAGATGCTGTTCCTCCCATTCTTTCTTTTCTTTTCATTTTTTTTCGCTGTTGGTTCCTGGTTCGTCATCGTGGTGATTCCTAGTTCGTCCTGAACGTCGTGGTTGCTGCGTCTCTCGGTTTTGTTCTTGTTGTTCCTGCCCGTTTTGTTCCTGGGTTCTCCGCTGGGTTCAGCGATGTAGGGCTTGGGCTTTCCTGTGAAAAGAAAGATCAGTTATTACATATTTTGTGGCGGTATTGGATGTTTTCATTTGACGTTGATGTTGTAGTTTGCCGCGTTGTTGATTGTCATGCGTTTTCATACGTTTGTAGCTTTCCGTTGCTAGTTTTTCGATGTGTTGCTGGATTATTTCCACGTTTAGGTCGCTGTGCAGCTGTTCATTTGTCATGTACCATGGCAAGTCTGTTATTTCTCTCAGTGTTTTCTTCTGGATGATTTGAAGTTTGTGGATTTTCCTTTCCATGGATTGTATCCAGCACGTAGATGAGTACATCATTGTTGGCCGTATTATTGACTTGTAGATTTGTAGTTTGTTCCTTATGAATGTTCCTTATGAAATTTGAGCTTGCTTTTCCTGTTCTACAGCGGGTAGAGGTAGCCTTTAATATGTTTTGCTTTTTTCGCAGTCTGATCAATGTGTTCTGAAAATGTTGTGTGCTTTATCTAGGATTACGCCTAAATGTTGAATTCTGTTTTCCCATTTTATGTCCGTGTTGTTAATTCTTAAGCAGCTAATGGGTTCGTGCTTAAATCTTTTCTTCGTGAAGATAATTGCCTGGGTTTTTTCTGCGTTTAGTTTAATCCTCCAGGTATTATACTAGGCGTTAATCCTTTCCAGGTGGTTTTGGAACCGTTTTGTAATGGCCTGGCTCGAGAGTCCTCTTGTGAAAATTGCCGTGTCATCTGCTTATAGCGCAATTTCTATGTCGCTTAGCTTTGCGATGTCTGCGGTGTAGATTCTGTAAAAAGGGGGGCTCAGAACAGATTCTTGTGGGGCACCGGCTGTCATTATCTGACTTGAGGAGATGCTGCTGTTTATTTTGACTTGGAACGTTGTGTTATAGATAAATGACATCAATAGTCTGATCATTACTGTTGGGATTTTAAATTGGTGCAATTTGTTCCCAAAAACCTAGGAGCCATACCTTCTCGAAAGCCTTAGAGACGTCCAAAAAGACGGCTCGCGTGGCTTAACCTTTATTCAAAGCGTCGATTATTGCTTCGGTTATTCTTGTCGTCTGATAGGTGGTGGAGTGCCCTGTCCTGAAGCCGTATTGTTCGTCGGGGAGAATAAGTTTGTCTTCAGTTATTTCTGTCAGTCTTATGTGTATTACTTTTTCTGTGATTTTACTGAGACCTGTCGGCAGCCTTATTGGTCTGTAACTAGAGGTGAGGTTTCTGGGTTTGTTCGGTTTCGGGATTAGGATCGTTGTTGCGTGTTTCCATTGATTCGGAAACACTCCGAGTTTCAGTGCGGCGTTTATGATTTGGAATAATCTGTCTATTGTGATCGATGTTTATAGGTTTTTTAGCGCGGCATTGTTGGTTGATTTTATCGCGATGTTATCGTTGATATTATCGCAGTTCTTTCTTGGTTTTTAGGTTTTTTATTATTCCCTTTATTTCCTCCGGTGTTGTTTCCTCTATTTTCGTGTTTTCTACACTACTATTTAGTACTCTCAGCAGAGCAGGCGGCGTTCGGTTTAAAATGCAACTACTGTACAAGCGACTTTGCGAATTCCTCCGTTTCTCCTCGTCCGTGCTTGCTACAGTGTCGTTTGTTGTTATCAGTGGCGGAATTGTTCTCCTCTCCCTGTTTCTCAGATTCTTGTTTAATTTCCACGATTCCTCTATTGTTTCGTTTATGCGGTCTAGTTTGTCTTCCAATTAGGCGTTGAGCTGTTCGCGCAGTGCCGCTTTCAGTTGGTTTGTCAGTCTGTTTAAAACGTTCTTATCCGCCGGTGCCAGCGTCCATTGGAATAGTTTGTTTGCTTTGCGCTTTTCTCTTAGTAGATTTCTGATTTCAGGTGGGAGGGTCGTTGCCGACTTGGCTGTCCGTTTCCTAGTGGTAGCCTCGAGTGCAGCTTTTATTTCGTTTTCTATCGTCCGTGCTGCTTCTTCTAGGCACGGGTGGCTTGTAATTTCTGTACAAGTGACGTTCGTCAGATTATCTTTAAATTTCTCCGTTTCACCGTTTTTGCTTGGAGGTTTATATCTTATGCAATGGGTTGTGGTCTGAGCAAAGTCTTCCATACAGACTATTTCCACGTTTGCTGTGACGTTTTTCATAACGGCTATATCCAAAATATCCGGCATTCGCTGAACTCCTGGAAAGTATGTGGGTTCGCTCGGTGCAATTACTTGGAACTTCCGGTTTTCCGTGAATCTTAGTAATTGTCTACTCTTTGTGGTTGTCACTGCGCAATTCCATTACGAGTGCTTTGCGTTGTAGTCGCCTGCGGATATGGTACCTATATTTCTGTCGAATATTTTGTCCAGGTCGTCGGCGTTTATTTTTTTCTATGGCGGCGAATACAGTGCGTACGGATCCGTCGGTTGTCTGTACTACTGTACTAATCCTACCGTTTCCGTGTCGGTCGTTGTTTCTACTTCCGGCAATTCGTGGTGTTTTATGTTTCTTTTGATGATGACGGCGACACCTCCTCCGGCTTTCTCGCCTCTGTATTTTCTGTACACTTGGTAGTTTGCTATATTCAGTTGGTTGTAACGGCTCAGATGCGTCTCGTTGATCGGTGCCACGACCAGTGTGATTGTTCGGGAGAATTTTTCTAATTCTTCATTGTTGTGTTTCATTGCGGCAAAGTCGAACATCATTTCCGTCAATTCTGCTGCGATTTTTCCCTTGTTGTTGCTTTTGTTTCCGTTTGTTGTTGCTTTTGTCTCCAGGTTGGGGATTTTGTATGTGCTTACCGGTTTCAGTATTTGGCTGCTTAGTTTCGTCGGTTTTTGGGCTGTTTGTTTCGGTGGGAGCTTTGGTTTGGTTTCCTGCTGTTGTTGTAGTTGTTGTCTTGCTACTTCAGGTCTCGCCGGACAGTGTTTCCAGATGGAGGTGTGCCTCCGCAGTTTGCGCATTTCGGCGCTAGCGTTACCGGTTTCTGACACAAGTGTATGCTGTGGTTCGTCCACATTTAATGCATCTATATTCTGAGTAGCAGTGCCTCGGCAAGTGGCCGAACAGTTGGCATCGGTGGCATTGTACTGTTTCTCCTAGCGTTTAAAGTGGTTCCTTTGTCACACACAATTCGTAGAATCTCTCCATTTGATAAATGGATTTGTATTAATTCTCAATTTCTATTAGGACCATTTCGATTGGCGTAGCTTCTCCCCTCTTCGTCCTGGTCACTTTTATGGCCGGGTATCCGTTGTCGTTTAGTTCCTCTGTGATTTCCTTCACCGTCAGTCCGCAGGGAACTCCCTTCACTACGACCTTAAGGTTCTTTTTCGTGCTTAGTTGGTGCGTTTGGAATCCGTAGTTGTCCTCTTTCATTAATGTATACATATGTCTGTAGTCCGTGATTGTTTGGGGATGAATTCTTATAGTGTAGTTAATGTTATTCTTCTTAAGTTTCTTCGAAAGCCCTGCATATTTATACTTGTTTCTTAGCACAATCGGTGTTTTGTTGTTGGCGTTTTTTTCGGTAGAGATTTCGTTTTCTGTGACGTCATCGACTTCGTCGTCACTGTCCTTTGTATTTAAGCATGCATTGTTCAAACTTACCTGCATTCCTTGCAGGCCTGACGTAATTGGACTCGCCAGTTTTGCAGTTATGTTTGGAAACTTGAATGTTTCTTCGTCCTCCAGTTCGGTTTTGCGTTTGGGAGCGGCTTCGGTCCATCTGTACGTGTCCATCGGCGTGGATTTCCTCTTCGGGGCGGCTTCGGTTGTTCTCTTTGGGGCGGCTTCGGTGGCTCTCTTCGTGGCGGCTTCAGTGGTTCTCCTTGGGGCGGCATCGTTTGTCCTCTCGGCGGCGGTCCTTCTGGTCGTGGCGGTGTCCTGGAGTTGGTCGGTGTCGGTGTTGTTCTTCTTTTTCCTGCTCAGGATGTAGCTGAGCAGCTTCTCCAAGCCGTCGTCGCTTATGGAATCCAGCAAGTTCAAGTTCTTTATGTCCTTAGCGGCGGCGTTTCCGTTGGAGGTGGTTGGTACGAATGAATTACGAGCACGAATGTTCTCGGTTGGGTTTTGGAATTTATTTTGTCAGAATAAATTTTGAGTTTAGTTTAACGTTTTTAACATTCTTCTTTCGAAGGTTGGTTAGACTATGACAACGAGCGCTCGTTCGTGGGATGTGACTACTTATAGCTGTCTGGCTTCGGGTCATGCGCGTTGTGTGGGATGCTTCGGTTCGATTGTTTGTTTGTCTTGTTGGTCGTATATGTGTCTGAGGTGTCTGGGATTGCATTTTGAGGGTCAATCAAAACCCTAACCACGAAGAGAAGGCCGAACTGACTCGTAGCTACTGGAACATAAACCGCAAGGTAAAACGGAGTGCCAGAAAAGACAAACCTAGATGGGCGGAAGATCTCGCAGCGAAAGCCTAAGTTGCAGCAAGAAATAACAACACAAGAGAACTTTATCTCATAACAAAAAAACTCGCTAATAAAAACTTCAAAAGGGAACACCCAATAGAGAATAAAGAGGGACAATTGCTGACAAACAAAGAAGATCAACTTATATGATGACAAGAATACTTCCAAGAAATACTCGGACATCCGAACCCGGGAGAAAGTGATGCCGAGGACGGCATACATCCCCCACATCTTCCACAAGACCATCAAATAAACCTCCCGGTCCGGAAAGTGAATCCTAACCCACCTAGTGAAGAAGAAGTCAAAACTATATTAAAGAACCTTAAGAACAACAAAGGCCGCTGGCCCAGATAACCTTCCGGCAGAAATACTTAAAGCAGACCTAAAGGTGCTAATAAAACTGCTCCACCCGCTAATAGTAGATGCATGGGAGTCGGAAAATGTGCCACATGAATGGAAGGAAGGAGCCATAGTCTTTCTCCCCAGAAAAGGTGATCTTACAGACTGCTGCAATTGGAGAGGGATTACAATTTTTAACACTATCAACAAAATAATCTAAAATTTCTCACATATTACTGGATCGACTATCCATCTCCATAGAGCCCAGTTTGCGTCAGGAACAAGCGGGTATTCGCCCAAATAGATCCTGTGTCGATCAAATTAACACAATGCGAATCATCATAGAGCAGTCCATGGAATGGAGGTCTACAATATACGCGGTCTTCGTCGACTTCCGTAGAGCCTTTGATAGCATCTATCATAATGCAGTCTGGAAGGCGCTGGATGAAAAGGGGGTACCGGAAAAGATAATAAACCTAGTAAAGGAACTATACCGGGACGCATCCTGCTATGTAAAAAAACAAACTGCTAAGAGCAGCGACATTACCATCAACTCGGAAGTCAGACAGGGCTGCGTACTATCGCCCTTACTATTTAACATTCTGTTAGACTCAATAATGGACAAAGTAGTGTCAAGAAGTGAGGACATTAGATGGACGTTAAACTCGTTCCTGGAAGATCTGGACTACGCAGACGATATCTGTTCTTGGCACACACCCACGCCCACATGCAGAGCAAACTCGACCGTCTCTCCGCAGAAGCATCCAAAGCAGGTTTAAAAATCAACATTGGCAAAACCAAATCACTTAGAGCCGCCACGAAGAATACCCGCGCCTTCCGCATTTATGACGAACAAATAGAGGATGTATATGAATTCACGTACCTGGGAAGCATAATTACTAATGAGGGCGGCACCACCACCGATGTCTCATAACGAATAAAAAGGGCCAAACAGGTATTTGGAAGATTGCAAAGGTTTACAAAGATGAGCCAAAAGACTCATCGTTATGCATATGACAGCATATGACAGTTATGAGAAACATGTAGCTGTAATAGATGAAGATATTATTTATATTTTTTCTAACACAATCAAGCAATCCCCATGCAGAAGCAGGTATGCAGTTAGACATGTCGGGATAACTGCAAGGAAAAATATACATGGCATAAAAACTCCTATAATCAAAAGCAATAAATAAATTGACTAACCGGAATTTTTGCGGATTTCTGCCACATTATCGCATTACCGAACACTTGATTTGATTTTTTTGGAAATAGGAATCTCACCATGAACCATTCGTTGGCTTTAGAGTTGCTATTTTCAATCACAGGAAGTACCGAATTATTTTGTTAGAATTAGAATAAGTGTCGCTTGTTGACGTTTCTCAGTTGTTATTGTTATTTATTGTAGTTGGAAATTGTCGGTTCAGTTCCGTCGCAATACGTTAAACACAATATTTGGGAATTCGAGAAATGGTATTATATATTTTCCACATAAATCCCTCGTGGCAAAGACATACAAATGACACAACGTTTTAAAAATCAATGCTAGGACCGACAATATTACTAATTAGCAATGGAAATTCTTCAATTACATTTCAGAATGCATATTGTTTAGTTTGTGGAAACAAAATCGATGGTTACTAAGTATTGTGACTCCCTTGAACTTATTAACCTACACCTCTAATTTTATGTTGAATCAGTACTAAAGTTGTTAATTAATGTAATTTGCAATTAATTGGAAATTTAAGTTCTAGATGGCACAAGACTAGGCACTTGATACAATATTAAATAGACAAAATTGAACAAAAAAGATTAGTCAGACGAGACTAGATACACACGATAAACAAGTAAGATTACACTAGTCATTCTATAATACTCGTTCGAACTATATTAATAATTCAATTCTCACATAATTAATATTCATAGTCATTCTAGGTTTGTAATGGAATTTAATTAAAATCTGTTATATAAGTTCCTGTTGAATTGTACTGTTTATTGCATTGTTCCTTGTGCTATCAAGATGCACACTATCTTGGAAAGAATCGCCCAGGAATTTTCAATAGTGGCTAACCTGTATAAAGGTAAAATTTAAACCAAAAAATATTTATTATATATCTCAAAAAATGTCTCTTGAAAGAATCCGCATGTGATGAATTTTATACGAGAACTCCAATTCCCGTGATAATTCTCCTGGTTTTATACTATTTGTTTGTAAGAAAACTGGGTCCACAGTTCATGAAACATAGGGAACCTTACCAAATCGACGGGGTCATTAAAATCTACAATTTGTTGCAAGTTATATATATTATTAGTATTCTGATTCCGGTAAGTTGCGTTTAAGACAAAATATTTATATTTAATACAATTTACAAATAAATATGAGATTTTAGGCCATCCCAATTGTGTATAATAAAGAGAAATGGACTTGTATGCAGTTGGAAAATGAAGACGAAATTTATTTAGCATATCATTATTTTTATTTGAAACTGATCGACTTATTGGAAACGGTATTGGTTTTCTTATATTTTATAATAAAAACACAACATTTAAAAATAGATGTCTAGTCCATCGAGTCTGTTCATCTGCCTAGTCTCTTCTGTCCAATCTTGACTATTCAATGATGTGTGTTCAAGTCTTGTCTGTCTACTTTTTTTTATAGGTATTTTTTGTTCTTCGTAAGAAGAATCGTCAGATATCATTTCTACATGTTTATCATCATATTGGCATGGTTTTAATGGTTTGGCTTGGAGTGAAAGTAGCACCTGGTGGTCACTTTTTACCTCTTGGCGTATTGAATTGCATTGTCCACGTGTTTATGTACATATACTACTTTACGTCTGCAGGAGGCAAGAAGAATATTTGGTGGAAAAAATACATAACTATATTACAGTTGGTAAGAAAGTAGAAGCTAAGAAATATAGATATACACTTTTGAATAAATGAAAATGTATGTTTGTCTCTTCTGTTTTAGACTCAATTCTTCGTACTGCTAGTTCACTTTACGATTCCTATATTTACCGATTGCACTGTGCCTACTGTGTTATTGCTTTTAGGTTGTTTCCAATCTTTGTATATGACTTACTTATTCGGAATATTTTATTATAAAACATATATACTAAAATCTAGTAAAAAGAATGTGTAATGTAGTTGTTGTTCATAGCCGCATTTATTGTATATTGTTTTCACAACGAAATCAAAGCATGGATTTCGATGTCACAAATCGTCACGTCCTGAATTTTCACGTAAGTTCCCGCGCGATGTAACCTATACGCCACATGTATCACTATTCGACTGAGTACATATTTTAGTTTATTTGGATAAGAAAATATATCGTATTGATGAATTATATTTATTTATTTATTTATATTGTTTAGACCCACAGGGGATCAAATAAAGCAGGGGTGGCCAACCCCGCGCCCGTAAGCGATGTATTATGCGCCCACAGAAAAATTCCCGATGAATTTTAATGATTGTTTAGGGACAGTGTCGAAAGAGTGACACTAAAGATTTGGTAAAGATCATTTATGAACGTACCTGAGTGCCATCTCAGAAAGTACATTGGCGCATGCGCAGTAAAATTGCAAAAACAGTAGTAAGAAAACAGTTTTTAAAACATGAATTCGTTATCTTTTACAAAGAGGTGCGCACTAAAATTGTTCGTTCGACTGGTCGTCTATTCACTTTGAAATAAAGTTTAAAATTTATCTGAGAGGTCGCGCCAGTCGCGTTGTTAGCACCGCCGCGATGGTTGCAAACAATTACTGATTTTGTTAGAACACGTTCAGTTCCATGCAGTAGTCTATGGACGTCGGTTATAGATCTCAACAAAAATTGCTTTTATTATTACTTTATCTTATTAATTTAATAATAAAAAATACTCAGTATGGTTGAGGCAGGTCCTAGTAAACGATCACGTTCTTACATTTTTCAAAAAGATTGGGAAGAAGAATATTGTTTTGTGGAAGTAAAAGGAAATAGTGTTTGCCTTCTGTGCAATCGTACCGTTACTACTAAAAAATATAATATTGAAAGACATTTTAAATGAGAACATGAGAACTTCGATCAAAATTATATGCCTCATAGTACTATTCGAATTGAGAAAATAAATAGTTTAAAGAAGGGATTGTTCAGCCAACAATTATTGTTCAAAAAGGTAACAGATGAATCAAGAAATGTAACTATGGCATCGTTTAAATTTTTTATCTTAAACAAGAAATCATATTCAAATGGGGAATTATATAATATAATAATATAAATAAACGATTTACAGTCACGCAATACAATAAAAAGAAAACTGCGGCTATATCTACCCATATTAAAGATCAACTTGAATCTGATATGAATAGGTGCTCTTGGTATTCACTTTAAATAGACGAATCTTTGGGTGTAACGGGCACATCTCAATTAGTAGTAATAACAAGAATGGTTTTCGAGGACTACTCTGTGAAAGAAGAAATTCTATGCCTTTTGCCAATGAAGGAAAGAACGAGAGGTGAAGATATTTATCAAATATTTAAAAATTATGTTTTGGAACAACAACTTCCTTTACATAAATTATCTTGAATTACAACTGACGGAGCTCCAGCAATGATCGGTAAAAATAAAGGATTTATAACTTTATGTAGAAAAGATGGATCATTTCCAAATTTGTTTGCTTACCACTGCATAATACATCAGCAAGCTCTGTGTACTAAAGTTCTTTCATTTAGCCACGTTTTGGATCTCATAACAAAAATTATAAATTCTATAAGAGCTGCACCATTACACCACAGACTTTTTAAAAAGCTATTGGAAGATGATGGTGCTGAGTTCTCAGATTTAATAACTTACACCGAAGTGAGGTGGCTTAACAAGGGCAAAGTATTAGACCGCTTTCTTAATTTGATTAATTAAATAAAGGAATTTCCTCAACAAGACTGGGAAATTTATAACAAACGATCCTAAAGATCCTAATTGGCTAGGTGACATAGCTTTTTTAGCTGATATTTGTCAGAAATTAAATCAGTTAAATCTGGAACTACAAGGTAAAAATAAAGATCTTGTAGATATGGTAAGTGCTTTTAAACCATTTAAGGGTTATTTAACCCTTTGGAGTTCCCACTTACAAAAAAATTCCTTGACGCATTTTCTACACATGTCAAAAATATTTCCAGAAAATCATTTAAGTTCTCCAACGTATGTTAATTATTTAACAAAATTAAATAATGAGTTTAATGAAAGATTTACCCAATTTGACGACTTGGAATCGATTTTATTTTTCTTTCAAATTCCAATGATTAATGTTGATATTACTACTTTAAGTACAGAAATAAATGGATTTTATGCAACAAATTTAGAAAATTTCGAACTGGAAATTGTAGAATTACAAAATGACGTCACTTTAAAAATTGTTAACATGGACAAGAAATTTTTGAAATTAGTTGAAGTACGTAAATATCCAATATTAAAAAAATGTGCACTGAAGTTAAAATCTCTTTTTGGATCGACTTACTTAAGTGAAGCCACATTTTCTTCAATGCAATTTATCAAAAATAAGTTTAGATCACGTCTTATCGATGAAAATTTGAATGAGAGTTTAAGAGTAGCAGTATCAAATTACTGTCCTGATTTTGAAAAATTATGTCAAGAAATACAGTCTCAACTTTCTCATTAACAAATAATAATTTTTTCATTTATTATGTAATAAATGTCCTTCAATAAAATTGTTAATACATTTTTTTTTAAATTATTTTAACCTATACAATAAAATAAAAAATAAACAAAATTAGGTATAAATCACAATTAAATGAAAAAAAGTATTAAGAAAGAATAATTAAGAATTAAAAAAATAACAATAACTTTAACAATAAACATATATGATGTCATTACATATTGTTGCGCCCGCAACGTTCATGAAAATTTGTTATGCGCCCTTGCTTCCAAAAAGGTTGGCCACCCCTGATATAAAGCAAATTATGACCTGTTGCTTTTATTTTTCATGTTCTTCCAGAATAGTTTCATCATCTCGCTATGTTTAGCTCGACGTTCATCTGTTCATTTTGCTCTCGTTATTTTTATGTTATTTTGCTCTTGGTTTTTCCACTGATATAATTTCCCAGCTGTAGACGTCTAAAGATTTTCGATTTTCGATGTCTGTCGGTGAGATGTTGGCGTTTTTTAGATCAATTTACAATTTTTACCCAGACTGTTGTCGTTTTCATTTTCTGTATGTACTTCAATACTCTCCCTATTAGTCGGTTGTCATCTAGTTTCATAAGGTTTCCGTAGAATTTCAGTCGTCATTTGCGGAAATCGGTTTCGATGTTGGAGTATTTTTCTGTGACAGTGTGTGATTGTAGACGATATCCTTCGTTTGTTAGTTTTGGTCCAAACATTTTTCGGATAATTTTTCTTTCAGCCTTCTTGATGTTCTGTATGTCTCTATTTGTAATTAAGGTTTAATGTCTCGCTGGCGTAGAGTATTTCGGGTTTGATAACAGTCGTGTAGTGTCGAATTTTGGTGCTAATATTTATGCATTTTTTATTATAGATGCTTGCAACTTTTCCATATGCTTTCCGCATTTTGACTTCCCGTGTAGGTTCAATAATTTCGCCCAAGTATTTGAAGTGACTAACCTTGTTTATCGTGCCGTATTTTGAATGAATCATGAATTCGGTTTTCGAAAAGGAAATTTGTAGTCCAGCTTTTTCAGCACATTCTATAAGGACTTCTTTAAGGATTGCTGTTTGTTCATTTTCGGAAAGGATCGATAGTTCATAAGCGAAGGCTAGTTATCTGACGTTGATGTTATCCTGTTGTTTTCCTAGTCTTATGGGTCTCCAAATTTTTTGATTTTCCAGTTCTTGTTCCCATGTTTTGATTACTCTATCTAAAACGATGTTGAAGAGTAACGGAGAGAGGCTATCGCCCTGCCGGACACCAGTCTTAATGGGGAAAGGTTTTGAGATTTTTCCGTTGAGATTTCATTTGATTTTGGAAGTTTTGTTTGTTAGTGTTTGTTGGATGAGCCGTTGCGTTTTCAGATCCAGATTGTTTTCTTCAAGTATAATAAAAAGGGATTGTCGGTCGATGGAGTCATAAGCTTTCCTGAAGTCAATAAATGTGCAGATGGTAGGGAGATTTCGTGTAGCTCGAATTTTGAATATAGATTTCAGGTTGCATGATCTGCGTGGTCTGAAACTTGCTTGATATTCCGCAATTCGTGGTTCGAGTTGTTCTTGTCTGCGTTGTAAGAGGCAAGCGGATAAGATTTTGTAGGGAACGGAAAGGAGGGAGATTCCTCTGTAGTTATTCACATCAGATTTGTCTCCATTTTTGTGGAGTGTGTGGATGAGTGCGCATTTCCAATCATCTGGGAGTTCTTCACTTCGCCTAATTTCCTGAATAATGTTTGTGATTTCCTGTAATGGTCGTGGTCCAAGATTTTTCAGTAGTTCCGCGGTTATTCCATCTTCTCCTGATGTCTTTCTATTCTTCAGTTTTGTGATACGGTATCGGATTTCTTTTAGTGTCGGTGGATCAGCGTCGGGTTCTGTGCTTATTGAAGATGTGTGTGGGAATCGTTCGGATGGTTCGGGGCAATTAAGGAGCTCGAAAAAGTAGTTCGACAGTTCTTCGCAGTTTTCTTGGTTTGTGAGTGCAAGTTTTCCATCTTCTTTCTTGAAGGTCAAATTGTGTGGTGAGTAACCCTTAATTTTATTTGCAAAAGCTCTATAGAAATTACTTCTGTTGTAATTTCTAAAGTTATCTTCAATTGATGTGAGCTGTTCTGTTATGTATTGGCGTTTGGTTTTCCTGGTGGTTCTGTTTGTATATTTGCGGATGTCGAGAAAGTATTGTAGCGTTACCGGCGATTTGTTGCTGTTGTATTTTTGAAAGGCGAGTCGGCGATTGATGATGGCTTGATCGCAGTTGGAATCCCACCATGGGTGTTTTGCCTTTTTCTTATGTGGGATTAATTCCTTGGCTTTTATGATTATTTTGTTGCAAAAGTCGGTCCAGTTATTTGTCGGATCTTTTTCCCATTCTTCTGAGATCTTTTTTTCTTGAATTTTTGATGTGTTAAACTTTTGGATGTAAGGTTTATTTTGGTGCACTCTCTTCGGAGAGAATTTTACCTTAACTCGGGTGAGGTAGTGGTCTGAATCGATGTTCGCACCTCTTCGGACTTGGATGTCGTGAATGATTCTGTAGTTGGCGTAGGAGATGGCAACGTGATCGATCTGGTATTCGGCATGTTTTCTGTTTTTGTGTGGGTTTTCTGAAGTGGGTAGACATAACTTTGAGATTGAATTGTTGGCATATGTCAATCAGACGTATGCCGTTTGTGTTATTAATTTTCGCCGATGATTTTACGAAGTTTTTTCTTTCTCAAGTTGGGCATTGAAGTCTCCCATTAGGATTTGCACGTCGTGTTGCTGAATTTTGCTCATGGTTTTTTCAAGTTTGTTCCAAAATTTTTCGACGGTCTCTTTTTTTTTTTTTATTATCGATGTTCATGGGGGCATGTGCATTTATGAGCGTATATATTTTATTTGCGCTCTGAATGCGTATAGTTATGAGTCGATTGTTCATATCTGTGATTTCTTTGAAGGCGTTGATGACGGATTTGTTTACGAGAAAGGCCATGCCAAAGATTGGTGCCCCTTTCGCAACCTTCTGTTTTGTTTTGCTCTTGAAGATGAGGTAGTTTCCATAGTCCATGGTGTCCATTGTCAGTCAGTCGTGTTTCTTGAAGAGCAAGGGTGAGAATTTTTTGTCGGTCGATTTCTTGAGTGAGATCATGTAATTTTCCTGTCTGGATTAGAGTATTGATGTTTAATGTTCCGATGAATGTTTTCTTTCTGTAGGGAAGTTTACCAGATACTCTCTGCTGTGCTAGTCTGGACTCCCCAGAATCCGATAGTCCAGCTGCTGTCTGTCGACGGGTGGATTGTGTAACACCTGGGGTAAAGTTGAATTTGCTTGCACAGTTCATGTTTGCTTGTGTTTCACTGGTTTGGCCTGGTTGATACTAGGACCGGATAGGACCAGAAGTTGTTGAGGCTTTTGGAACATATTATTTTCAGCCGAGCTCACTGAGCTAACAGACGCTGACCAGAGTACCGGTGATTTTCACTCAGACGTGTCTGGATTTTGAGTTTGTCTTCGTGTCTGCTGCTCTTAACTAGCGAATAGATTGAAAACCAGTAATCGCAGGTTAAATGTCTGTTACTACCTTTCACTTCCTCGAGCAATCGGGCCATCTGTAGAGCCTCTCTGGTTGCTGGTTGCAAAACATAAACTGTTTACAAAAAACAAAACTTTAAAGTCATACTTCGTAGGTTTATTAGGTAAAATTGTACAAAATCCGAGTCCTCAAAAAGTTATCAACATTTCGTCAATGTTTATAAATTCGCCCACAAAGTAGTTGTTTTTGCAATGTTTTACGAATTCATCGTAGCACTCCATCTTATTGCAGCCAAATTATCAATCTGCCTTCTTTGGCTCCTTGTAATTTTATCGTCGAATCTAATTTCAGAAAGCAAAAATGTAAATATTTTTTGAACAAATTTCACAAGGTTATTTATTACTGATTTTGTTTTTAAGCGATTTTTTATGCCAACTAGTTATTCCTTCTTTAGCAATGAAGTTATTGTTATGTTCATCCTCTTCTTCCAAATCATCGTGGATTCATCGACTCATCGACATTAGTTTCAATTTCTACATCAGAGTCATATTCATTTCCTCTATGCATTCGTCAGTAGACGTATCAGCATCATCAATCGGTATTTCCTCTTCCGAATCTGAGTCGCAAATCACTTGGGCCAGCTCATCCTATTCTGCAGGTGTTAATTTATTTAGGTTTTTTAATTTTATTTTATTCCTAAAATTTAATGAAAACGTTTGTCTCAACTCTCCTTTATTTCATAAAAATTGAAGAAGCCTAATATGCAGATAGCTGTTAAAACATAATCTTGATGATACTTATATAACTACTCGCCCGGTATATTTTGTACACCAAACTGCAGCGCAGGAACGACAGTAAGAAAAAAGGCCGTTACCAAAACAATATTGGGTGAGTATTTAGTAGATGGATTGGGCGTAGTGCGACAGCATTTCTTGAAGTATTGGTGTACTTTTTACACTAGTGCGGGTAGTTAAGGTTAAATTGCAAACAGTTAACTC
Organism: Phosphuga atrata; assembly: GCA_944588485.1. Taxonomy (NCBI): domain Eukaryota; kingdom Metazoa; phylum Arthropoda; class Insecta; order Coleoptera; family Silphidae; genus Phosphuga; species Phosphuga atrata. The sequence continues at coordinate 36,871,577 of OX155902.1, read as the reverse complement.
CGATTTGAAAATTATCCACTCGAAATCCGGTATACTGGACTTGTGGGAACTTAAATTTGAAAATCAATTTCAATTCGTTTATAATCAGTTTTAAAAGAGACAAGATTTTGTCTTGTCCGTCTACTTTGACTCTAAAATGGCTTAGTTTTCTACTAAACTATGGACAAATATTTTCTTCATAAATGTATTAACACTTTTATTATTTATAAATTATTACCAAACTTGCTTACCCTCTTGCAGCTATTGTTACACAGGCTTTCAAACCTCCAAAAGGAAGTGTTTCAAATATTTCAAACTAGCAATAGCCCGCGCCTTCTTTTGAATTTTTTTTTCAATCAAATTAATTCAGGTCAGCTCCGTTTTCCGCTATTTAGTGTTTGGAATTTTTTGGAGAGTCTGGTTCTATAGTCAGTGTTATTGTGTAATACCCACCTATTTTTAGACCTAGAGGGGGGTTTAGGAGTTTTCAGTTTTAATTTTATTTCTCCTATAAGTAGCTGATGATCGGATCCGCAGTCAGCGCTTGGATAGGTTTTGGTATATTTGATACTTGTTCGCCATATTTGTGGTATCAGCAGGAAAGCTATTTGATTTCTATACCTATCACCGGGTGACCTCCACGTATATAGTCGCCGTGGGTGATGTGTGAACATTGTGTTCATAATGGTCATATTCTTGTCAGCGCAGAAGGGCAATAGGCGCTCCCCTCTCTCATTTCTGTCTCCAAGGCCACATTTTCCTATTATGTTTTCAAAGTGGTCTTACTTTGTTTGAATGGGATTAAAAGATTACACCGATTATTATTGTGATCGCTCTTTCTGGTATTCTAGCTGTTTCATTTAGAATATCCGAATAGAATTCCTAAATTTCTTCATCGGATGCGTCTGAAGTAGGGGCATATATTTGGAGGATGTTGAGCTTTATTGGTGTTGTGTTAAGTTTTATAGACATTATTCTGCTGCTTACGCAGTTATACTCTAATACTGATTTTCTGTTCTGAAGTGGCCATATAATTAATAGTGAGTTTTAGATATTCCCACTATTTCGTAAGGTATTATTTCTCTTTCTGCTATCTGTAGTTTTCCAGCTTTTAAGAGTCCTTTGACATTCCATGTTCCAATGCCAGCATCTACCCGCTACCCAATATAAACCCGATATATATAAATAGTAAATTTTATAAAAATTACTACACAAACGGTAGCTGCACCGGCGTTATGAATGAAAAACATTTCCAAGAAGAGTCTCTTAGATAGGCGTGGGTTTCGTGTTCTCTTGTGGTTCTACGGTTATACAATTTTTTAAATGGGGGTCGTTGAGCTCCTGGTTTCTAAGAAGATCTAGGGATCGTCCAGATTACCTTGGTTTCTGGGAAACTAATACGCAGTGGCGGATTCAATTTTTCGACTTGTATATCTTTAAACATTGCTTAAATATTCTTTTTCCTGTGTACTTGTGACTTCTGTGCCCTTCACTGACCCTTCGTCACTGACGTCACGATCGTTCCCAATGCGCACCTTCGCAGTTTTTTTCAACTTTAGAATTTTTTTCAACTTTAATTTATTTCAGTAGAACGAAAAGGTTTTGTTGGTTTCCTCGTGCTGTGCCGATCGGGTTGGTGTCCGACATTTTATAAACTAAATATTAAATTTCAAACACCGAAATTAAATTTTACTATGGCTCGCTTTACAGCAGCGAATATGTAACCCACATTATTGATCAAGTTATATGATGTTATACGTCTTAATTAATTGTTTTTTATATGTTTTTTATATGTTAATTACCTTCTTTGAATGTAACTAAAAACATCTTCTACTTTGTTTTTTGTAATTTTCTGTAATAACTTTGTAGGTCCTGAAAAAGATTTAATCAATAAATCGAAACGTCGACATAAGAAGAATTTGAGTTGTTTCTGTTAATCGTATTACCAGAATTCTACCGTTTGTGTAGTAATTTTTATAAAATTTACTCTTTAATTAATAACGATTGTTATTACCACCACTCTTTATATATATATATATATATATTGGCGAAATTTGGTGAATATATGTATATATATATATATATATATATATATATATATATATATATATATATATATATATATATATATATATATATATATATATATATATATATATATATATATATATATACTGGCGAATTTCGTATCGCCTCAGAATCTATAATCTACGATTGGAAGTTTGCAAAAATGCACCGCAAAAACGGCTGCTTTGGAAAGGTTAATATGTCAGACTTTTTAGATGAAAATCTGCTCTATCGCAAAGTGTTAAATGCATGTTCGGTAGAGCTTGGACAGTTGGACAAAAAAAAGATTTGTTAAATTTAAACAAACATTCAATCTGTGTCAAGGCTATCGGCAACAAAGATACCAAAATGTCAATTTCAATAGAAAAATCTATACGCTACGCAGAACTTAAGGAATTTTGAATACAATTGTCCAAGCTTTCAAACAATAGTTATTTGAATGTCTTACCTTGTGTGCGACTTTGAGTTTGAGGGGCGGCGGCCGCCGGCAGATAAAAGATTTTGCAAAACTAACAGAAAGATATCATAAACTGACTAATTCATAAATGTGTCAAATTTTATCGTTCCACGTTGTGTGAAACTTATTAAAATATTTTTTTTTAACAAATCTAGACATGTCAATCACGAATTGCAACCAAAAACGAAGACGAAAATTTCAAAATTTTCAAAAATTGCGAAAAAATATGTTAACACTGTAAGGATTTCAACAAAACTTTTACCGAATGTGGGTGGCCATATGAAGTTACCGCTGGCAAAATTGGAACGCTCCGCTTCCAATGGGGACGGCTTGGGAAATTATTTTGTCTTCAAATGGATTTTGCCAATATCTCGTCAACGCCTCAAAATAGAAAATTATAACCGGGATATCCGTATGTAGGAGGTCGGTGTCTATAAAAAAGTATTCTTTACAGATTTTTCAAAATCTCTCGGCTTTGTCACAAAAGTAAAAAATATAAAATCCCAAAATTTATCCAAGGGTCCCTTCTAATTTGGTTTTACAATTTACAAGGGTTTAAATGAACAATGGAAGTGAAGGAAAAAAATCCAATGACCAAAAAAATAACAGCGGAGCGATGAAATTAATGGGAGTGTTAAAAGAAAGTGCGCTCTATCGAGCGGTATCGAGCGTTCGGTGGAACTGGGAGACATTCCTCATGTCATTGACATTAGCCACAGTTCGTGCGAGAACCGAAATTGCCGTAGTTGCTTCTTCTGGTATAGCGGCCACATTGCTAGAAAGATGCAGAATAGCTCATTCAGCGTTTAAATTACCGCTAAACCTTTAAACGACTGAAACACCCACATGCAACATTGCGAAACAATCGGCAATGGCCAAAGTGTTAATAAAGTGTTAAAGCAAGTAAAATTATCATATGGGATGAATGCACAATGGCGCACAAACGTTCATGGGAAGCACTAAATCGAACCATAAAAGATCTGCGCAATGTCTGAAGATGTTTTGTAGGCGCAACACTACCAGCAATTCCAGGATCCACCGCTGCCGATGGAAAAAACGCTTGCCTCAAATCATCTAATCGGTGGCGCTATATTAAGAAACTTGAGCCGACGACAAACATGCGAGTTTCATTGCTAAACGTTCCATCTGCCGAAGATTTCTCCAATCAATTGTTGTCAATCGGTAATGGCCGTCTGCCCGTCGACGAAACGAACGGATTGATTTCGTATAATTTTTGCAATTTCGTCTCAACTAAGGACGAGTCCATCAACAAAGTGTTCCCGAATATTATTGTTAATCACAAAAATTACTTTGGATTGAGTGAACGAGCAATTCGACTTTGGACGTTTGGGCTTTTTTTCTACGTCGTACCTTTTGCGAGGGAGAGGACAGACACGATTAAATTCCCATTTATTATATAATCGTGTACGATTTTGTTATCAAATATCGATACGCATTACACTTAACTGCCTTTATAGACTATAGACTTGTAGATTATAGATTCTGAGGCGATACGAAATTCGCCAGTATATATATATATATATATATATATATATATATATATATATATATATATATATATATATATATATATCGAAACGAACGGATTGATTTCGTATAATTTTTGCAATTTCGTCTCAACTAAGGACGAGTCCATCAACAAAGTGTTCCCGAATATTATTGTTAATCACAAAAATTACTTTGGATTGAGTGAACGAGCAATTCGACTTTGGACGTTTGGGCTTTTTTTCTACGTCGTACCTTTTGCGAGGGAGAGGACAGACACGATTAAATTCCCATTTATTATATAATCGTGTACGATTTTGTTATCAAATATCGATACGCATTACACTTAACTGCCTTTATAGACTATAGACTTGTAGATTATAGATTCTGAGGCGATACGAAATTCGCCAGTATATATATATATATATATATATATATATATATATATATATATATATATACTGGCGAATTTCGTATCGCCTCAGAATCTATAATCTACAAGTCTATAGTCTATAAAGGCAGTTAAGTGTAATGCGTATCGATATTTGATAACAAAATCGTACACGATTATATAATAAATGGGAATTTAATCGTGTCTGTCCTCTCCCTCGCAAAAGGTACGACGTAGAAAAAAAGCCCAAACGTCCAAAGTCGAATTGCTCGTTCACTCAATCCAAAGTAATTTTTGTGATTAACAATAATATTCGGGAACACTTTGTTGATGGACTCGTCCTTAGTTGAGACGAAATTGCAAAAATTATACGAAATTAATCCGTTCGTTTCGTCGACGGGCAGACGGCCATTACCGATTGACAACAATTGATTGGAGAAATCTTCGGCAGATGGAACGTTTAGCAATGAAACTCGCATGTTTGTCGTCGGCTCAAGTTTCTTAATATAGCGCCACCGATTAGATGATTTGAGGCAAGCGTTTTTTCCATCGGCAGCGGTGGATCCTGGAATTGCTGGTAGTGTTGCGCCTACAAAACATCTTCAGACATTGCGCAGATCTTTTATGGTTCGATTTAGTGCTTCCCATGAACGTTTGTGCGCCATTGTGCATTCATCCCATATGATAATTTTACTTGCTTTAACACTTTATTAACACTTTGGCCATTGCCGATTGTTTCGCAATGTTGCATGTGGGTGTTTCAGTCGTTTAAAGGTTTAGCGGTAATTTAAACGCTGAATGAGCTATTCTGCATCTTTCTAGCAATGTGGCCGCTATACCAGAAGAAGCAACTACGGCAATTTCGGTTCTCGCACGAACTGTGGCTAATGTCAATGACATGAGGAATGTCTCCCAGTTCCACCGAACGCTCGATACCGCTCGATAGAGCGCACTTTCTTTTAACACTCCCATTAATTTCATCGCTCCGCTGTTATTTTTTTGGTCATTGGATTTTTTTCCTTCACTTCCATTGTTCATTTAAACCCTTGTAAATTGTAAAACCAAATTAGAAGGGACCCTTGGATAAATTTTGGGATTTTATATTTTTTACTTTTGTGACAAAGCCGAGAGATTTTGAAAAATCTGTAAAGAATACTTTTTTATAGACACCGACCTCCTACATACGGATATCCCGGTTATAATTTTCTATTTTGAGGCGTTGACGAGATATTGGCAAAATCCATTTGAAGACAAAATAATTTCCCAAGCCGTCCCCATTGGAAGCGGAGCGTTCCAATTTTGCCAGCGGTAACTTCATATGGCCACCCACATTCGGTAAAAGTTTTGTTGAAATCCTTACAGTGTTAACATATTTTTTCGCAATTTTTGAAAATTTTGAAATTTTCGTCTTCGTTTTTGGTTGCAATTCGTGATTGACATGTCTAGATTTGTTAAAAAAAAATATTTTAATAAGTTTCACACAACGTGGAACGATAAAATTTGACACATTTATGAATTAGTCAGTTTATGATATCTTTCTGTTAGTTTTGCAAAATCTTTTATCTGCCGGCGGCCGCCGCCCCTCAAACTCAAAGTCGCACACAAGGTAAGACATTCAAATAACTATTGTTTGAAAGCTTGGACAATTGTATTCAAAATTCCTTAAGTTCTGCGTAGCGTATAGATTTTTCTATTGAAATTGACATTTTGGTATCTTTGTTGCCGATAGCCTTGACACAGATTGAATGTTTGTTTAAATTTAACAAATCTTTTTTTTGTCCAACTGTCCAAGCTCTACCGAACATGCATTTAACACTTTGCGATAGAGCAGATTTTCATCTAAAAAGTCTGACATATTAACCTTTCCAAAGCAGCCGTTTTTGCGGTGCATTTTTGCAAACTTCCAATCGCGTTCTCTATTTAAACCCATATAATTTAAGAAACTCTATCGTTTAACCCGGAATAGATCAGGTTGCACGCCGCGAAGCGGCAGATAAATCAATACAACATACGCGCGGCAGCGCGGATGTTGTCTTCATGTGGCAAGAACAGCGGGTTTAAGCCGGGTTAGATTAGGTTGCACACCGCGAAGCGGAAACCACATAAAATCATATACGCGCGGTAGAGCTTATGTGGTCTTAATCCAAAATAGGATAATGTGGCATGAACTGCTGTTTTTCCCCGGATTAGATTAGGTTAGGTTAGATTAGGTTGCCCGCCGCGAAGCGGGCAGATAAATCAAGACAACATACGCGCGGCAGTGCGAACTCTCTATCTAATATAGGACTATTATATAGGATTAAGAAATCAGATTCAGAGAGGGGGCCATTGAAAAAAATCACTTTTCACATTTTTCCCTTTTGTTACAAAACCGAACGATTCTACAAAATTCGGAAAGAATACTTCTTCTTAGGTACCAGCATTCTACATACTGGAAATTTGAAAAAAACCTGTAAAACAAAAAATATTCCCCCATACCGCCCCCCGGTGAAGGCGGAGCTTTCAAATTTGGAAGAAAGATACCTCTTGCAGGTACCAATTTTTAGTAAAAATTTAATTGAAACGTTTCAAGTGTTAATACATCTTTTTAACAATTTTTTTAAATTTCTTATATCTTCCGTGTTCGGTTTTAGTTAGAATACATGATTAATATCTGGATTCATTCAGAAAAATATGTTAATAGGTTACACATCAGGTGGAACGATGAAATTAATTATATTTGTAGCGAAAAGATCATTTTATCAACCTACCTCTTTCAGCTTTCAAACATAATTCATCTGGCGGCGGTCATCGGCCCTCAAATTCATACCAATACAGAGAGTAAGAAATTCAAATAACAAAACTCTAACGAAAAATGTTTTCACCACTAATTACACACAATTAGTGGTAAAATCGTAGTTAATTCTACAATTCACAGTAAGTTTGGATGCTATGTAGTAACAGTCGCATACCATACTTTTCATCAAATAACTATAGCTTGAAAAGTTTAAGTGGTACATTAAAAAATCTTTCAGTTCTATATAGATTATATTTCTATAGAAATTGTCGTTTTGGTCATCTTCGGGGCCGATAGCCTTGGCGCAGGATTTAATTAAAAACTCTATAAGTTGAAATTCTTCAAATCTCTTTCCTACCAAACTCGAACTAACACTGCCAAATAAAACAGATTTTCTTCGAAAAAGTGTGCAAGTTTTATCCTTCCAGATCAAACCTTGCGGCAGCGCGACCAGTCGATCCAAATTACAAAAAATTGCAATATGTATTGTTAAACCTAGATTAGGTTAGAACACCTCGATCCAAAAAAAGCTAAAGTGGCAAGTCTGTTAGTCTAACTTTGGTTGCATACCGCGAAGCGGCAGAAAGAATAAAACAAACTACATGCGGCAGCGCGACCTCTAGATTCAAAATAAAATAAAGCTGAATGTTGGTTTAACCTAGGTTAGGCTAATAGGTTGCACGCCGCAAAGAGCCAGATAAATCCAGAAACATACGCGTCCCTTGAAGTTAAACTGGAACTGATAGTAATAGATTCAAATAGCAACAACTTGAAAATTGTAATAGGTATAATAAAAACTCTTTCAGATCTATTAAGATCATAGATATTTCTATTGAACAGCCATCTTTTCTATGAAGCCATTTTGGAATTTTCATGGTCGATAACCTTGACATTGGATTTTTTAAATAAAGACGTGCATTGAAATTCAAGTCAAAGTTGACAAAAAAGTTAGTTGAGTAATTTATAGGTTATGAATTTTTTTGGTGACACTTTTAGCAAGATAATTTCGCTAAGTGTCGCTAACTGTCTAAAAGCAAACTTACTGTAATTGGAGCAGTGATATTGAAAATCAAGAGTTGCCAACTTTCACAAAAGGAAGTTACCAGCTATGATGACGTTAGTAACTAAGGCTAAAAACTTTGCCAAATAAAAAAGACTTTGTCGAAACAGCTGACTTTATTTGACTTGGTTATGTTATTTGTCAAACTAGACAACAACAACGTCAATTCCACAATTGGTGAGATTATGTTTGAGTATGTTGGTAACTCAACAACACAAGTTATCTACTAACTTGATAAAAACAATATATGTTGGTTATGTTGAACGTCAAAGTTGACAACATCAATGTTACATTATTAATTTAAAGGTTATAACATCTTTAGTGAGATTTTTAGTAACTTTTACGCCACAGCTGATTTTTTTTTCGTCCATGTAGGCCTTGGTAACAAATATCACATCGTTAGATATAGTAACTTTTTTGTGAACGTTGGGAGCTTTTCATTTCTAATATCACTCTTTTAATTAAAGTAACTTGGATTTCAGACAATTGGCAACACTATATGATTAAGTTAATTTCAAAAGTGTTTGATTATATTATTTTACAAACATGCCAGCATTCAAATAATTTGAGATGAATGAATTATTAGCAAATATTTTGTTTAGCAGGAGTTGCACCTCTTGCAACTCCTTTTAATGTGCACACACACATACACCTTAAGCTGATGCTGAAAGCGCCACAAGAATCGCGTATCTCATGCTGCTTACTCTCATACACAAGTTCACGTTCCACATATATCATGTGGCGCCACAAGTGTCACACACTTGAAAATGTATTATACAATTGCACCCTCATCAATTATTCCACCTTTAACAACTATTCCATGCTTTTCAACTCTTCCATCCACAAAAACTATTCCATTTCGAAAATCCACATGTACTAACTAGTATAGTAGCTATAATAGCATAGGTGGAGGCAAATGCAACAAATCAAAAATCATAAAAATCGGTCCAGCCGTTCTTGAGTTTTTAAAAGTCAAAATTCAAACCCTGTGTTATATAAATATATATATATATATATATATATATATATATATATATATATATATATATATATATATATACATATATATATATATATATATATATATATATATATATATATATATATATATATATATCGGCGAGTTTGCAGACTACGTTCTAAGACTTCCCCTCAAGCTGATCATGCGATGATTTGTCTCTGGTATGGAGCACATCTCCAACTTAAACACACATTTCCCCTGTTTTGGTTTAAATAGTCCCTGAGATGATGCCTGTTGTCGATCTGTTTTGATGTCGCATGAAACAGGGTTTTTCATGAGACGTTGGGCGCTTTGATTGTCGTTGCAGATGACAGTTGCCACCTCTTCCATGGCACCGACTTCCCACAGGTATCCTCGTGGATGAATAGCTTCCTTGGTCGCATCCGCCGTCGCCATGCATTCAGTTTCTGTTTCAATTAAGGGATCATTTCCGATAAAACCAGCGTACTCAGCGGTTTCTTCATATTCCAATTCGTGTGTGTCTTCTTTGTTTTGCTTGACCTCTTGCTTGCAGTTTTACTCTTTCATGGGTCTTCCCCTTTTTTCGGTTCTTATTAACCGGTGCCGGCCTGGCTTCCCCTTCCGCGTTGGTTCAGTTTGTATTGTTTTATCTAACCCAGACTCATTTCCGGACTCGTTTGGGTCATGTTCAACTTCCTGTGCTGTTTCAGTAATGTTATATTTTGGGTTAAATTTCAAACAGAGTACTTTTTTATCTCGTGCCATTTCCTTCAAACTTTTTCATTTATCTGATTTAATTTCTCATGCGGTTCCTCTAATTGTGATCCGCCAGTTGAGCCTGCTTTCTCCCTTGGCTCACGCAGGTAATATAAGTCGTCGTGACTCTACCAGCAGTGAGCGTTATGTCTCCATTTGCGTTCCTGACAAGCCCCGAGTCTTTTTCGAAGGTAATTTCAGAGCAATTATCATTTATTTTTGAAACAGACATTAGATTTGTCCGAAGGTCGCGTACATGAAAGACTTTTGATAGTTCGCGTTTCGTGCAATCTTTCCTTGTTGTACTGTCAGGCTGATTTCTCCTATGCCTTCGATCTTTGTTGATTCACCATTAGCCTAGTTAAGCGGCCTAGTCGTCTTGTTTAGGCTGTCGAATTCTTCTGTCGCCTTAAGCATATGCTGCGTGGCTCCGCTATCGAGACACCATTTTCCGCTTTGCCCGAACGCCGTATGGAAAGCCATCTGGTCTTCGTATGCAACGTACGACTCGTTTTCGAGATTCCTCGCCTTGTCCTTGTTTTCTACTAGGCGTTTGCGGCAATCGGCTGCTTTGTGTCCAGTTGTATTGTACTGGTAGAATTGTATTGGAATTTTATGATTTGAACGTAGTTAACCAGTTTGTCTGTTTTTATCATAGTTTTTGTGACTGTTGAAATTTCGTCCTTTTCTAGCGAACATCGCATTTGAGACGTCATTTTCTAGCAAGAAAGATCTATTCGCAAGGATTACAAAACATTATTTTCTTCCTGAATATTTTCAAAGCCCAAGTGGTAAAAGGAAGAAAAGCAATATCATAACTTGAATACTATTTAATGTAACACATTTTCAAAATGGGAACCGTTTCTTTCTTGGAAAAGTGAAAATCGTAGATGACATGCATCTCTACTGTTTTGTAACATTTCTGGTGCGACTTGCCGCATTTCATGCCTAATATGTTGCTTAAGGTCCTCAATGTCGTTCGATTTTGTTACACATATCTTATCTTGAGATATCTCCACAAAAAAAGTCAAGGGAATTAAGATCTGGAGATCTCGCCGGCCATTCAATTTCACCTCTTCTTCCAATCCATCTATTGAAAAAACTTCGTCTAAATATCTACGAATAATCAGAGCATAATGGGGTGGAGCTCCGACCTGTTGATACCATAGTCCTTCATGAAGTAAATCCCGATCTAGAGGATTTGAAAATAAAGTAGCTAACGCTGGTATGAGGCTGTCTTGAAGAAACGGAAGATATATTGATTACCATCAAGACTACCATCGAAGAATACTGGTCCTACAATCTGATCACCTATTATTCCTGCTCATACAATGATTTTTTGTAGTAAATGAGTATGAGTTTCTCGCATCCAATGAGGGTTATGGTCAGCCCAATAACAACTATTTTGACGAGCAACATCACCATGTATGGTAAAAGTACTTTCGTCAGAAAAAAGGTTTATCATTTGCTCGCAAAATTCGATTCGGCGGTCCGGGTCAACCTCCGTTAATTCTTGGAGTGCCTGCATCCTGTAAGGAAGCAGCTTGGCTGATCTAAGAATTTTCAGGACAGTAGTATGACTAATCTCGTTTTCACGGGATCTCGAGCCATCGGATCTTCTTGAAGTGTTAATAATACGTTTAGCATGGTATTTGTTTCAACAGTGGGATTTCGCCTGACATGACCCAAGTTGTATTTTTTCTCAATTTTGCTTATGGTACCTTGACTAATGTGTGGTATATCCGAATGCTATTCTCGAAATACTTGAGCAACCTCAAGCTGACTTCGTCCTCGGTTACCATAACCGATCATCATCAGAATCTCGATACGGAGATTTTCGTTTAAATACAGCATTTTAGAAACTACTTTAACAACATGAAGAGTGTATGTGACTGCGTCGGTGCCTATTATTGACCAAAGCATCAAAACACATGTCAAAAACTTTACGCCGAAACCTGTTCAACAAATTTTTTTTAAATTTTTTATAAAAGTGATTTTACTTTATTTATTACGTGGGCTTTGAAACTATTCAAGAAATAAATAGTGTGTTGTATTGCTTGCGAAGAGATCTTTCAAACAAGGTGTCACTTGAAATACCTTTCCATTTGAAAAAAAATCGGAGGTGGCGGGCACTTCCGGGAACAGGAATTGTTAACCTCCAATTAATCTTTTTTAGTTTCAAATTAAACCTTTTAACATTCAAATCAAACCTGTTTTCAAATTGAAATCAACCTTTTTTAAAATTCAAATTAAACTTTTTGAAACTGATATTACAGTTATCTTAAATGTTGAAAAGAATTTTATTTTATTTATTTATTTACCTTCAGATTTGCCTGGTAACATAAAAGAAAAGATAATTTATTTACTTTTAACGTTTAACAGTAATTATATTATAAATTAAATAATTGTAAAATAAATCTACCAATGAGTAACAGCAATAAATCTCCCAAGTGAAACATAATTCCGAATCTGTATACATTGATTAACAGTAAAATTAATTATATTATAAATTAAATGATAATAAAAAACTAGCAATTATTATCAGCAATAAATCTCCCAAGTGAAAACATAATTTAAAACTCTTATTTTAATTTATTTAATCTTACTCAGTTTTTTAATTTAATCTTGACAGCAATTTTATTAATACGCAAATCTTTCAGATCTACTGAAAGTGAAATATAACTCATAGTTACCGCATAAATACTGGTTTTCTTCCCAATTTCTAGGGCATTAAACGATCTTCTTAGGTATTAAACGACTCTTATTTCTCCTAGTACTAAGTAACTGCTCATGTAGATTCAAAAAGTATCTGTAGTGATGTTCAATTGACTCCAATATGTAAGATTGTTCTATTTTTAGTGGTGTCACTATAATTTCGCAACTACTTGTTTAATTTTTTTGCCATCTCTCTAACATATCTACATGACTTTATAAGCACCACTCCAGGCAATTATACCATAATTAATGTAATTGTGTAAAATCGCATAATAGATTTTCATAAAGGTATATTTATTCATAAACCTGGAAAGTTTAGCTCCAAAGACAAAGGTTAGATTTCTAGTTTTTTTTTACTATACTTTCATTATGTCTTCTCCATTTCATATAGTATTCGAATACACAACCAAGGTACTTGAAAGTTAAAACTCTGTCTAACTTCCGATTATTAAATAAAACTAACTTCTTTGTTACTAAAGTTCATGAAAACTGTTTTATTTAAATTTAAAGACAGTCTATTTAAAGCATGCCAAACGGATACTCTATTAAGGCGAGTAATCATAGTATAACGTACCAGGAATCACAAATCTTCTATCGAGAGTATTACTGTATCATCTGCGTAAGAAATTATAGTGTCATTTCAATAAATAGATTACTGATATAAATTACAGAGAGCAGAGGACCCAATGTAGTGACTTGTGGCGATACTGTAGTCACTTTCTAAAAAGTACAATACGTATCATTTTGCCCTGAATTTTTTCCTTCTGTTTGATAAGTAGCTTTCCATGAGCTTATGTAAATTTTCCCTAATCCCTTAATTATAAAGTTTTTAAAGTAGCAATTCGTAATTTACTTTTTCAAGTGCCTGTGCTAAATCAAGAAAAGGGACAATAATGCTGTTATGTCCGGATTAAAAGAATATACACTATTTTAAATATACACTATTATTGGGTTTTTAATGAACACATTTTATTTTAGAACAGCAAACATAATAAACAGTAAAACGTAACAATCCTTACTAATGACTCATCACCTACTAACTTTGGAGGCTCAGTGATGTCAACTCTTCTTTCCCAGTGTCGACAACATAACAGTCTCCCACACTAATTTTGAGAAATAAACGTTTAAAAATACTAAGTAATATTAAAAGACATCCATTGAATAATTGAAATAAAAGTTACACATAGTCATTTACAAAGTTCAGTTTAAAATCTTGAAACCTTGGCGGCGATCTTCTCTCCCGTCCCGATCGTCTGGGGGGATGTGTTCCACCACGGGCTGCTTCGGTGGAGCCATGGGTTCTAGTTGGAGCTGGACCTCAGGGGTGGCCAACAGTTGCTCCTCTAGAGGGCCTCTTGGTTGGTCAGCAAAAGTCACTCTCCTTATTGGTTTTAACACATTGTTGGATGGCAGCAGCTGCTTTATGTGTCGCTTAAAGCAATAATCGTCTCCATCAAGTTTAACAATACAGTGAAGCTTCCTAAGTTTCTGGACTATAGTTCTGAGTTTCCATGTTTGTTTGCCGCTAGAGAGATACCATCATTCCTAGCGTCCGATCTCCCACACTTAATTGACGCACTCTAGGAATGGAGATCGAGGGAGAAGGGGTTCGTGGTGGCGGTGGCTTTAGCATGTCCAATTTAATGCGCAACTTACGATTTAAGTATAATTCTGATGACGATTTTCCACAGGGACAAAATCGCACAGGAGAGTGGTGTAGCTCGGTATCGCATCAATATTTCTTGGATTTTTCTTCGAATGGGAAGCTTAGACAAAGACATTACCTTTAGTTTTTCTTTGAGAGTCTGTACGTTGCGTTCTGCGAGTCTGTTGGTGGCGGGGTGACCTGGCGCTATAAATTTTTGGTCAATCTCCTGATTTGTGCAGAATTTTGTAAACATTTCACTTTTGAAAATTGTCGCATTGTCAGAGACTAGGATTTTTGGTAGACCATGAATTGAAAATATATCTTGAAGATATTGAATGGTAGAGTCTGTTGTCGGTGTATTTTTAGAGAAGCGGACTTCTAACCATCGGGACTTTGCGTCGACCAGGATGAAAAAATTATGGTCTTGGAAGGGTTCCGCGTAGTCCATATGAACCATTCATCCTAGTGATGAATGGGTACTCTCGGGGGATTTTTTCTTACCTGCCCACAGTCTTGACAAGCTTTGACAAGATTTTCTGTCTTTATCTATATTATTCCAGTAGACGTATCGTCTAGCTAATTGTTTCATTTTCACAATTCCAACATGGGTGTAATGCAGTTTTGTGAGGACTATTTGATGCATTGAAGTTGGTACGACTACTCTTTGTCCTCTAAATATGATGCCATTTTGAAGGTAAAATTCTGAATCATAATTTTGACCATTCAAAAGATCTGACTTAAGATTTGACAATTTTTTATCACGTTCGGTTTCTTCGGCAAAAGTTTCATAATTGAGTGATTTGTTAGAGATTTGATAAATAATTTCATTAGATATTAATGATACTTCTTCAAAGTAACGTTCAAGTTGCGAAATTTCTCCTTGAATAGAAGATCTTGACATATAGTCAGCATGGACAGTTTCTTCTGATTTTTTATGCCGAATTTGATAATCAAAGTTAGTGAGTCAAGTTGCATAGCGTGATAGTCTTGCGGGGGTCATAGCGGGGAGTTTAGAATTTTCATGTAGAATATGAGTCAGTGGACGGTTATCGGTGTAAAGGATGAATTTTCTGCCATATATATAGTAATAAATTTTTTTCGGAGCGACCACAATTGCCAGTGCCGCCCTGTCGAGTTGGCTATAATTCATCTCTGCTTTTGTTAATAACCGTGAAGCTAACGCAACAGGTTTGTCTACTCCATCGATAGTGTGTGATAGAATTCCTGAAATACCAGTTGGTGACGCGTCGCAATCTATAATAAGTTGAAGGTCTGGGTTGAATGGCATCAACACTCTATCGCTTGCTATTTCGTTTTTCAGATGTATAAATAACTCAGCATGCGAGGCAATGCTGAGGACCAGTAGAACTTTCGATGTTTTTGTAAAAGTAATCTCAATGGGTACATTAGCGTCGAAGTGTTTGTTATAAACTTTGCATAATAAGTCCCCATTCCTAAGAATCTCTTGACATAATCTTGACTTGTTGGCCTTGGTGCATTTATTATTGTAGTGACTTTGCTCGGATCTTTGGATATCTTTCCTTCTTAAATTACGCATCCGATGTACTGAGCTTTTGTCTTGAAAAACTCACTTTCCTAAATTAAGATGCAGGTCATATTCTTTCAATCTGTTTAGACAGGCAATCAGATTTTTATAACAGTCTTCTTTTGTTTTGGCATGAATGATTATGTTATCAAAGTATGTAGTGAGACCTTCAAGGCCTGCTAAAACTTTGTCCATGACAAGATGAAAGTCATTTGGAGCGGTCTTGATTCCAAATGAGAGGGGGTTAAAGGAGTAACCTACCTTTACCAGGGAACAATAGTATACGGAGTTATTCAGAGCTGTTAGAAGATCGTCAATTCTTGGTATAGGATAGTGTGCGTCTTGTAGTTGGGAGCTCACCCCTACTTTATAGTCGACGCACAGGCGTACAGTGCCATCAGCCTTGGGAATAACAACTAGCGGCGAAGCCCAGTCGCTTTCTTGAACTTTCCAAATAATACCCTGGCATTCAAGTGCGTCGAGTTCTTCCTCTACTTAAATTTTGAGAGCATGTGGGACTTCTCTGGCTTTAAAGGTGATGGGTTTTGCGTTTTTCCTTAATTTTAGAGAAATTTTTATATTCTTGCAGCAGCCTACTCGTTTTTGTAACAGGTCTTCATAATTATTGACAATTTCCTTTTCTATGTTTTCAAGTTTTAGTGAGGATACTAAATTAGTATTTATTTTTTGTGTGTCGATGTCGTGTAAACGAATATTTAGGTGTCTTATCCAGGAACGTCCCAGGAGTGGTGTGAAATAGTCTGGAACTACGTAAAGTATTTCAATCCATTTGATGTCCTTATATTGAACTTCTACTTCGGGTATTCTGATAGGTGCAAATATACCAACCGTGTAGGAGCGAAATTATAGCGAGGAGACGTCGTGTTTTAATGTCATGAAGTTTAGTGTTCAAGTTAAGTTTGTCGAAATTTGATTTATTTAAGAGGGTATGGCCAGCTCCCGAATCCACCTCAAACTGTTGAAATTTGTTGTTTATTTTTACATTAATAAGAAATTTCTGTGTCTTGATTAGGATTGTAAATTTTGTATATTGTGAATTGGTCTTGAAGATATGAATCACCGGTATCAATTGTTTTTACACCTTTTTTCTCAGTCATTGGTCTTTTAAGGCATACTTTATCAACGTGACCATTTTTGGCACATAATTCACATTTTAAATTTATTGAATCAACTCTGCATTGCTTTGATGTATAATTATTTTTGGCACACTTTAGGCAGAGCCCTTCAATTCCAAGATGTTTTAAGTTAAGACAAGATTTATATAGTGGTGAAGGACTTTGATAGTACCATAGTCTTGAGTTTGTTGTATCTCTAGTTCTTGAGTTATAACTACTTGCAGTTCTTGAATGGAAATTTGTTGGGCTTCTGTTTTGTGGTCTAGATATTCTGTTCACATTGGTGCGTTTTTTACTTGGGTATCGAATTGTTGACTGGCTAAGTTTGAAGCTTCTAGTGTTTGGGCTCTTTTTACTGCGCCTTGAAATGTTTTTGAGTTATCTAGGAACAACTGATGACGTATGTCTTGATGGGACAGTTCTCTTATAAATTGTGAGTGAAGAAAAAGATCTCCTACAGGCTTCTTGCATTCGCAAGTAAAGTCACATATAGTCACAAAT
This sequence comes from Phosphuga atrata, assembly GCA_944588485.1. Classification (NCBI taxonomy): domain Eukaryota; kingdom Metazoa; phylum Arthropoda; class Insecta; order Coleoptera; family Silphidae; genus Phosphuga; species Phosphuga atrata. The sequence continues at coordinate 36,854,057 of OX155902.1, read as the reverse complement.
TTCATGGAAAGTTAAAGTATTGATTTCTTTTGGTGCTACTGATAACTTTAATAATTCAGAATATTCAGGACCTATACTATTTAAAAGAATTGTTTTTGAAGCAGTATTGTCTGATATTAAGCCTTTTATGTCCAAGAAGTTTGTGAACCTTTCTTTGTATTGATGAAAGGTTTCTATGTTTTTGTCGAAAATATCAAATTTACTTCCATAAGCGAGTATTGGTTGGGCGTTTTGATTGGCATTTTGATTGGTTGTAAAACTTTGAATCATTGCTTGGAAATTTTGTTGCTGCATTTGCATGAATTGAGCGAATTGGTCGGCATCCATTTTTGGAGGTTATGAAAGTTACCGTTACACGTTTTGTTTTGAAAATTTTAAAGTATGTTTCAAAAGTATTGAAACTATGTTTTTATGTTTACTAAATGGTTTTTGATAAAAAGTATTTAGATCACAAAAGGTTTGAATGTAAAGTATGTAAACACAAGCACAACACATTTTCTTGAACACATTTTTTGATTTTGTTTTCTCCTCGTCGCCACTTTGTTATGTCCGGATTAAAAGAATATACACTATTTTAAAGTAAAGAATGGGTTTTTAATGAACACATTATATTTTAGTACAGCAAACATAATAAACAATAAAAGGTAACAATACTTACTAATGACTCATCACCTACTAACTTGGGAGTGATGAGCTCAGTGATGCCAACTCTTCTTTAAACTAATCCACATCAAAATCATGTTTTTCTAAAAATATTGGGGTAACTAGATCTGTTTCCAATAATAAACATCTTGCATAGAATCAGAAACTACATAACATAAGCAAATTCAAAAACATTTCGAAGAAAAAAATGCTTTATAATCCAATTATTTTGCATGCCAAATAACTCAGTGTTATATGTGTTGGGGTTAGTCCGCTTTTGCGCTCAATGTCTCAAATAGTCTTGTCTGTCTAGTCTTGTCTGTCTAGTCTTATCTGTCTAGTCTACAAAATCTACTTCATTTTGCTTTTGGCGGGTTCCCGTGTTGATAAAGCGCGTAAGATCAGTAGTTAAGGTATCTGACACTACATTGGCGGTGTGGTTGGTTGCCTACTTCGATTCTGCATTAATCGACGAATCTTCAAATGTGCGGAGTGTTGTCTCCCGATCGTCGTTTACAATTTTGCCTGCTTGCGTCGATTATAAGGTAAGTTTGTTTACCGATTTTTCTAGGGAAATTTCTCGCTTTTCCAATAGCTACTACATACATACATTCTACATACTGCGTACATACTTTTTGAGAATAGCATTTTTATCCACAACATCACTCAACTTCCTCTTTAGCAACTCGTTTCCAGTTAAGAATATTGTATTTGTATTTTCTACAGGACATATTGGACTTTTTTTAGAGTATTCATGGATAGTCCGAAAATCGTGTTTCAGCGTGTAACAGCTCGTGCTACGGTTTTTCTTTTCATGGGCTAAGCATCCCACATGGTAATAACGTTTACATTCTATACAAAACGAAGGTTTTACAACCTTCATCGCACAATAATTGCAGAGCATCTCGTCATTAAACAAAGCCATGTCCACGAATAGACAACTGTGTGAAGGAAAAACAGCTAAAGCTCGCTCCAGAAGAAAATAAAAGCGGTTTTATAGACAGGAAGAATGAAGGTAGGTCACATTTAAAATAAAAAGCGAAGCAATAATACCAAAGGATGCCATTAAATACTTAGGCGCAACCATAGATAAAAAAATTTCTTCCGACAGCATATTGTCCTTGCTGCTAGCAAGGCCCTAAAAACCTAAGCACCACTTGGAAAACTTATGCCAATTTCTCAGTGCTCACTTGTCGAATCTGCCAAGTTCCACGCAACGCCAAACTGGAAGCGGTTCATGAAGAGAGCAAATCTAAGGCAAAAATTGCAATCCATTCAACGAAAAATGGCGATACGCTTATCCAGTGCATATAGGACCGTCTCAGGTGACGCTTTTCTCTTACTGCGGGAATAGTTCTTACAAACTTTCTTGTTGAAGAGAGAAAGACACGGTTTATAAATAAAGGAGCATAGAAAACAGAAAGGAAATGAGGAAGAAGGTACAAATGCTCGAAAGTGGGCAAGCGTACAGGAAAGCCTGAGAGACGGGTGAGTGAACAAGACTCCTGTTCCCAAAATTGGATCCATGAGTCACGAGAAGGCACGGAGAATTTACCTACTTCTTGACGAACGCGCTGAGCGGGCACGAGTGCTTCAAAGACTACCTATAACTTCCTGTAACTACACAGTAACCAGCGTGAAGCAGACAAACAGTGCGATTATTGTGATATGACAGATAGTGTATATCACATAATCTTCGTATGCCCCAGGTGATCTTTAGCAAGGGACATATGGACTTCAAATACAAAAATAACTCTAGAAACTAGCACAATCACGGAGACAATGCTTAAGAGTGAAGAAGACTGGTTTGCAACAGAAATAATGATAACAGACATACTAAGCATGATAAAACAAAATAGACAAAGGAAACTGAATACAACCTGACCCCCTAATCACTTTCCGTGGATGGGGGGACTAACTAAATCACGAAAAGTCAAAGCCAACGTCATCTTGATGATATGCGAAAGGCAGTTCCAGGATGCCCGTGAGTTTCCAGGGGACTTGTCAAGTTAACTGAATGTGCTTGCTACGCCCCCATTAAGTCTTGTCTGTCTAGTCTTGTCTGTCTAGTCAAAATCAGAATCAAAATCAAAAAACGTTTATTTCCCTATGTAAGCTTGCAACACATATATACATATTTACATGTTTATACATATTTACGAACTAAGTGAAATTATGTCAAAATTAAATCATTTCTATATTTCCTTTATATTTGTGAATTTGTTTATTTTTGCGAAATACTCGGCCATATCGTATGGTTCCATATCAATTAATATATTCCGTATATCCTGTTTAAGTTTATTAGAATTCGTTGTACATTTTATTCTCTTCGGTAGTGTGTTATATAGTTTAATATTAATATATGGAGGTCCCTTTTCGGTGATTGTTAATCTATGTGTAGGTATTGTATAGTTATTAGTTCTTGAATTTATATTACTATTCCTATGCTTTTCAAATAGGTTTTTGTATTTGAAGGTAAACACTAGTGTTTCGTATACGTATAATGCTGTTATTGTTAATACACGTGCTGCTTTAAATTTTCCTCTACATGTTTCTTTATATTTCAAATTTTCTATAATTCTTAAAGCTTGTTTCTGAACTTAAAAATTTTTTTTAACATCACTTCCTCCTCCCCAAAACATTATGCAAAATTTTGCATGGCTCTGGAAATTGGCAAAGAAAACTATCCTGAGGACCTCTCTCGAAATATATTTCTGTAGTATCCTTAGGGCGAATACTACTGTTCTGTTTAAATTCTTGGATACTTCATGTATGTGTTGTGACCAGTCCAAGTTACTGTCAATAGTCAGTCCTAGTGGTCGAACGTGTTTTTAGAACGCTGTCTTTTCGTTGTTGATTGTTACGTCTATTGGGTATCTTTTTGTGCTTCTTTTTGTCTTGAAAACAATAACATTAGTCTTCTCCTTGTTTACAATTTATTTATTTTTCGTAAACCATTGTATCAGGTTTGCCATGGTTGAGCTTATGTTCGTCGTTATATCTTCTGTCCTTGAATTTATCGTTAGTATGGTGGTATCGTCTGCGTAGTTAATGATTTTGTGTGGTGATGTCTCTACTGTTTACGGTAGGTCATTTATATACAGGGTGAACAGTACTGGCCCAAGGATACTTCCCTGTGGTATTTCTACAATCACTAGCCTGGCAGATGATTTTATTTTCCCTTGTGTTGTGCTTAATTGTGTAATTTGCTTCCTGTTGGATAGCTAAGACCTAGTCAGCTCCGCTACGTTTCCTCTCATTCCATATTGTTGTATTTGTAATTTTGTATGTTGTAAGTTTAGACTTGTCTGTCTAGTCTTGTATGTCGAGTCTTGTCTGTCTAGTCTTGTCTGTCTAGTCTTGTCTGTCTAGTCTTGTCTGTCTAGTCTTTTCTGTCTAGTCTGGTCTGTCGAGTCTTGTCTGTCTAGTCTTGTCTGTATAGTCTTGTCTGTCTAGTCTTGTCTGTCTAGTCTTGTCTGTCTAGTCTTGTCTGTCTAGTCTTGTCTGTCTAGTCTTGTCTGTCTAGTCTTGTCTGTCTAGTCTTGTCTGTCTAGTCTTGTCTGTCCAGTCTTGTCTGTCTAGTCTTGTCTGTCTAGTCTTGTCTGTCTAGTCTTGTCTGTCTAGTCTTGTATGTCTAGTCTTGTCTGTCTAGTCTTGTCTGTCTAGTCTTGTCTGTCTAGTCTTGTCTGTCTAGTCTTGTCTGTCTCGTCTTGTCTGTCTGGTCTTGTATGTCTAGTCTTGTCTGTCTAGTCTTGTCTGTCTGGTCTTGTCTGTCTGGTCTTGTATGTCTAGTCTTGTCTGTCTAGTCTTGTCTGTCTAGTCTTGTCTGTCTAGTCTTGTCTGTCTAGTCTTGTCTGTCTAGTCTTGTCTGTCTAGTCTTGTCTGTCTAGTCTTGTCTGTCTAGTCTTGTCTGTCTAGTCTTGTCTGTCTAGTCTTGTCTGTCTAGTCTTGTCTGTCTAGTCTTGTCTGTCTAGTCTTGTCTGTCTAGTCTTGTCTGTCTAGTCTTGTCTGTCTAGTCTTGTCTGTCTAGTCTTGTCTGTCTAGTCTTGTCTGTCTAGTCTTGTCTGTCTAGTCTTGTCTGTCTAGTCTTGTCTGTCTAGTCTTGTCTGTCTAGTCTTGTCTGTCTAGTCTTGTCTGTCTAGTCTTGTCTGTCTAGTCTTGTCTGTCTAGTCTTGTCTGTCTAGTCTTGTCTGTCTAGTCTTGTCTGTCTAGTCTTGTCTGTCTAGTCTTGTCTGTCTAGTCTTGTCTGTCTAGTCTTGTCTGTCTAGTCTTGTCTGTCTAGTCTTGTCTGTCTAGTCTTGTCTGTCTAGTCTTGTCTGTCTAGTCTTGTCTGTCTAGTCTTGTCTGTCTAGTCTTTTCTGTCTAGTCTTGTCTGTCTAGTCTTGTCTGTCTAGTCTTGTCTGTCTAGTCTTGTCTGTCTAGTCTTGTCTGTCTAGTCTTGTCTGTCTAGTCTTGTCTGTCTAGTCTTGACTGTCTAGTCTTGTCTGTCTAGTCTTGTCTGTCTAGTCTTGTCTGTCTAGTCTTGTCTGTCTAGTCTTGTCTGTCTAGTCTTGTCTGTCTAGTCTTGTCTGTCTAGTCTTGTCTGTCTAGTCTTGTCTGTCTAGTCTTGTCTGTCTAGTCTTGTCTGTCTAGTCTTGTCTGTCTAGTCTTATCTGTCTAGTCTTGTCTGTCTAGTCTTGTCTGTCTAGTCTTGTCTGTCTAGTCTTGTCTGTCTAGTCTTGTCTGTCTAGTCTTGTCTGTCTAGTCTTGTCTGTCTAGTCTTGTCTGTCTAGTCTTGTCTGTCTAGTCTTGTCTGTCTAGTCTTGTCTGTCTAGTCTTGTCTGTCTAGTCTTGTCTGTCTAGTCTTGTCTGTCTAGTCTTGTCTGTCTAGTCTTGTCTGTCTAGTCTTGTCTGTATAGTCTTGTCTGTCTAGTCTTGTCTGTCTAGTCTTGTCTGTCTAGTCTTGTCTGTCTAGTCTTGTCTGTCTAGTCTTGTCTGTCTAGTCTTGTCTGTCTAGTCTTGTCTGTCTAGTCTTGTCTGTCTAGTCTTGTCTGTCTAGTCTTGTCTGTCTAGTCTTGTCTGTCTAGTCTTGTCTGTCTAGTCTTGTCTGTCTAGTCTTGTCTGTCTAGTCTTGTCTGTCTAGTCTTGTCTGTCTAGTCTTGTCTGTCTAGTCTTATCTGTCTAGTCTTGTCTGTCTAGTCTTGTCTGTCTAGTCTTGTCTGTCCAGTCTTGTCTGTCTAGTCTTGTCTGTCTAGTCTTGTCTGTCCAGTCTTGTCTGTCTAGTCTTGTCTGTCTAGTCTTGTCTGTCTAGTCTTGTCTGTCTAGTCTTGTCTGTCCAGTCTTGTCTGTTTAGTCTTGTCTGTCTAGTCTTGTCTGTCTAGTCTTGTCTGTCTAGTCTTGTCTGTCTAGTCTTTTCTGTCTAGTATTGTCTGTCTAGTCTTGTCTGTCTAGTCTTGTCTGTCTAGTCTTGTCTGTCCAGTCTTGTCTGTCTTGTCTAGTCTTGTCTGTCTAGTCTTGTCTGTCTAGTCTTGTCTGTCTAGTCTTGTCTGTCTAGTCTTGTCTGTCTAGTCTTGTCTGTCTAGTCTTGTCTGTCTAGTCTTGTCTGTCTAGTCTTGTCTGTCTAGTCTTGTCTGTCTGGTCTTGTATGTCTAGTCTTGTCTGTCTAGTCTTGTCTGTCTAGTCTTGTCTGTCTGGTCTTGTATGTCTAGTCTTATCTGTCTAGTCTTGTCTGTCTAGTCTTGTCTGTCTAGTGTCGTCTGTCTAGTCTTGTCTGTCTAGTCTTGTCTGTCTAGTCTAGTCTGTCTAGTCTTGTCTGTCTAGTTTTGTCTGTCTAGTCTTGTCCCTCTAGTCTCGTCTGTCT